>CM060971.1:58140997-58193497 GCA_030765045.1 Tenodera sinensis | reverse complement strand
AAATAGATAAAACCTTAAAGTGTGCCCCGTTTACTTATTCCAAATGTTTCCGCCATTATGATCAGATAATCCGTAAGTAATAAAAATCAAAAGGAGATTTCGATGATTTTGCACTTTTCATCTTTATAAAATAAAATAAAATAAGAATAAGTATACATTTTGAATAACTATATTTATTTGAACCCCTTCTACACCTGTTAAGCTATTTTGCACAAACTGTCGCTGAAATTTAAAGCTTTCTACAGCATGAGTTAAGTTTCTGTGCACCTCATCATAAAATTATATTAACATTTAACTAATGTGCAATTGTTGAGAGTATAAATTCTTCTGTAATGGAGATGTCAGTAGATAAGAATATTTCACATGTTCACTAGAATATTTTAGGTTAGCTTGGTGTCTTTGTGCTTAACATATTTTAAGGTTTAAAGACACGAAGAAAATTGTACTCCTGCAATTATCTTGAAAACGATAAACGTGTGTCTATTTTAGGTTAAAAGGGTGAATGATTTGCTCTCTCTTTCTCTTTCCCTCTGTATATGTGTGTGCACGCGTGTGAGCGTGTGCATGTATGTGTGCGTACGAGTCTGTGTTTAGGTGCATATATTTGAAAATAATGAGACTTTTTTTTTCTTAGAAAACGAAAATCTAATAAGGCTTTATCTTTTTATTTCATTTTTTTAGGTTTAATGTCTTTTAACCGGTTAGATTTATCGAACGACGAATGAAATTGGTGAAATGATACTGAAAAGAGTCGGAGGTCCATAGAACCAGACATTTGTCTTTTAGAACATGGGAAAATTCCGGAAAATAACCTAACCAAGTAACCAAAATTTTGAACTTTAGCCCTTTTGAATGAGAGGCAGACACGCTACACCCACACTACAGAGGCGCCAGTGAAGTGCTTATTTTTTGGTGGGGGGGGGGGGGGGTGTAATTGTGTGATGGGAGATTGCCATGAACATCTACACCTTGTATCCGTGCATAAATAGCGCATATTTACTGCCCTCACACCCGGAAGAAAATATATCTAATACGTTACACTTATAGTTTTCTCTACCAATTATAACTTCAAATGATGCCATACATACTTTATGAAATCATATGAACTTGTACATCACGTAATGCTATTGTCTAACAGTGAAACATTGTGCGTTCTCATGTTTGCATGGATTTTGTTACGGCAATTTACAGTCTGTACTCCGTAATGTTAGACAATAGCACAGCATATACAGGAATGAGTTTATTCCCTGGAAAATAAAGTCTTGTAAGTGAAGTGGAAAATATCCTAAGACTATTCTTGTCTATTATCACGCGCTACACACGCTAGCCTGGCACCTCGCCCGTTTCTCTTACAAGCACAACAGAGTTCACGCACGCCACTGGCTGGATTTACCCCCGTGATTTCTGCAACTCTTTTAGCCTACGAAGGGTTTACTCCAATGTGGCTGAAGTGGGCCACCTCGTATAGACCTTTCTGTGTGCAGTTTACGATACTCACGTCAGGATACACGAATCAGCTAAGAAAAAGCCTATTGGGCGTTCGGGTGACTTATTACGGTAGCTCAAAATTAAAGCATCGGCGCAGAAAGACAAATATCTTTGGATTTTTGTTTTTGTAGTGTTTAACGCCCGCTTTTACTACTACGGCAACGTAGACCGTGACACTGATGATACAAGGGATGAAGATGGAGCACCGGTGGAATGAGATGGTGGGGGAAACCGGAGAACCCGGAGGTAACCCCAGCGCCCCAGCACCGTTTCGTCCACCAAAATATATTTTCTAGGAGTACAGAAAATAGCACCGAACATTTCAAGTCAGATTTAACTTCTCAGCTTTAGATTACATGTATTAACAGACACTACTGCTTTGCTCGAAGTTGCGCGGTCAACTACTTAATTCTCAAAGGATAATTTAATTAGTGATTATATAGGTAATCTTAATGTTTAATCACTTAATTTATCCCTTATGACTGAAATTTTCCAAAGCTCTACGATGAGGCCGTCTCCTTTCTAAGCCCTTATAAGCAAATGCGGAAATTTATAGGCTTTGGAAGTCAATCGTATTATGTTTAGAGAATAAATTGCAACGTTCGCAAGATAAACGTGAATTATTTTGTTTCAAGTAGTTTATACAATTTATATAATTAAATAGTTAACTAAAGTGTGATATAGCGTTGAAGGAATAAAGCCCTTTCACATGTAACAGTGTTATTTCTAATTGAACACACCTGCAACCCTCAATCTGAGACCGTAATCCGCAGAAGGAAAATGTTCATAGCTCTATGACTGTAGTGAGCCCGAGGCACGGGGGGAAGAAAGTCTAAAACATCTTGTAGCATCCAACACTACGAACTATTACTCAAGATACTTCATTACTACATCACGTATCCTATCCCACCGGTAGAAATAAAAATCCAACTCTTAAATATTAATTTATAAAAATGCCACAATGACAAACCTAATTAGACTTAAATTTCCTTGACAAAAGTATATTAATCATTCGGGGATTCTGTATTTGTTATTTATTTAAAGCCGCCCATTGGCAATCTTAGAAATTCTATAAGTACCTTGTAGTCTTTAAGAAGGTGTATTTTTGTAGTAGAATATTTGAGTAAAGTCGAACGTTTTAACTTTTGTACCTTCTTTTTTATCTTGCAATTATTTATTAACATAAAGGCTGCACTATTTTCACAGAAAGACCGTACCTTCAACGAAATAGGAGTAAAACTAACCATGCCTACGCTCCAGCAGTTTCAACATTTTAGGACTGGACGTAGACTGTAACAAGTAGGAAAATAATCTTAACTGTTATATAAACATGGTTGGAAAGTTAAATTTCACGCATGTAGTTATTTAGCATACGGTTCTAATGAACATGATTGTGACAACACAAGAAATACAGCAAAGCTTTCTTACGTAAGTGTTATAAAAACGTTTTAGCATCCAGAAGATTTAATAACGTTTATTCAGATGTTTTTATACTACATTCTGCACATATCTACCCTAAGTACAGGTTTATTAATTTAAAACCTAATTGAGCACACGTCGTTTTGCCTCTCCCACGACCTTACGGGACTCCCCCACTACCGGCTGCCGTTGTGCGCGCGCTAGTCGGTACTGGGCCTCTGAAAATCCACATCGCGTTCGAGAAATCCCTCATTATGATCGGAGAATTGGAGTTCGGTGTGCTGTTAGCGCTAGACGCATAATCGGTCCAATATTCTACGAGCAGACTGTAAATGCAGAGAGGTACTGAGATGACATATTGGTCCCATTTTATCATGGACTGACAGATGAAGAGAAATCATATGGATGGTTTCAACAAGATTCTGCTACTGCCCATACAGCGGAGGAGTTCCTGAATAACATTAGGCAAGTGTTTGAAGATAAGAGTGATTAGTGAAGGTGTATGGCCTTCTCGCTCCCCTGATATAACAGCGTGTGGGGTAACCTGATAGACAAAGTTTACGAGACAAATCCTCATACATTGGAAGAAATAAAACAAAATATTAGAAATGAAATCTGATACATTACAGTGGCCCAACTTAATCAGAATGTGTTCTCCCGATATAATGCTTGTTTAGCCGAGGGTGGACGACTTTTCCAGCATCTTCTATAAGGTAAGAGTGCTCAGCTTTACGTGTGCAGTTTATGTAGGAGCAAAGCTGGATGTGGCACACTTAATAGCGCAAAAGCGAAATGCCGTGCGCCCGTTAGGTTTTAAATGAAGAACCCTGTATTTGAATACAATGCCAGTTAAACAAATAAGTATTGCACACAAATAGCATACCTTTCTAAGGCGAATCTTGTTACCATTCATGTAGGCTTAGTGCCAATATAAACACGTTCAACTTAGGAACGAATAACACAGAGCGTTATAAATAAGTTCATTCCTTGAGACCAGTGGTAATTAATATTCTCACTATTAGCACATCTAATACTTAATAATAAGTAGGCATAGGACAATAGCACTATATCTCGATACTCGACATATTAGGATCATCACAGCGCAAAAATGTTTTTTTCTGCATATTTTACATATTACTGTTACTTTAGCACTCTCTACTTTACTCATGCCTTTATTCAATATAACTGTTGCACAGTGGTCAAATAAAATATTTATAGAAACTAGTTCGTATGCCATAGCTGTAAGGTACGCTGCAGACTCACGTTGGACTTGGGAAACACTAATAGATGGAAGCAAAGAAATATCCCCAGGTTCTGTATTATCTCACGTCTTAGGTTATGATGTGTTTCTGCTACATTGATTTCTTTAAATATTTATTTAAGTCGTCTGAACATCTTAGCAACCATGTTAAAAAAATAATACGGTTTTTTAAAAAAAGAAATATTGGAAATAACACAAATGAATAATAATATTAATACAATTGCATTACAATGCTATTAAAACAGGGGTTAAAACAGAAAAAAATTAAATGAATATAATGAGGATTAGGTAGAAGCATCACAATTAAAAAAAAAACGATGGTTTTACAAGAAATTGTATTACATAAACGCTGTAGGGAAGTATATCTTGACTTTGAAAAACTAGAAAATATGATACATTACAAGACTCACAGTGACATTAGTAATTTAGTGGCATGTATAAATTTGACAGTGTTAAAAACACTGTAGAGTCGTTCAGTGCTTCCTGTTGTGAAGGAACCTTGTACTTTCACCTGTTAGGTTCTCAATGTTTGCATTCAAATATATGTTTTGTTGTAAATGTTACTTTGCGTTTGTTACACATAGTAGCTTGACTTTTGGTTATGAGGTGCTCGCGTGTCGATTTCAAATGACCAATTCTTAATCGTGTATAAATTATCTGGCCCTTTCTGTTCTTCAGATGGATTTGATTATTATTGAAAGATGAGATCTTGATTTCAGAAAGCCTATTGCGGCAGTTATTTTAACCATTCAGTGTTCCAAAGATTTTAATCACCGTAGTAGGTAAACTTAATGGTCGAGAGTGAGTCACCAAACTAGGCTGTTGCAGAAACGTGATTTAGTGCGAATCAGCTTGATTAAAAAATCAGTTAACAATACATACTACATGAAATATCTCTGCTCTCTCCCCTATTGTTTTTAGAGACAAGGATCTATGAGATGTATTCACTCACAGGAAACGCAGTCAGTCACTGTGTTCCAGTAACTCATTGGAGACACGTGTGAGGCAACAACGTGAAGTCTAGACTCCTTTCATTCCTTATCTAGCATGAAGTTAAACACAGTAACTTTCAATAATGTAAACCTTACACATTTAAAAGCTATTGAAAAAATCTTATGTGTTTCGCTCACATGACCTTCTCTATTATTGCACTAACTGTACCTACAAGCTCTTATTCCTGTACCTTCATGTTAATTGAGATAAACATTTGCAGAAATTACCTTATTGCTCATTCCCTTGCAGGTACAAGAGGAATATGGGAATGTAGTAGGCTTTGGACGATAGTCAAATCTTTTAAAGCCTTAAAATTCCGTTCTCCTTGCACGGCAAAGAGATAAAGTGAATAACGACCTTCTTTTGAGAAAATCTGAAGTACTGCAAAACACAAATAACAAAGAATATCTCCGAAATGGTTCACTCCACGAAAAACTGCATTTGGACATATATTGTGTGCATTAAGAGATCTAAATTTTTTGTATAGTAAGATTTGGTCTATCTCTTACGGTTTGCCAGTTATGCAAAAGCCATCAAGAGTTTATATATATATATATATATATATATATATATATATATATATATATATATAGAAGTGTGTGTATGTGTATACAGGATGTCCCAAAATTAGACCGACAAACTTTGCGAGCTGATTGATAACATTATTGTAAACACCTTTTGTTAAGGAAAGTTTTTTTTGCGGTGCTTCGTTTAAACGCTAGACGAGTTAATCCTCTAGATTACTACATCTCTCCCAGTTGAAGTATTTACGGCAAAATCAACAATGCAAATTAGTATTGCATTTGTCTAGTAAGGCACACAATCTTAATCCAAGAAACAAACCCAGAACACAAACAAAACACGAACATCTCATTGTTTACAATTAATCACAGCCAACTTCGTCGTGCGACCCTGCTAGGCTCCAGTAAGTGGAGGTTTCCCCGAGTGTGTCTAAGGGCGACATCGGATGCGTTCTAACTGGGAACGTTAGGGACTCCGTCCTAGCTTCCGCCTTGGTTCATGCGGAGGTGGTTGCCCTTCAGGTCTTTCCTCTCATCCTTCCCTTCCAGGGGTCACGGTGGGAGCATAAAGGTGCCTAAGCACCTGCGTGCACTGCTCTGCCCGGTTGCGAGGGCCTACATTTAGTTTTACTTTGGATTTACACACGTTCTGTGGAATAACAGTTGACTGTTATTCACTCTATGGCACGCTCAACGATTAAAATCCAACTACGCGTGTATATTTGTTTTATGACTCAACATGAACGTATTCTAGCATACAGGCCTTGTTAATCCTGTTTAGTATTTTAGCTCTCTAAGAATTGAGAGAACGTAGGCTTTCACGGCCGGAGTCAATTTAACTAGAAGTTATCTCCTCAGAGTTCTCCGAGGAGACTACGACCGCACCACTGAAGATGTCCGCCGCTGTTATGGACGAAACGTCTAGAAACTCTAACTCCAGCAGACTACGGCATAACACCCCGCAAATAACTTCTAGTCACATCTCTAAGAATTGAAAGTAGAAGCTATCTTATAGCCCATGCCCTTCGGAAAGAAGAGTGCTTGCTGGTGGGGAAAAGTTGTCAAATCGGTTATAGTTTCCAAAATTATCACCCACACACACACAACACACACACTCTCTCTCTCACTCTCTCATATACACACACTAAAATTTCTGTGCATATATTAGTGTATATACAGTTGCATTTGTTAAAATGACAATAGCCATTTTGCCGTCTCTTTTGTTTCCTATGCTTAGCTGCTAGTTTTGAACATATAGTTGTTGAGGCTGAGCGAGTTCTGTTAGAGTGCAATTTAAATAGTGAGCAGGCAGGCGCCTCTATAGAATCACCCCTTCAGAATGTTCCTGAGATTCTATAGAAGACAAACGACCCGAGACGTCATTTCCTTTCCGCACAAAGTAAAAATACACCACGTTCCCTTCGGAGACACTGCGTTCCTTTTTTATTCTTTTCTTTCTTTTTGAACCGGTTTTGATTAAGTTGACCACAAAAGTGTCTTTTGTGTGCGCGCGATATCGAGGTTGTTCAAGCCATTCAGTCGACTTACTGGCGTGAAAAGAGACCCCCCTCACTAGTACAGGGGTGTCCAGTGTCGCCTAGGGCCTTACCGCCTTCCCCAGCTAAGTCTCGAACCAACGTTTATTGTTGGGGTTATAAATACTGAACATATCACAAGGAACAAGTATTTGTTCATAATTAGCCTCTGGTGACTTCATATGTGGAATTAGTTTTTCCTTGTAAACTATAGCTTTATTACACATCGTTTTTAAAATTGTTTTTCCCGTAATGTAAGGTTATCAAAATGTTCAATGTTTATTTCAACTTAAAATGTTGGTTATTATCTTGAACGGTGTCATGGCCGTAGCATTGTTTATGAACACAAAAAATTGCAACTGTATAAAATATGCATACAGCTTTGAAATGCAAAAACATACAACCGCTTATTTTAAGCATAAAATTTGTATCATGTCTATTTAATAGATATAAAATACTATTAAATACAAAAATATAGTTTTCTTAACAGTAGCATATACACATACATAAAAATGTATGCAAAAATTGAAAGAGGGGCATCCAGAACTCATTAGTTTCTAACAAGGCGAGAGTTTGTTTGTACTTGTTTAGCACAATCTCATTGGGTACATGTTCACATTGCACTCGAGATCGCTTTTTGTTTTCAAGCAGATTCTTTTTAACCACTAAAAACATCTACGGGACTTTCTCCTTTTTGCCCATTCAGATTCCTCCTTACATAACAGGGCTCAAATTTGAAGAGCCTCAAAAAATAATCTACTTTTATTTTCTCGAATAAAATACGAGGAAAAGCAGAATCAATCTGTTGAAATGCTTGTTTTCAATATTCATTCTACGAATTGCTTCCTCAAAGCAAGCTTGAAGTCAAGCTAAGGGAAGATAAATCTGTCAATAGCTTAATTTCACAATATTTAACATCCTTAACTCCTGAACTTCACTTTTGAGGCACTCCTGTGTCGAATATCTCTTTGAAGCGCGGCTATCCTACATGAAAAGATAGCAAGGATGTTTCGTGAAACGTTTCTGTTTTCCAAGGAGGAAGTGTACCATTTTACGGTCCACTCAAATGATATTTGAATAAGTTAATCATTGATTTTATATGATTACATAGTTCTACAGATGAACTGAATGACCAGTTGCAATTGCTCCATAAATACTGCTATTGTGCAATAAAACACATTTGAGGCCATATTTAGAACTACAAAATGACTATATGGCAACTTGCGAATGGGAACTTAGCACCTCGACCGATAGGTGACCTTTTCTGCCTATGCCCCCGAGAGGATGGAGAAGGCGAATGTATCCTAAGGGCGGCCGGAACGTTGCCACGACAGAGTAGGTGGCAGAGTTCCTACATTTTCCCAGAGAAAAGCACCCAGGCGGAGGTAGCCTCATTCCCCCTACCCCTTGGGCTGATACCATTCCATGGGGGACCCGGAAACCAGTCGCTCGCCTTCCAGTACGGGGAACAAGAGTTCCAAGGCGTATTTGCTCCCCCTGTCGTGCTGCTACCGCAACGCTCGCTGACGCTTCCAACCCTGAAACTAATCTAGCAGGACGAAGGGTGAAATGAAGCGATTAATGTAACGAAATGGAGCGACAGGAAATTCGGAGGATATGGAGATCCCTCCCAGCATTCGCTTGGCCACCCGAAGAAACCTAAACTAAAAAAAAATTAAAAAAAAAATAGAAAACAAAAACCATAGGTCAGGAAGGTTGGCCGCGGGGATCGAACCCGCGACTTCCGAAATGCGGGCCACAGACGTTACCGCCTGAGCCCTCCCGCTCGGTTATATTCATCAAGAAAAATTATAGGCTTAGTTTTACGTTTCTGGTAAATTGAAGAAGCCTTATCGAGTCTGAAAAGACTAAACATACTAAGTCAGATACTTTTATGTTTAAAACAATTAGATAAACTAAACGTGTTAACCTGTGGTTATGATCAGTTTATCAGTAAGTGTTTTAACTTTAGCGTTAGCACCAAAAGCTGCAAAAGAAAAAAATAATACAATCATATTGCGTCTAAACTGGAGCATGTGCGGGAAAACCGATTTCATATTTGGATTCAAAGATGCCTAATTACATAATATACAAGGTGGCCCACCAGAGCCGGCCCCTCCGTAAGTAGATAACCCTTCCTGCGTTAAAAGAGTTGCAGAAGTTCACGGCGGAAGAGAGGCCAGTGGCGTTGCTGCTTCTTAGCGGGACGAAAGGTGAGAGGCAATTGAACGAGCGTGTGTACCTCGTGATAATAGACAATAACAGTATAAACAACCGAGAAAGTCTCATTCTACTTACAGTATCTTTATTTTCCAGGGAATAAACTCACTCCTGTATATTTGCTATTGTCCAACATTTGAATTAGAGATTGCAAAGAGCAAACATGACGGTACATAATGTTTTATTGGCATTTCTTCGTTTCTTATTAATGTTATTGCTGTATTTGTTTATCACAGCAGCAGGCGCAATTACCGACACAGCTATGCGACGAATCTATGAATATTTTCGACTAAAAATACCTGCAATAAGATATATGATATTGGCTTCATGCACGACACGAAAAGCAAATCACAGCTGTCCTTGTGCAATAAATCAGCTCCTGTTAATAATGAACCCAAGCAGGAAAAAGAAGAAATCGCATAACATACGTTATAGATATCGTATGGAAAATCTAACATCAAAATAGAATATTTCGAAAAGGAAATAAAAATAATAATAATAATAATAATAATAATAATAAAAAACTCACATGGCATTGAGATTTCGATAAGCTTAGACGTTTCGCGTTTTTTGACTAGTTTACTAGTTATACAAAATTCTAAAAAGTTCAGTAAGAATGAACAGGACTTCACGCATTATTTCTCATACAGATATGTATAATTAGGTCCATTTTTGACAAAACAAGTATCAAAACGTTTTCCTTAGAAAGAGTATTGAAAAACGTCTAGCTTTCTTAATGAATGCCTTACTTAGGTAAAAAATTTGGTTCCTATCCGATTTTTCGTTTTTGAGTTATGCTGTTCACACACCTACACGAACACACACACACACACACACACACACACACACATACACACACACACACCATGCTCCCGGCATAATCCAGTTTGATTGGAAAATAATGGCAAGGTTGCCCTTCGTTTACAGGACTCTCTGCGGTTCCCCGTAATAATTACTTGCCTGAGGAACACAGTCTCTACTTCTTAGCCATTGGAATTTAGTGAACAGCTAGAAAATTTAAGTTTAGGTTTACGCAATATGGAAGCTTTTACGTTAAAAATTAACATCATAAAATGTTTTCCGCATTATTGCACCTTTTGAATACTCCAACAATGGTCGTTTGACTAATTCTTTTGATTTTTTGGATGCACGTTTCGAAAAGCCAGACAGTTAAAACTGTTATGCATGTTTTTAGTTTTATGAAGTGTTTTTAAATCTTAAATCAGTAGGAAAAAGAACCATAAACTTATGAGGACTACTTCACTCGAGGCCTTAAATGAAAAATGATAACTAATCATGTTTAAACAAATTTTATTTCCAACCAATTAGTCTTGTTTCACTTAAACTTTATCGAAATTGAAGAACTATGGCAAATGAGAAAGACAGGCTACGGGGCGAACTGAAATGACGTAATTCTCCTAGTCCAGTCATTGCCAAATGAAATAAAACCACAATCGCCTGATACATGCATATTCTAAACAACCAAGAAAAGTGCTTCTTGAGTTCATATAAAAACAATGAACAAATGAACAAATTCTTTCAAATTCCTACAAATTTGACAAATGCATATTTAATAATAATTGAATAAGTACCCCGAAGAGAGATAAAATCATCGACAGTTTTCAGTAGAACAGTGACCTATTTAACAGATGTCACGGTTTGGTGGATACGAAATAGTATTCTGATTTATTCATTTTCCAATGTTGGCATTCTGGCGAACAGTAATCTGTCTGCAAAACAATGGCGGCACTAATGAAACAATTGATGAGTAGCAGTTTTGGAAAGAAAGAAAAAAAAAAAAAATAATGATGGTAGCCGCAAAATAAACATAACTGAATAATAAATGCTTATGACATTCCGGAAAAAAAAATTCGTACCAGGAAAATGTATATCAGAAAAGGTGAGTGGAAGAACGATGTAACCTCCATTCTGAACATGACATTATTTTCACGCCGATGTTTTTAATCGAGATTCTGAACTTGATTGGTTATATTTCATTATATACTTTAGCTAAATTGTAAAATATGCTTATTATTAAGTGTAACACGTCATTGTTGCATCCTTTTATTTTTTGAACACACATTATATCTGATGAAAATGATTGAATTATGAAAAGTAGATAGAGAAAAGGTTATATTCAGGAAAAAATAGTGTTTAGTTATGCTAAATAGGTAATTGTAATACACACATTTTAGGTTAAACTATGGTGCTGCCAGAATCAGTGTGATAAAGAGAGAAAAAAGTGCATTTATTGCATACTATGTTCAAGTTAATTCTACCACAGCTCCATGAATTCTGTCATAACGTTAGATAAACCGAGTAAAAATGAAGAGGATATTTCATGAAAAACTCAGTCATTGACAGTGTCAGGTTTCAAATTGTTTCAATATTCACTGTGAATTTTCGAGGTAGATGGTGTTTTGTAGTGTAAATTAAGCGCAGGTTAGATAGTTCTTTCATTCTTTAGGAATGCATAAGTTTTCCACTCAGTTCTGATTTTAGCTGTTCAACAAGGTATTATCATGCATACAGTTTGTTTCCTAATTGCCTCTAAAAGAGTGAAATAAATAAAATCTGTAAGCTTTACAAACTATATCAGCCCCAAATAAAAATAAAACGTTTATTTCATTTTACCATCAATGTTTAGTTGAATCTCTTTTCCAGGTAACTATTCAATTGTATTTTAAAATGACGTTTGTTGAAATTAAACAAATCATAGCCTGTAATGTTGGTTGTTGCATTGTTACAATATTGTATGCTTAGGACTAGGTACATATAGTTTTTCATGCTGGACGTCAATAATATTAAGTCATTAAATAAATGAAGTGCGACCACATGATTCTGATTTCCTTTCAACAGTAAATATGTAGAATTATTTTAGGACTTTATTTTAAAAATCATGGTTTTGTAGTAAATAACATTATTTTATTCGTTAAATAGTCCCAGCAAATGCTTCTCTTGATTTTTAAATCTTCTAGATAAATGATCTTGTTACTTCATGACTCCCAAAGTTATGAATGATTTAAAAATCAGTCGTCATATTACCTATAATAACTTTTGTGTTAGTTTTAAATTAAAACTAGCACAGAAATTATGTGATAAATCTGTATACTGAATGACATGGATGTTTAAACGAAACAAATGCTACCTTTAAGGACACCAGCAAGTGATTTTGCGTTTGCCATACTTAAGTTATGTGATTGCTTCAATTGCAGAGTTTGCTGCCAAAATTAGCCTGATTCAAATGGAATTTGGGGTGTTTAGAGAACAAATGTTTCTACATTTAATAAGTGTATACTATTTATATTAAATTTAAAATATTTTGTACAAAAGTAGTATAAGTGTGACCATGTTTTCTAACAAAAAAATTTCCGCCTCATGTTTCTTGTGGAGTTTTCTCCATAAGCTTTGACTCTACAGCCATCTTATTTTTTTCTGTCTTAATTGATGGATAATTTTATATGTGGATATAAGGAAATATATATGCCATAAAATGAGGAGGGGAAAAATGTTTCATATGTAATGACACAGGTTATATATACATACTTTTATAAGTTATTCTTAGTTTAATCACATTAAACTTAATATTTCTAAACAAGGCTAGCTCAGTAGTGAAATTAGATGACCATATAGGTAAAGTAAAAATTTCAAGTCAACATCTTTAATAGACTTTGAGAAAAGTGCACAAGAAGTGTTAAAAATAAAAATTTAAATCGGGAAATTGAGATTGTGTGGAAAATAGGGGCGTGTCCATGTGCCGCCATATATAGATAACTAAATTAAAGGGCTTACTACCCTGTAACATACCATGTTATATATACATTTAAAGCTAAGGATTTGTACTATTTTTTTATAATACAAAATAAAAAATTGATTCTTTTGCTGAAATTCACTTCCCATTATCAGAAGTGCATCGCCTTAATGAAAATGGATTCAAATTTTTGCACAGATAGTAGCAAAGAAATAGTTCACTTAACTAGAAGGAATGAAGGAAGGAAGGAAGGAAGGAAGGAAGGAAGGAAGGAAGGACGGAAGGAGGGAAGGAGGGAAGGAGGGAAGGAAGGAGGGAAGGAGGGAAGGAAGGAAGGAGTGCCCATCAGTCCCGCCATATGCCAGAGATAAATATTTCCATGGCGCAAATTCCACCATCGTGTCGCAACACACCAGCCACCGCCTGGTCCTGCAATTCAGAAACAGGCGGGATAAAACAGATACCTAACAGAAAATGGTGTAAACATAAAATGGATAGCGAATTCCTGATAGAAAGGGAATCAGCATTTGCATACCGACTCAAGGAAACCACGAAAATTTGCATGGTCAGAACAACCAGTTCGACGGGAATCGAACCCGGGATTTTCTCAATACGAGTCGCGCGCATTGCTGCAGAGACATCCCACTCGAAGAATGGGACCATATCTACTCACATAATTATAAATGTATTTACAGATCCCCCTGGATGTTCTATCCCACGCAGCACAGCACTGCTTTGTGTGTTGTATAACTGCAAGGGCACAGTCTGCATCTGTAGCCTTGTGGCTGAGGTGAAGGTATTACCACGACTTACCTATGCTGAGCACTGCATAACTTTGATGCCAGTCCTTAGTACCCCTGGGTTTAATTTGCCCGTGTGTGCTTGTCCCCAACAAAAGAGGAACAACTCTCCAACAAATTAAAAACTCTGCAGGGGTTCTTGTCACGGGGACGGGGACAGCTGGAGATCCGCGACTCTGACTGTTGTTCTCTTATTTAATTATGCTACTGATTTGTCAAAGAGAAGTAACCACGTGCCACTTTCATGAAACTTGCATGACCTCAAACACATCTACCTGTCTGTCTTCCTTCATCCATCTTCTTTGTCATTTTCCATCCAACCTATTCCATCGTCCTATCTTTATTTATTCCCCCAACATAGCATTCCAACCAAAAAATTGTAATACAGTTTTATCCGAATTACATGTTTTGAGCACCTCTGAACCAAAAATGCATTTTATAAAAAGGGATCGCGCACGCATATGTACGTAAATGTCTATCATAATTAGCATAACTTAAAACCGAAAAGTCAAAACATGCTAAGTTTCATACATAAGGGTCAATCCACGTCAAATCGAACACCCGTAAAACAAGACTTTTTCGTAGGAGGTTCAAAATTTTTTTATGAATAATAGGCATCAAATAAGGAGACCCGTATTTTTTATTTCCGAATTTTTAAATTACTTGCTTAGTTATAGCTATTAGAAATTAAGCAATTTCTGCGCGCACCGTAATATGAAATCACTTGTTACTCTAAGGCCACATAGAGTTGAGAGCTGGGGTTTGGCGCACTGGAAAGGTTAAATATAACACTTTTAACAACTTTCGATCAATCATTATTACACGTAAATTTTGGACTGTTTTTTAATGGTATATTTTGTAAAACCAAAAATAGAATTTAAATCGATGTGTTAAAAATCTAAAAAAATACACACGTATTCCCTGACATTTCATCTATAAAATAAGATGTTGAAAACTATGGAGCTTGCATTAGTGCATTTGCATTTGCGCACACGGACGAGTAACAAGTCAGGTGACTGCAGACAGCCTGCGAATTGCCGCGTCAGCTATGCTAGTCAGATAACTTCTTACTAAGGCAGTACAGTCCATATAGAAAAATGTCTCCACAATGTACCTTCTTTCTGATACTCCTGTGGCATCTGATACGTGCTTTTGAACTTTTGAATTTTTTTGAAAAAATCTTCTGATGTAAGCAGTTCTTTGCTTTTAGCTTCTTCCTTCATGTACGTCCATACATTTAAAATAATTACTCTACTCTGACTCTGTAATGTTTTCGTCCGTAATTTAGAACGTACAGGTGGCATAATTGATTTACGTTATGATCAATGTCTCACAAATTCACTATATTCACTCTTTATCGCAAAGATCTATGTCTTTAACTGCACGCTGCACTAAAAAGCACCTTTGAATTAGCCAGACTGTCTCAGATCGTGCAAACATCACTACCTTCCCCCTCCCTCACCATGTAGTGCATGGTTTCATTCACAGAATTATACAATATGAGCTGATGAAACAGACAAAAGCTATGGATTCGCCAACAGGACTTCCAGTCAAGGTCAGAGGTCAAAAACGAAGGGCCCAGCTGTGCTTTAAAATTACACTCCTTCATTCCTTTGTCAAAAACTGAAGCTTTAGTGAATCAATTTTCTTTCGAAGAAGGAGGTAAAGCTGTGTGTTGTATGGAAACATTAGTTTAAAATGCATATTTTAAAAACATTTTGAAGATGCTAATAGTGTACATGTAATAGTGTCCGCTAGAAGTGTTCTCCTTACTGTACTGTTGTAACGTTCATGGAACCTCAAGCAATGAACAGTTGCCGCAATGGAAGGTGGCAATAATTGTGTGAGGTTACTGTAGCCGCCACCGCTGCCACACGAATTCGCTGCACTGATTTGCAAAGTTAATTACAACTGAACTATTAGAGAATCCATTCTGATTTTTTTCTGAGAATATTGAATAAACTTCATTGTATTTTTAGTTTTTTTTTCTCCAGATTTTTAAATGGTAGAGTTTATGTTATTATCTAACTTTAAAACTTTAATCGTATAAAATATAATATTAATAATAATTAATAAAATGTTCTAATAAATACCTCACGAAATACTGCAATTTATCTTTAATTTGAGCCAAAGATAAAGTAATTTGCTTCATTACAATCGGAGGTATGATTGATCGAAGAGTGAGGAGTGCGCGATTTTTGGGACATTTCAAAAATTAATATTTGCCAAAATAAATTTTTTATATAAAACGAAGAAACGCTGGTCAAATATATTTTGTTCCAAAACACACACACAAAAAAAAAAAAAAAAAAAAAAAAAATCATGAAAATCTGAGAGATCAAGGTCATTTTTTGCCATATTTTGTTCGATTTGACGTGGAATGACTCATAAGTCAGAAGTATATACGCATACCAGGCGAAGGTTTTCAAGGTCTCCCCCATCCCGGGAAGAAGTGTACTTATTATGCATGTTCTCCAAATGATTTTGACTAAAACTCCATACATTTAAGACATCTGTGTAACTAAAAAAATCTGATCTGTTGCACTCACATGACTTTCTCTACTCTTGAACTAACCATTCTTACAAACTCTTATTCCTATATCTTCTTCGTGTTAGTTAAAATAAACATTTGTACGAATTATCGTATTCCTTGTAGGTGCAAGGGGAATGTTAGAATACAGTAGGCTTTGTAATATAGTCAAATGTTTGAGATTCTGTTGTCTTTGCACACTTAACATATAAAAAAATGAACAACGATGATCCATTTCACGAAAGTTCTAAGTTTTCCGAAACTCACACAGATAACAAGGAATATCTCCGAAATGGTTCACCCTACAAGAACATTTATTGAGACATAAATTGTGTATTTTAGCAAGATCTACATTTTTTGTATAGTATGATTTGGTCTATCTCTAACGGTTTACCAGTTATGCAAAAGTCGTCCAGAGTAAATATGACTACAGGGGCTATAGCCAGAAAATTCAAGATATACATTTCATTTGTCATAAAAATATCTCAAACATATGGCATTTTAATCAAAATCGTTAGAGCCATTTTCAAGAAAATCAAAATTTTCGAAAAATGTTCCATGTAAAGGGTAGTTTAGGGTGGGGCTATTTTCTTCAAAATCTTTGTGTCACATCCTTGAAAGACATTAAACTTGAATACCAACTTTGGTTTTTAACCGACTTTTCGTTTTTGAGTTATGCTGTCCACAGGCTGACTGACTGACAGACTGACACACACACGGACCTTTTTCTAAAAAACTTTTTTTTTTATTCAGGGGCCTCAAAACATATATTTCCGGTGAAATCTCGACATCGAATTTTTGGGTGGAATACAATACTTCCCCTACTTACCAGTAGAGAAAGTAAAAAAGTATATCTTGCAAGTATTGTAATAAAATAGGACATTATTTTCATTTAACAAATTTTGTATAGCTTTGACCATCTGGTAAACAATAAGAAATACATAATATCTGACAGCACGAGAAATGTAAAACTTATTGAAATATACGAGGTAGTATTTGGATAAGTAGATAACCCTTAGTGCCTTAAACCAGTCGCAGAACGCTAAGGTGCGATTCCTATGAAGGGCGCCCAGTGGCGTGAGTGAACTTTGTTCTGCTTGTAAGAGGTAGTTCCCAAAGCTTGAACTATCGTATGTAGCCCGTGATAATAGACAATATCAGTCTTTGAATATTTTCCACTTCACTTGCGGAGACTTTATTTTCCAGGGAATAAACTCACTCTTGTATTGCTGTTATCATTTAACATTACGGAATACAGATTGTAAATTGTCTTAACAAAATCCATGCAAACATGACCGCGCGTAATGTTTCATTGGCATTTCTCCGTTTCTTATTAATGTTATTGTTGTATTTTATTATTAATTTCGGTTATTATTGTTATTATTATCATATTATTATTACTCTTGTTATTTTATTCTTACTAATTTATTATTGTTAATTATTATTAATTATTTATTCTTACTATTTTAATTATTTTTGTTATCGTTTAATCAGTGTGTTTATTAGCATTTATATGATTATCATTATTATTTTTTGTAGTTATTACTATTATCATTATAATCAATATTATATTGTTTTATTGCTATGGTTTATTGTTATTTTTTCATTATTATTATTATTATTATTATTATTATTATTATTATTATTATTATTATTATTATTATTATTGTTGTCATTGTCATTGTCATTATTATCATTATCATTATTATCATTATTATTATCATTATCATTATCATCATCATTATTATCATTATCATTATCATTATTATTATTATTATTATCATCATCATCAAAGGCTACTGTTGTGATGATTTCATAGAATAAGTTATCAGAATGATGCCCTGTTGATTGATACAATGTTTCAACCGTCTCCTTGTACCCATACGAACGTTTCTGAGAACTGAGGGTCTGACAGATGCACATGCTTCAACGATTCTTTGACGTACGACCTTTACATTGAGGGAACCTGTTTCAAACGCAATATTGTTGATGACCCCAAAAGAAAAAACTCTAATGGGTTTAGATCAGGAGATCTTGGTGGCCAAGGTATTGGGCCGCCTAGGTCCATCCACGGTACAACTAATTGAAATGGACCATTACAGGGTCGTGATAGTAAGGTGGTGCATCATCTTGTTGGAAACAGTGTTGTACCGCCATGGCACAAGAAGTTCATGAAGAAAATCGTGAAGCTCGCCTTGCTGGAATTCCAGATGCTGTGGTCCTCTAAGTCTTGGCTGGGAGAAATACAGTAGTACTGCTACTGTGCTGCTGGTGCTGCTGCTGCCGTTACTGCTATTACCACTACTACTAATAATAATCATCATAATAACTACAATAGCAACAATAATAATGATAATAAACATAGTAATAAAATAATAGTGATAAACAATAATGATAATAAACGCACTAATAAGAATAAAATAATACAATTATAATGACTATTAATAGTATCAACAATATAAATGATATAATAAAATAACAATAACTAAACATAATAATAAAATACAACGTTAATAAGAAAGAAGAAATGCCGATGAAATAATACGGCAATTTACAGTATGTAATCTGCAATGTTAGACAATTGAAACATATCAAGAGTGACTTTATTCCCTGGAAAATAAAGTCTCTCTAAGTGAATGGGAAGATATGCTAAGACTGTTATTGTCTATTATCACGGGCTACACACGCTAGTTCAAGCTTCGGGAACTACCTCGCATCACTCGTTTTCTCTTACAAAGTTCACTCGCGCCATTGGCGCCCGCTTCATAGGAATCGCGCCGTGACGTTCTGCAACTGTTTTAGCGCACAAAGGGTTATCGACTTACCCTAATGCCGGGTGAGATGGGCCACCTGGTACAACTTATGTCGGATAACTTTTTGTAGCATTAGTAGTTTTGGTAAAATTTATTGTTATATCTTTAAGTTTTCCTAGGTTTCACTGTCATGCTGAAGTATAAAGCATTTTACGCGGTATTTATTTCTGACTTTCGATATGCGATAAGTTGTGTTTTGTTTTCTGTATTGTAGATGTTACCAATTGTTTAGTTTCAGATTATTTCTCGTACAGATTCATTGCTGTATAAGGTGAATGCAGGAATAATGTTTTATCAAATTACATACACAAAATACCATGTGATGCTTTAATATAAGAGAAAATTATGTGGGTACTTTGCATAAGATTTTCAGTTGTGTACCCTTCACATAAGACACTGGAATTTGACCGCAATATTTTGTCTGCCAATTTCCAGGATCATATCAGCGCCGCCGGTGCACCGTAATTTCGTCCCGAGGAGTTATTTTATATGCCAGTATATCCATTGACATGAGGCTGTTACTTTTAAGCACATTTAAAAACTATCGGTCTGGACCCGGTTTGAACCCGCGACCTTAGGATCAGTAGGCCAGCGCCTAGTCAACTGAGCCACACAGATCGACTCTACCCAAAAACTTGAGATTTTACCTGATATAGATCTTTTGCAATTTCGAAGTTAAATAGTATGCTATCTACCCATATCTGTCTAAAGAAAATAGTACAACATGGAAAACTTTTATAAATGCAAAATTAGTTGCTTAATCAAACTTTGAATGGAATATAGGGTTTTTGAATTTATGCTATCCGTATATTTCTGGGTTTAGAAAATTGCTGCTCTTCTTATTTTCATAGAAATTCCTTTAAAGCTTTGCATGAAAGTGCCCAAAATGTGTTCTAAAATTATATTTTATGTACGTAACAGCGATCCTGATATAATAAATGAAAAGGTGAAGATGGCGTCACACTCATACCTTCAATCAAACGCTCCCTAATTGCTACTGATGTTTGCATCAAGTAATTTTTATTAAACCCAGAAAAGAGCAAAGTGTATCGAATAACAAAATATCAAAATGCGCCTTACTTAACTAAGCTAGCTCACGTTCTAACTTGTATGTTCAAACTGATAGTGCTCAACTGCTTAATGTTGTATCAGTGATCATAGAAACTATTTAAGGAATATGTTAACCAGGCTTAATGAATATGTTGTTCCATTTCCATTATTAGATACTTCACATCTTCGAAGTTGTCCAATCTTTCTCGATATACCATTCGTGTTACCATTACAAGTTCAAATGACTGCTTATTCACTATATAGCATTTTACAGCCCACTACAATATGAATCTGTCCATTTTTTCGATTTCTTCTTAGCAACTGCTAGCCTTAGCAACTGTTAGCTTTAGCAACTGTTAGCCAGGTTAGCCAACTCTTGCCCGCACAATGTGATCACCAGTCAATGAAAAATTCGTTTATATGACACCACAAAAAGAAGTCCAAAGGAGATAAATCTGATGATCTTATTGGTTGCTTTATTCGACCTCTTCTATCAAATCATCGTTCTGGAAAAACCTGGTCTAAATGCTGACAAAAATTCTGTCCCTAGTGAGCTGGAGCTGCATCTTGTTGGAAACAATGTACCGATGGTTGACTGGATAGTGAAAGCCCAAAATACTTGATTTCGAACCTATCAGCGTTAGCAAGAACAACGGATGAGTATTATGGTGTCCAATAATACCATTCTAAACATCAAGATTCTGTGAATACTACGCATGGTTCTCCTCCACCATTTAAATCATGTAAAGGATAGTTTGGAATGGGGGATTTTCTTGAAACTGTTAGTGTCCCATCCTTAGAAAATAGTGAAATTAAATACCAACTTTGGTATAAAACTGACTTTTCGTTCTTGAATTATTCTGCTCATAGACAAACGGGTGCGCTCGCATGCACAGACACACACACATGAAGGCACACATTAAAGCCTTTTTCTAAAAATCTGATGTGTTGCACACACATGACTTTCTCTGTCAGGGTTGCTCACGCTCGCTTACCCTACACATGTTATTTTCGAACCACCACTGACCAAGGCAACGAGAGAGGCCTAATAGTCAGAGGTGGCTGGCACGGAGTAGTAATACAATGTCAAAAGGATATACGTTCCCCGTTGAATGGAAGAACCATTATTTTCGTATTCGAGATGAACATGAAGTTAAGTGCTTGACTTGCAAGACTGGTAGTTGCAGGTTTATATTTATATACTTCTCTTGCTTACATTTCGTATTCACGATAAACATCATTCTTCTGGAAAAATAGATCGAAATTTTGAATCAATTCTACCACATACTTTCTTCGTAATTTGAGGATCTAAAATATTTAAAACCAAAATCAATTATTTTGTACTTTTGAAGTTTCCGTGTACAGAGGCTTCACACGAGCTACAAAATATGAAACTACTTGAATTACAAAATTCCACGACCCTAAAATGTTCTAAGAAAGAAGAGTGGGAATTATTTAACTCTTTGCCCTCAGCGAGTATCCGAGATTACGTTTGTTTGCATCTAGTTTAACGGCAGTCTTTGGTTCTACTTATATCTACCACAAAGATTTTAAGAAATTAACTATATTAAAAGTGAGTATCGCAGCAGATAACTGACAATCATATTGCTTATGTTTAGAGATTGTGTATTTCCTCATTTTTACCAAATATTGAAGTCGTTCTTAAACGTAATTCGTACCAGAAGTCATTCTCAGAAACATCATGTGGGTTAATCAGGAGTAGGATATTAATGTGTGTGGTTTCAATCTCCTGTACGTAAGTATATGTATGATTTCAAGGATGTGACACGAACATCTTGAAGAAAATTCCTCTGCCCTAAACTACACTTTATAAGGAACATTTTTCGAAAATTGTTATATACTTGAAAATGGCTCCAACGATTTTTATTAAAATGCCCGGTATTTGATATATTTTGTGCCAAATGAAATGTACAGCCATGGAAATTTTTTTTTTTTTTTCTAAGTGTCGCTTCCGCCTCACGGAAATACACGAAGTAACCAGAGCATGGTTTACACATGACGGGTGCACTATGCTCCAAAGGATGCTTGTATACAGCGAGATAAGACATAATTTAGTACTTTATAATATAAAATAGCAACCAGGGTACAATCAAAATAATCGTTCTTCGCCAACATGCACAGAAACGCTCACGAAATACGCAAGTCAAATCCTGAGGGTTAAACTGTCCGTTAGTTTTCTATAGGTATACGAGAAGTTGTTCGTGGTATAAACGGCTCAGTGCTAACATTATGAGCTTGAAATTCATATGCTATGCGGTTGGAGGTTCGAATCCACGGACCCAGGTAGTTTTTCTATTTCTTCTGTTTTATTTTTATTTCATATTAGCACCCTTTATAACGACATAGATTACATTATATAAATCAATATTGGCTGCTGTATGTAAAATCTTTATTTGCTGTTCTTGCAACCTGAAAATAAAGGAAAATACAGCAATCTGATGTCCAGTTGCTTTTAACTGAACTTCATTTATTGCTGCACGTCTACGCTGGATTCCAGCATCTTTACAATGGTTGCTAAACGTCCGTGCATACCTGGGAATAAAGACAATGCCTTGTAGTCAGTGGCGGCTAGAAACGGATCTCCTTTCACCTCCTGCAAGAGAGATTTGTCTCCATTCTTGGTAGATACACGCGGGCGTCCTGTACTCTTCCTTGCAGTAACCTGCGCATCGTCACGGTATGATTTCCCCCACCTCCTCGCAGTGGTCTGTGCAACACCACAAATGCTACCAGTTTTGATGGTTGAATAGCCCTGTGAAATCAGGGTGAGTACAGCAGAACGTTTATCAACGGCCTCTGCCATTGTTAAAGTATGAATGAACGCGTCCTTGTGGGCTACGTAGTGATTAAGGGCCTCTTTCGGTGCTGAATGGAACTAAACACAAGTGTATGACCTACACAGAAAGAAACACTGAAAGTCGCCGAGGTTTGAACGTAAGTTCACCAGTTCTCAAAGCGCGTATTTGCTTGGGGCTCTACACATCTACTGGCACATCCATATATACGCTTGTTTTATGAAACGTCATTGGTTGTTTCGGTTGATCTGATATCGCTGCTCCTCCTATATGTAGAACTATCAATGCACTTAGCGTCAGGCAGAATCACGTTTGGGTTTGTTAACAAATTATCTAACGAAGAATGGGAAGTACGGCGCTGGTTCTCGCACCACCCCCTCTTTCTTTATCAGGAACCAACACAAATGCAGGCACGATTCAAGAGATAACCTATATATGGTTCGATAGACGATAACATATGCCACTGAGACTATTAGCTTGGTTTAACTGCACATTGCAAATACCGACCAATGTAAACTGCGCTTCGATACGAAGTGGGACTTAGAAATTTCCTGCTCCCAGAGTGCGCTAAATAATTTTCTCCATGGCTGTACATCTTGAATTTTCTGGCTATACACCAGGTAAGTAGTCCTGTTTACTCTGGATGACTTTTGCATAACTGGTAAACCATAACAGACAGACCTAATCTTACTATACAAAAATGTAGATTTTACTAAAACACACAATTTATGTCTAAATACATTTTTTTCGGACACATTCCTTGTTATTTGCGTGAGTTTTGGAGAACTTATACTTTTGTCAAAAGGAACATCGTTATTAATTTTTTTATATGCTAACCGTGCAAAGAGAACGGAATTTGAAAGCTTTAAAAGATTTGACTATCGCTAAAAGCCTGCAGCATTCCTATATTCTCCTTGTATCTACAAGATAATTTCTACAAACGTTTATCTCACCTAATACGAAGAAAATATAGGATAAGAGTTTGTAAGAATGGTTAGTACAAGAGTAGAAAAAGTCATGTGAGTGCAACATATCCGATGTTTTATTTTATGTTACACGACCAGTTTGTTTCCTTTTGAATTGGAGGGTTAAAAGTTATACAATTATTCCTTATCCTTTGTGGTTTTGCTGTTTTGTTATTGTAATATTACTTTGTTTTTTAATAATTACGTTATTATTGTAATTCATATTAAAACCATATGATTACAAGGTCTATGTAAATAAATTATTTTAAACCGTACAAGAAGAAACACAATACTGAAACTAGTTGACTTCATTTTCCCTTCGAATTTTGTATATCTATGTTTTGTTATGTATTGCTTAACGCTGTCTTTCTTGGAGCGCCTTATGCCCACGAGTACTGCCAAGGTCACGAAATTACGCTTGGGTTGACATCGCTGTCCTAAACCTTGAAATAAGTATTGAATAGACGAAATAGGACAGAAAATTCGTGTTAGCAGAGGAACCACCCCAAGGGTAAAACCACAAAAGACGCCAAGGTCAGTGTGGCTTGCCCAACGGGAACCGAACCCAAGACCTTGCAAATACAAACCTCACACGTTACCCCGCAGTCACCTCGCTCAGGGATTGGTAGAGAAAGTAGCATGATTATCATACATCACATGTTTCTTGCTACTGAAGCCAAGAGGGTGCAGTAGGTTTTGTCTGCTACTGTACTGGGCCGTAGGGGGGGATTGGTAGGCAGGCGTTTTGAAAATTTCATACGAAACACTTAACAAAATGTAGGCAAGCTCTAATTTTCTGATAACGAAGTAAAGACTAAAGAAGCTTTCTGAAACTTGAGAAGTTGCTTTTCATTTACACCTCCCCTCACATTTAACTTGGTCTCTTTTCCCTTTGAGTGTAAAGGGAATGTCTTTATAAGGCAGGCGCTATTCTGTTTTTATCTGCAGACCGCGCAGCGCTTTCAGAGCTCTAATAGCAAGACCAGCTTAACCAACCTTTCCACGTAAACTGAAACGGTTCCTACCTCCCTCTACATTTCCTTTTATTTGCTTCCCCTATCCTACCTTCTCCTTGCTGTATTTTTATTTTCCTTTAAGTTTCTCACAGTCTGTATTATATCTCTTGTTTCAAGTCATTCTATCATTTTACTTCCTAACTTAAAGTATAATCGATTATGTTAATTTGAACATCATACCTTCTTAATATTTTACTTAGGTATTTTTTTCGGTATAAATTGTCATAAGATATTTTAATTCATTCATTTCCAACATTAATTAATAACTATTTTGTCACTACTTATTTCATTTATTAAATACGTTTTTATATTTATGTATAATGCAAAATTTCAACTTCTACTTACATTTAAACATTTTCAGCTTTATCATACGTATTTTGAATCCTAGGGTCGATTATGTCTGTAGCACACAGCACAAATAGTAATAGACATCGAATTTCTTATTGTCTGTAGGGGCATTTATAGGGCGTGTCTTCTGATATCGGTCTCTACCAGTTTGAAAGGGGACACGTTACTTTCCCTCCCTTCCAGTTGAGGGAGGTGGCTATACCTATTCGCAATTAGCCAATGAGTTGACAACACGAGCATAGATGCATTATATTGGTTCGATACAGAACACAATACGCACCTGCAAGGTGACAGTATCAGCGAATAAAATGAAAGCATGACGTAATAAGGTACCCTGCAAACAATAAGGAATAAGCTGTCCGCTAGAAGGCAGTGCTCATTTCTTCCCGTGCTTTCTCTACTATAACGATAGCTCCTGATATTATTTATAAATTCAACAGCAACGATAGCGCAAGATAATTTATTTTCAGACAAATTAGAGCTCAAATTGCATTCATTTTGACAATTACAAGGACATAATAACGCTGTAAAAGCGAACAGTCTAACTTAGCCTGAAGGTTTTAGAACTCCATAAATCCATTTGTCACCTTTGCCACACTAACAATCAAACATTATCGAACATCGAGGTTATAATTTAGGATAAAACTAAACCATTGAAACTGATAGGATAGACAGTTGCGATTAGTGTTAACCTCGAAATACTTCTGGTATTGGTCACTTGATCTTTG
Source organism: Tenodera sinensis (assembly GCA_030765045.1). NCBI lineage: Eukaryota > Metazoa > Arthropoda > Insecta > Mantodea > Mantidae > Tenodera > Tenodera sinensis. The sequence continues at coordinate 58,167,243 of CM060971.1, read as the reverse complement.
AAATTGTATAAAAAGGTATAGGGTAAAGGCGGGGCAAATGGACAGGCTAAGCACATTTTTCATAATGAAGGTCATACTATTTACTGTAGAGTCAAAAATATTATTTTAACAGAAGCACTGAACCTTCATTTCACAAAACTGAAAATTATATAGTCTGGAATAAGATACATGAACAGAAAAATATTAATTAGTTTAAGGATGTTACAATGTCCGTTTGCCCCAACCACAGGGGCAAAAGGACACTCTGTAGGGGGCAAACGGACACCAACAATTTTAGTCACTGTCATCACTTATACAATTGTGGCACATGAAATATGGATCATTTCCAGCCTCTACACACTTAACGTGGTACCAGTTTGCACCAGTTGAGGTACTGAACCCAATTCTCACCTTCCTTGTAGCAATTTCGGCATTTCTTCCAGATATCTTCTGCTTCATAGACAAGATTCTTCTTAGCTCCAGTGTTCCAGGCTTTCGCTGCTACCGCCTTTTCCTTTTTAGCACAGATAGTCTTCCTCTTTTTCAGATCATTTATAAATTCTGGGCTTATAATAACTTCAGAATTTCTCGAGTTTCTTTTAGTTCCTGGTTTGCTTTTAATTTCCAGAGTAGTTATTGGATGAGGACTTATCGAGTCGAGCTTGTCGAGGGTGTAGAAACTTGAGTCAGGCCTGCTTGTGTTGGTGAACTGCGAACTTCGCAATTGTTCCCATTCTCTGGGATTACATCTTGAAGAATGTCCAACGGTGCCTGATTCTTAGCTTCAAGGATCTCATTTTCAATATCAGGTTCTGCATTTTCATGTTGTTCATTCTGTAAATGAACTTGTCCTGGACAAAATACATGGTCTGTAAGACTGTTGGGATTGAAAGGATAAATTCTGCAGCTCCTGAATCCACTGACACAGTTCCACTAGGTTTCACGGAAATAAAGTGGTAAAGAAATTGTGCAAATTGTTCCCACTTCATGTAGCCGCTTTCTGATAGAACAATTTTAGATCCTGGAGGCATGCCAATCTCAAAATTCTCATTGTATCGCTGACCTTTCATTACTATAAAGGGGGGCATATATTGCCCACTTGCTGAGACACATGCCATCACACTAATGGTTTCACCCTTTTCACAGCTTGCCTGGCTCACTACATCTTTCTTACTGCGCTGTGATATCACTTTTTTGTTTGTTTGTTATTTGTTGTTGTTTTTTTTTTAAATCAGCTGCAGCCCTGTTTCATCACAGTTAAAAATGTTACCAAGTTTATTCCACAAAGGCATTCCATTCTCTCTTACAGTTTTCACAGCACCTGACATGCATTCTTTGCTCCATGTACAGCGATTTAAAGTTCTTTGCCGGTTCCGAACAATAACTACAAATCATAAACAACCTATTTTAGTTAGCGAATACTTTGGAAAACATTTTTATGTGTATCACAATTATATCTGTCTCTCAGAAAGCTTCGATAAGAGCGTGTCCGTATGCCCCCACAGCAAGCTGTCCGTTTGCCCCCTTCTACACGCCCTTAACAGCTTCCCTGAGAGAGAGCAACAGCTCCTTGGTTCCAGTAAGCATAACAACATGCCAAGGTACTCCCTATGATGACTGTAACACGTAGCAGAAGTTTCTAGAAGCCCTCATAATCCGCCTAATCCTTGCAAACTCAGTGCATTTTCTTACAGTTTCAGAAATTTATAGACGTATATTTTTACCTGCAGAGCTTTGAAGCTGGATTCCAACAATTCTGGAAGGTCTACACAGGAAATATTTATACAGCTGATCAACAGAAGCCAGATGAACACTCTGCAATACACCATATACTGTTACCAACCTCGGAAGTCAAAATGCGCTAAAATTACTTAGAAGCTGTCCGTTTGCCCCTCTGTCCATTTGCCCCGCCTTTGCCCTACCATCGATGTCCAACGTCTGCGAAAGAGGGGAGCTTGGATTTACCTCCTTCCACTTCATGCTGATAGAGCCATTCTTTTAAAACTCAATTGTGTTGCAGTGGCGGTTTGGTTATATGTACATCACATTTGACTTAAGAAAGCCCCTTCAGATCTTATGCGATGAACATTTGTTCATTAGTGAGTTGTTTGGTGCTGCTTACATTTAAGAAGTCTATCAATGTTTGGCGACAAAGTTGAAGTGCATAGTCTTAGATGATACACCAAGTGATCGTCACGTAACCTATTGCGATACAGACTTCCTATACTTCAATTTGGAGAAACTCTGTCTGCAAATATATGTGGAGCTATACACTTATGCACACTATTCTTACAAATGTTTATTTCTCTATCTACTACATTTTAATGGAATTAAGTATTTTCAGAAATTATCTTACTATTGTGTGTGTAAGGGGAGTATGTGTGCAAGAGTAGGCTTTAAGCTATAATGAAATGTTTTAAGACCTGATTGCGATGCCTTTGAAATCCCATTCTATTTGCAAGGCCAAGAGATAAAAACGCAAATAACATTCCTATCTGAGAAAAGTATAAGTATTGGCAAATTCAAACAAATAATAAGTAATATCTCGGAAATGGTTCACTCAAAAGAAAAAAAGAAGCGATTGACATAAATTGTGTGTTTTAACGAGATCCACATTTTTATTTAGTAAGCTTTTGTCTGTCTTACTGTTTATAATTTACACAAAAATCATCCAGAATGAAGAGGTCTTCTGAGGACATTCAAAGTATGACTTAGAAACTGCCATGGAATCGCCTGTTTGTATCCGCCACTTGATACTGACAGTCTGCTTGTGAGTTCTACACGTCAATGGCAAAAGCTGGTTCACCCTCCGACTGAAGGAGGGGGTTAGGGAATAGCCGCTAATTACGCAAGTGTCTCCAAAGAGACAAGGTTGGACATCACTGAGCTATAGTGACTCCGTTCCTAGTACAAGCTTGTATTAATAACTTCCTTAGCTCCATATTCCTGAATTCATAGAGATATTTTGTTTTCCAGTGATTTCGTATGATTAAATCTGGGAGAAAAGTATTTAATATCCTCTTACGAATATTTAATAACGAAACAAAAATTAGTATAATATTAATTGGTACATAAATAAACTTTGGCTTTTAGAAATAAAGAAAAATAGAATTTTACTAGCAACAATGTGATGTTTCTTTTCTGTAATTTTCTTTCTTGATATGATTACCTTCCACTTATGTAGGACTTACACTGCCTATGACTTACAAACCAGTGCCTAGGGCCAGACGCCTGTCGGGGAGCAAACGAACCTATGGGCCGGACACAGTGAAGACCTGGAAGCGGCTGTCAGCACCAGGTATGAGAATGAGGAAGAGGATGATATGAAATGCAGGATAAATGGATGAATGGAAAGGTGATGATAGAGCAAGTGGTAGAATGAGTGGTGGAGGAAACCGGAAAACCCGGAGAAAACCAATTCTGACGCCGCTTTGTCCACCACAAACACCACATGCGGGTCCCTGGATATTTTATGTAATTTGAAATATATTAATACGGTTACTACAAAAACTACTAGAAATATTGATTTTTAAAGTAAAGGAAATGCAAAAATTCACATGTGAAAAACATTTTTTTTCTAAAACATAGTTGGAATTCGCTATGCTACTATATACTAGGTAAATAGGGCTTATAAAATGGTCCAACTTGATATATTCGAACTCACATAAATTGCATAATTTTAATGATTCCTATTAAAGATGATTACTGGTGATTAACACCGTTAACTATTCAAAATTTAAATTAAAACAATTTTAATATGTCACACCTTTGAAACAGATTAAGAGCTATAAAATATTTCTCCTCATGCTAAAAAGATGTATAACCCCAAGTCCTAATGCCATATAGATTATCTTGAAAATTTACGATTGCGAATTTTTAATACCTGTAAAAATACTTGCAGGTTTTAAATCGAAAAACGTGGGGCATATGCAATAGACAATAGTAACGAGTTCAGGGAACAATTATTGTCATTGAGAAAACTAACACAACTTGCATATGATTTTTAGTGTTACAAAATTGTAGTTGACTTAGTGTACTATTCATTGGATGTGCCCCACAGAATTTTTTTCTTGATTTTCATTCCATTCTTTTTCGCATTTTTATTGCATTTTTGCTCGTACCCTAGTTATAAGTTTGTTAACCAAATTCTTAAGTATTTTCTTGATGGGGATTATGTTTGGTAGCGTTTGCTTCCCTTATTGTTCACTTTTATGCTCATACCCTTTGTGTACTCGCTAGCTGGCAGGAACCATTCTATTAGCTTGCCTCTCAGTAGCTTACGTTTGATTAATTTTCTTAAACAGAAGCCTCTTCGCAAGGAACACCATACCACCAGCACACTCACTTAATTCTCGCACGTTCCGCTTTACCTGCTAAAATTCTCATTTTCCCTTTTCCTCAGCCCCGTTCTCTTCTCTTTCCTTGATTAATGGTGTTGGCTTCAGGACGGTCCTTGAATAATTTAATTTCCCATTTACGCTCGCTCCTGTGCATGACTCTGTCGCGAAGAGCCAGCTGATGTTAATATCACAGCGTTCCTTCTCAACTTTAATCTCGTTTCCCGGCGTGCACGGAAAGGCTCAAGGAAATGCTTTATTATGCCGTCACACTTTGATTTTCTATACAACACAGCGAGGGGAGGGGAGGGGTGGGGTTCCCTCACAACAGGGGACTTTGGCAACGACAACCACCATAAAAAGCAGAGTATATTATCAGTTAGTTGCACGTCATTGGCTACATCGTTTTAAATTCTTTGTATCAAAACTCGAGTGGTACCTACTTCAAGTTAGTATAATTATGATAGCTACTTATAATAAATTGTGATGTAAATACAGGCTGCGGAGTTACGTAGTAATGGCAGTCTGAGACATGCCTAACATTGTATAATCATCATAATGAAACTGTATATTTTGTATGAATTGAACGGGCAATTTTTTGTTTGTTTAGAGCACATTAGAAGAATTACGTCACTGCACTTCGCGACGTAGCCTGTCTTTTTCGTTAGCCACGGACGGGTATGAACCAATAGTGTTGGATATCAGTCAGTCGCGGCTTGATTATGAGGTTAAAGGTAAACAGACAACGCAGAGGAACCTACATTACCGAGGCATGATTATGTCCATTGGCTAGAAGGCCCTTTGTGCCGCTACCACCACTCTTAGGAGGGAAGGATGACGACGGGCGCAACCATGGACGGGGTCCCTATCATTTCCAGTATGAATACATTCGACGCCGCCAGACCCTACTCATAGAAGCCCTCACTCCCGGCAGTCCTCACCCAAAGGCCCACGGCGGAAGTGGCTCCTAATCCGGGTGTTCCGGAATGCCACCATAGGAGAAACCTTTACAGGGCGCATAGGCACCGTCCATCCGCAACCAGCCGAACATGGTCGCCTGGTCCTACAACCCTAAAACGGATAAGGAGGGAATGACGCAAATTTATGGCATATTTGGGTGTTATTTGCACCTGGACGTTGAACTAATCCAGGTGGTGGCTTGTGACAGTATTTACAATAATAGGTCCATGCTCATGTATTACAGAGCGCTTGGGCTTAGGTGGCTCACTTTTTACTTTCTCTACGTTTATTAAAGTAGAGGAAGTATTGTATTCCACCCAAAAATTCGATGTTGAGATTTCACCGGAAAAATATATTTTGAGACCAACTGAATCAAAAAAAAAAGCGCATTCTTAGAGAAAGGTCCATGTGTGTGTCTATCTCTGCGTGGTCTCACGGCCGGTGTCATTAAATAGAAAATGATTATCTGGGCTTGTGGGCCGCGGCCTAGTGGAAAATCTTCCAGAGGTTTCGTTCGAAGCTGCGTCGAACATCCTCAGTGGTGTGACCGTGGTACTCTGCTAGTCTCGGCGACGACTGATGACTCATTCATATACACGCTAACATCCGTACGACAATGCTCTATATTCACCTGTACTTAAGGGTCGACGATTCACACTGCACATTGCACCAAGTAAACCGAGACACAAGTTTGCTGAATATAAGAGAGAAAAGCATAGATCCCGGCCCACACTTCTCTGGATCAAACTCACTGTTCAAGAACGAATGTGCGAGCTGCAGTCATACATTACGCAATGAGGAGAAATGGGTAGGAAAAGGCGCACGGAAGAATACATATCAGAGGGAAAGATTATTAGAAGGTTAGAGTAATCATAATCTAGCGAGATAGCTCCACGATAACGACATAGATTCGTATTCGGGATGTCATGGATTCGATTCCTATGGCTGACTTTCCAGACTCATGAGATTTGTCGGGGGTTTCCCCGGGTCGCTAGACGAATGCAGGGAAGGATAATTACATCTCCCGAATTTCCTGCCTTTCCATTTCACCTCACTTCAACTTTCATCTTCTTGATTGTTCAGGGTTGTAAGTGTCCGTGGGGGTTCGAGTCCCAGGCCTTCCAGGGGACCTAGAGCCCACAGGGGCGGAGAGGAGCCGGAGTACGAGTTCAAATCTGTAGTTGTTAGGGACCCTGCCCCCTGCTGTCGTTTCTCTTCAGATGCAACCAACCTTCGTATCCTCTCACCTCAACCCTCCCTCCCGGAGAGCCCCCCATCAGTGGCATAAGCAGAAAAGAACTTCTACAGGCGGAGGTGCTAAGATCCTCTCGGAACCTTGTGAGTCTATCACTGTAACTTCATTTTTCATCCTAAACACATACACACACACACACACACACACACACACACAAGTATACACATACACACACGCGCGCGCGCACTTGCAGAAACACTCATATAACATCAATGTACGATTGTTCTGCTCATTGTTATAGCCCGTGAGAAAACAAGGGAATTTCAGTTTCAAAATGCTAAGAACATTCAGACTGGAAGTTTTGAATATACAATCGCGACTATTTCGGATTTGTCTGATTCCAGAATAACATTTGTCATAAAGTATATATTATTTTAATAAGGCTCTAAGTTTTCCTAGTGCTATTTGTCTCCTTCTTATGACTTCCCTGTTACAATCTACTTCTTGAGAGCAAAGTGGACTTCATCAGCTATTTAAAGGAAACTGAAAATGCTCACTTCTCAACCACTTTATTATAATCTATATCGTTAGGGCCATTGTTTGGAAAATAAAAAATAAACAAGAAAAATTCGGCTGTAAAGGGTTATTTGGGGTGTGTGAATTTCTTGAAATTCTTTCCGTGCACTCCTAAAGTCACTTAACACTACATACTACAACATTTGTAATATATGCATACACACAAACTTAGGGGTATAACTGCAGGTAAGACAGTGGAGTGAACAGTAGGCTGCCTCCATGGCGCAGTGATAGCCCACCTGACTCTGGCACGGAGGACCCGGTTCCATCTCTGGTACCAGCGTGGGGAGGTCTGCTCCGGGGTGCACTCAGCCTCGTTAGGTTTCTAACGATCATATCCCACCTCCACTTCTGCACCCCACTCATAATACCTGTAGTGGGCAGAGGTGGGGGATGCAGCAGCCGGGCGGTAGACCTTGGCTTGCTAAGAGCTGTTGTACTTTTATTAACAGTAAACATATTACATCAATATTTACGTAATTTGGGGACCTATAATTTTAATTATTAAGAGTAGTGTGTTTTCAGGTTGGTTAGTACTTCTAAGTATGCGTGACACAGAAGGTGTGTCGCAGAGTAGGCGGGCACGCGATAATGTTTATCGGAACTGTGTTCGAATGCGTTCTGCAAGGCCAATGACCTCGAACTACCTAGGCCAGTAGGTCACGCATTGGGATATCAAACAAAGTAAATAAGTCTATACTGAAAGAAATGTTCATTTCGTGGTGCAATTACAACCATGCAAAAACATGATGTGGTAAAGTATGTGATCAATTCGTGGGAAAACTGTTACGAAGGAAAAAAAAAAAAAAAAAAAAAAAAAAAAAAAAAAAAAAAAACATCCAACACACTAAAGTGGATACATACTAAGCTGCCATTAATCAAAATATCTGTGTCTTTGCCCCTTACACTCTGTATACATATTTAAAACATTCAGAGAAAAATATTTATTATAAAATTAGGATTCAGGTTTGCCTTTCTGGGCATTTAAACTACAAGAGTACGATGTTTAAATAAACTTGCTTAGTTTCGTTCTACAAATTACACGTGAAATTTTAAATCGTGATTTTCTTGTAATCTTCTGTTATTGAATTTTCGCCATTTAAGACTATTTCAATGATGCAATTTTGGTTGACTTTCTTTGAGATTTTTAACCTAGAATCTCTGAATGTTGATGAACTCTAAAGAACTTTTTCTTGATATCAAATTTAGTTTTCTATTTAGGGTTTTGATAATTTAATACATAATTTTGTTTTAGAAAATTATAAGGGTTTCATACTTTGTTTTTCAGGAAAATAATCAATTTTATTAACGTAATTAATCTTTGATTAATTATTTGAGGAATTATATTTAAAATTTGAAACTTTCTCAGTTTTTATGCTGTGTGGCATTTCCTATTAGACTTAATTCGTATTTACCTTTTTTGTTATTTTTGGTGTAGCTGTTCCCTAGAAAATTAGCTGCATGGTGCCATGAAAATTAATTTTGTACTATTATACTGAGGAAACTGTGAAATAAAACGTTTTATTGAGTGTGTGTGGAGTAACGGATGGGGTATCTTTTGCGGGCTTCCCCCAGGGGAAAGGGATGAGGCGAAGTGAGATCGTGGGCTTGTCAGAGAGCGGAGCCAACGAAGCCCAGAGATGCACAGAAGTCCCCAATGGTGCCAGATATTGACACCTGACGGACAACCAAAGTGTTTCTTCTACCCGGGGAGAGGGTGTCGGTCTGGGTGGCTCAGTTGGTTAGACGCTGGCCTACTGATCCCAAGGTCGCGGGTTCAAATCCGGCCCAGACCGATGGTTTTTAAGTGTGCTTAAAAACGACAGCTCCATGTCAGTAGATTTACTGGCATGTAAAAGAACTCCTGCGGGACAAAATTCCGGCACACCGGCGACGCTGATGTGATCCTGGCAATTGACAGCGTCGTTAAAGAACAAAATAATTTTTTTTTACCCGGGGAGAGGGTGACGAGGCGACTCTTGCTGCCCAGGCAGCAACTTCCAGGAGATCCAGGCAAAGGCTTCCAAAACGCAAGCATCTGTGCCATCTGTCCTATTTACCGGAACGTACCGCACTACCAACCAAACCTGAAAGATGACAAGAAAATGAGAAATGAAGGGAAAGGAATCAGTGGAGAAGAGAATCCACCCCAATATTCGCCTAGGTTTCTCACGGAAAAACAAAAGTCAGAGTGGTCTGTCGACGGGGATCGAACCTGTGACCTCCCGAATGCAAGGTTACCGCGGCGCCACCCCGCTCGGTTTGTATTTATTTTGAGCAAACTCTGTTATGAAACATTTTGCTAAGTTGGTTCAAATGTGAATAAATTACAAATTTCGATGTATAGGCATGAAATAAAGTATTTATTCCAATTTTTGTATTGTGGATTATACTATTGGATGGTCTACAGACAAAATGGATCTTGTGGTTTAAAAAAATGCTCTTTTTGGTGGTTCTCTAGATTTATATTTCTAATGAAATGTTGATGTTGAAATTTTGGATCGAATGTAGTATTATTGGGCTACTTTAATGGTTAACATGCGGTTTATCTTTGATCATAAGAAACCTCACGTAACACACACTGCATGCATTGTTTGCTCTCGGAAGTCACTAATGCTTTACATTGCACCAATATGCGTGTCATAGCAGGCAATAAAATCAAAGAAATCACGAATAACAGACAGCTTTTAGCTCCACGTGGACTGAAACACAGCGTTGTAACAGTTGTCCTGCTTTCTCTCTCATTCTGTTAGTTTTCTCGTGACATTGACCTAAGAAGTAAATGTCCACATTTGCAATGCGAACGCTTACTTGGAGAAAACGTGACAACATTGTTTTTCGAGACACTGAATACCTTCATCTTTAACACGCCGCATGTTAACCATTAGTGAGGCTCGACAATAGTAATATCTGTAGAGGATATGCCTCACTGTGTATGATATAGCATACTTACTTGTCTTCATAGCTAGACGCCTTTGAGTCATTCTCAGTTACAAGGTGCAGATTTATTGAAGCCTTTTATCCAAAGCTGGAGTTTACAGCGCCTTGCATAGTGTTACCAGTGGCGCAGTCACTCTCTTCCATTAGCAGACCATTAATATCTCTCCAGAGTGATGCAGTGGTGGACTGTTACCGTTTTGTTGTTTCCACATGTACAATAATCCTTTGATATGCTGGGCTTTGATACTATGTGTGTCTGCCTGTGAGCAGCGTACATAAAACATCAAATAGTATTAGACAAATACCAAACTTGACGAAAACGTTCAGAAGTTTCCAAGGATGCAAGACGATTTTCTTATTATTTTATAAAAAAAATTTCTAACAATTTATAAAACATTTTCATGTATAATATATGTATATTTTGAAATTTATGCGAACAGCCTGTGAAGTTCCCATAATTCTGAATCAACATAGTGTGTTTTTTTTTATAATTGGTAGACCGAAAAATTAACAAAAAGTATTAAGAAAGGTTTAGTTCAGATTAAAACACAATTTTTGTCGACTTTTTGTGGCACTAGCCATTTCCAAAATATTTGTTGTTATAGGTTTGAATTTTTAAATACTTATGGCTTTTTTAAATGCTGACTTGACATTTGTTTGTTTTGTGGTAGTCAATGCAAAAAGTAGAATTCCAAAGCCAGCACTAATTACATGATTTTAAATATTACTTATCGCTTTAGCCTCCTGTATCTCTTTGTACCTGCAATGAAATCTGAAATAAAATCAGTTCTGCAAAAGTTTACCTCCATTAATATGAAGTCTTAGAAGAATAAACTTTTGTAAGAATACTTTGTAGAAGAGTGGGTGGGGAAACTCATCAGAATGTAACATGTTTTATCATCTCAGTGGAGTAGCTGTTTATTTCTTTTATCGTGTGCATGCATCTAATATTTTGTTATTGAAATCCACTCTTTAGAGTTTGAAGAAACTAAATTCACTAGGAAGGAGTTTAGAGGACAAGAAATAGGTATAAGTTTGTCTCATCTCTTGGAAAACTCACTATCGTTTATATAAATGAAATAAAAGAAAAAAGAAAACAAAGCAGTAATTGCAACATGTAGTACAAACGAATGAGTAATCATTTGTACTGCTTAAGAAAAACTTTTAAAATGATTTTATAAATTATGATCATTTTAGCTAATCTTAAGGAAGATAATACGCTTCAGGTTTTAATTCAGAATAAAATGAATAATCGCACCAATGTAGTATGGATTCATTATTGAGAAAATTTAACCATAAAGTATGTCTCGCGTGTCCACAGAGCCATAAATAAAGAATAATCATGCGTATAGTTATTCATTGATTCAGTTACGCAATGGACTTCGCCTATCTACTAAAAATAGATGTGAGGTTTAAAATGAAAACACTAAGAAAACAGCACAAGTTTCTGATTCACCTAGAATGAAAATATCTGTTAAACCTTTACCGGCCATATGTAATTTTCGTATGAGTCTTTAAACCCTGTTCCTTAAGCCTTGAGTGAGTGAGTAGTGGGGTTTACGGGCCCGTCGACAACTAGGTCATTAGGGCCCCCTTAAGCCTTGACCCTTGTATTCTTCCGCGTTGCGTTTCCTTCGTTTTTCCCATAAATGGCTAATGTACGCCTTCGAATGTTGCCATACAAGCCATGTGCAATGCAAGTATATGAGATTACAGTGATATAAACGCTCTCATGATAGAGTTAAGCGTTTTGGCCATCCTGAGAATTACGTTTAAACCAAAGGATCCTTCCATCTACATATTTGTTGATAGGAGGTTCATACTTTCCAGACGTATTAGCTCTGTTACGTAATATATTTAATTCATATTGTTATTATAATTAAATCTGAAAAAAAAAAAAACGGCGACGAGTTGACACCAGATATAGCTTTCGCCGGCCTCTGCCTGCTGCCAGAACAGGGCTATGCCCTCTACTGGCCGTGAAGTGTTTATTCTGGAGACAGTAATTGCGTTAGAATGTAGTTGTAGAGTTGATTGTTGAGTGAAGTCGTTGAAGAGTTATCCTCCCCCAGTGGGAGGCGCCATCAACTTTGGGTTAGTTTCTCTTTTTCATTTTTTATTCCTTATATTATTACTTTTTGTCGTTATATCTGAGTGTGGTTATGCCTTAGTTTGGAATTGTTTAGTCTATTGGCCTAGAACGAGCCTCGGACGTGTGTATTTTTCACCAGGGTCTAGGATTAAATCTGACAATACATTAAGATAATGTACATATAATATATGTAAATTACACTAGCTGAAATAACGTTGCCCGAGGTTTAACGATTTATTCCTACTTAAGAACATATTACTTAATACTCTTAAACAAAGACTTAAACTCTTATGATACTATAAAGAACAAAAACTTGGGGAAGGCACTATATAAACGCACTGTTAATCACGAATACCAGAGGAAGAAAAGCGAGTAGAGAAAGCCGTGTGAGTGTGATACGTTGCACTTCTATTTTAATGATGTAGAAAACTGTATGAATTGTTTGTAGAAGAGGGAGTAGAAAAGGAAGTGTCATTGTGTTCCACAAAAGAAAATTTAGCACAGAAAACAGTGTGAATGTAATACGTTGCATTTCTATTTCAAACATATAGCAAGTTGTATGAATTGTGTGTCATGTGCATGAGGCTCACCACCGTCGATGTGGCTCTGCAATGACGTAGGAGGTACACAGTTCGAAGCCCGTTTCTAATGTAAACAGCTCGGTGTTGTGTTTATTGACGAAGTGTGAACATACACCCATTTCATACTTCCACATGTTACAGCGTCCAAACCGTGCATTTCCGGACAGGGGTTCCTGTTTGAAAATCAATCAGTTTGTCGTCCCGTACAACATACTAAGCGTAGTCGGTGTGTTTTTGGGACACCCTGTCTCTTATAACTATATTATACATAGGTACTATTTCTTTATCAACTTTATTGTTTTGGGACATTCTGTTATATTAGGAATATTCATAATGCGAGCATGATTGCTAAAATTTCACCATTAAAATTTGTTGAATTTAAATCTAATGTTCTGTGAAAGGAAAACGTAAGCATATTGCATTAGCGTCAATGTTTGGTAAGCTGGAACTACTATCATTCATACTAACATTCCGAACAAGGTGGCGCAGACGCTAGCGGTGGGATTCGCATTCGGTAGGTCGTGGATTGGATCCCGTGGACGATCTTTCTGATCCCTGGCTTTTTTCGGGGTTTTCCTGCGTCGCTAGGCCAATTCTGGTTAGTTTAACTATACCCCCGAATTCCCTGTTCTTGCATTTCATTTAACTTCTCAGTTCACTTCAGTTTCCATCTGCTTAGTTCTTTTAGGGTCGTAAGTGCCGGCGGGAGTCTTGGCATTGTATGACGGAGAAAAAGAATGCTCTCTGTAAACGTTCATCCTCCGGATCGCAGAGTGATCTCCGAGTTCCGGGCCCACTAATGCGATGTGTAAGGCTACAGGGAGGGAAGGGGGACCGGTTGAACTGTGGATTCCAAATATCCCGTCCCTACAGCTTCACTGGTAAATTTACCAAACTTCTCAGCCAGCGCGTACATAGCAGGGAGGGGTGCGCGTGCAGCGTTCTGCCTTTGTTGTTCAACAAGCAGAAGTGCATGTTAAGCACCTTAGGATTAAACTTTCAGGTGAAAATATGAAGCCATACATATGATGTTGACTTTCTCTACTCTTGTACTAACCATTCTTACAAACTCTTATTACTATATCGTCTTCGTGTTAGTTGAGATAAACATTAGTACAAATTATCTTATTGCTTATTTCCTTGTAGGTGCAAGGGAAATATTAGATATAGTAGGCTTTGTGCGATAGTCAAATCTTTTAAAGCTTTGAGATTCCGTTCTCTTTGCACGCTTAACATATAAAAAATGAACAACTATGTTCCATTTCACCAAAGTTTTAAGTTTTCAGAAACTGACACAAATAACGAGGAATATCTTCGAAATGGTTCACTCTACAAAAAAAATTTATTCAGACATAAGTTGTGTGTTTTAGTGAGATATACACTTTTGTACAGTAAGATTTTGTCTATCTCTTACGGTTTGCGAGTTATTCAAAAGTCACACAAATATCAAATATTTGTCATATAAATATCTTAAACATATTGCATTTTAATCAAAATCATTAGAGCCATTTTCAAGAAATTCAAAATTTTCGAAAAATTTTCCATGTAAAGGAAGTTGAGGTGAGGCTATTTTCTTCAAAATCTTTGTGTTGCATCCTTCAAAGTCATTAAAGTTAAATACCAACTTTGATTTTTAACCGACTTTTCGTTTTTGAGTTGATAGGCTCACATTCACACACACACACCTTTTTCTAAAAATGTTTTTTTTTCTTTTTTGGCTTCAGGGGTCTCAAAACATGTATTTCCGGAAGAATCTCGACATCAAATTTTTGGATGGAATACAATGCTTCCTCTACTTACCAGTAGAGAAAGTAAAATAGATATCTTTTTCGCTAATTAAAACATTTAATTCTATTTGGTGAGAAACTGCTTGAGCTAGAACATTGAGCTCTTGCAGAGTCATTTTATTTTTTATTAAGTGTGCCAATTTTCAAGCAAACAGATGTGAAATTGAATAGTTAGAAAATTCACCCCCGTGTCATTAACTGTAGCTGATACGATGTATGCAGATATTGCGGGGAAGCATCGGGGAAGAACTGTGGATATGTGGGGAGCCAATTTGGCATTTCAAAATATTGTTAAAAGTTATACATTCATATGTGAAGTGTGGACGTAAAACAGGACACTAATGCGCGTGCGTAAAGGTAAACAAATACACACACCTCCTTTTTTACATACTCCATCAGTGAAGGCCAGTAGAATGCCTCCCGAAGCTACGGGAACGTCATAAATGGAAGTGAGTGTACCAGTTGTCACGGAGGAGCGTATTACTGAAAACCGCAGGGACCCTGCCCTCTACTGTCCGGCCTTTTTGGTCCAGCAGCTATCTGTCTCCTCTTAACTCACCCTCCCACGCATCTGCTATAAGTCTAGGGTTAGGCTCCTCATCGGAACCTTGTCATACATCATTGAAAATATGTAGCCCTTTGTTAGCAGGAGATTTTAAATTTATTATTTCTTATGACATTTGTTGTGACTTTCATTGGTAAATACCCAACGCCGTCAAAACTGCTCCTCAGAAACAAGAGCTAGAACAAGTGAAAAATTTTAGCTACTTAGGATGTGATATTTCTTATAAATATGATAGGGATTTAAAACAAAAGGTATATAAATTTCAAAACGTATGTGGCACTATAAAACGAACATTGAAAAATAAAACAAAAAGAGATACCATATTGATATTTTATAAAACTATGGTAGTGCCCATTATATATTATGGAGCCTAGACCTGAACCTTGAACAGAAATGATAAAAGGATAATTGAAACGGCTGAAATGAAATTTTTGAGGCACCTACGCAACTGGCTGTAGTCTCAAAGGTAATATTAAAAGTGAAACGATAACAGAGCAACTAAACTATTTAATTTAAACGACAAAATCAGGGAGTGTAAAATGAAGTGGCAAGATCATATCTTCCGAATGCCAGAAGAAAGACTAACCATGCAAGCCTTGCAGTACAAACCAGTTGGTAGGAGAGAAGTTAGAAGACCGCGGAGACGCTGTATACTGATGTGCGTGTACATACGTCGGCTGTGCGGTACCGGTTAAGTCCTTTAGTCTCCATGTCCAATTGACCCGTATTATATGTTACCACACGCGGTTCCGAGTTCCAGTAATTACCCTTATTACCTTAGGATACTCAGTGTTACATTTTCGACGACTTTTAACAATAACTTTAAAAAATCATTCAAAAGGTCCTCAAACATTGCAGATTTAGCATTCAGTAAGATTCCTCCTCCTGGCTATTTACGATTGAATATCCAGACGTATCGTTTAAAACGACTGGTGAAATAGCGATTCCTATTTTAAGGATTTTTTCTGGTTATATTATTCACTTATAGTTTTATAACTTCAAGGAATTACTACTCATGCAATTTTTATTCAATTGCTTTGATTCAAATTTTCAGTGCGTATTTGTTGTCTAAAGATTAATGAAGAGCTCTCAGAATTTTTTCTTTATATCATACTTTGTGCATATTATAACAAGTTTGGAGTTCAGGAGTTTTAACAATTTAATATATGCTAAATGTTTAGAAACTTGGAACCTTTACTACATATCTACTTACCAAGTGAGGTAGCGTCGTGGTAACGTCTATGGCCCACTGACTGACAACTCTGACTTGGGTTTTTCCATGGTTTCCCCTTGTCACTTAGGCGAATGCCTGGATGCATTATTTCATAACACAGTTTTCCTTTGCATCATTTCCTCTTCATTCCATTTCCTTATCATCTTTCAGTGTGTTTTCATGCGAGTGGTGTTGGCGCTGCCGTACGGATGGCACGGATGCTTGCGCATGGTAACTGCTGTTCTTGGCGCTAGATCGGGGGAGGGGGGGCAAGTTTATGCAGTTGCCACAGGGATGAAGCGATCTCAGCACTTGTAAGGGACCTGAGCGTTTCTGTGGCCCGCCTAACTACGGCCCTGTGGTTCCCTCACTTCATCCCTGACTTCTGAGGTGTTCTAGCACACAATAGATCTGCACTGGTCGAGGTGTGCGAGACGGTACTCCCTCCGAGTATGTAACCTTTACATTTCGGTTTCTTAGTTTTGTGATTAAATATGTATTTGAGCAATAATGTACCAAATCAAAATGATTAAACTGCGATTAATTTTAATTTTTGGATAATTTTTTTAAGTTGGATACTTAGGCCACCAAAATTCATGTTTTGTATATGTTCAACAAATTGCGATAAAAATTTCAATCAAACTGGTTGAAAATAATAGAGATTGGCACTTTTAGTACCGAGTAGGTACTCTTAAATCTCAATAACAGTCTCCGCTAGACCGCAGGCCTATGCACAATAACTGAGCAGTTGCTCTTTCTTTCTCTCTCTGCAAGTATTAACGATCCGCCAATGATACCTACCCATGAACTTCCGGAGGGTGAAGTGAGATGACGCAGCTTCCTGAAAGGAACAAAATGCGGCAATCGACTTATTTCCCGCACTTAACACCCCAGTTATGTTCACTTAGTGCAGAAGTAGTCCTTAATATACCACAATACAGTAAACATCCTTCATGATACCAGAGTCTCACCGGGGTGCCACCAAACGAGTTCCTGCATTTTAAGTGAGGACAGCATTCCCCTCTAAATTTAACTGCCACATAGGGAAATAAGCGCAACAATTCGAAAACTCTGATGCGTTGCACTCACATGACTTCCTCTCCTTTTGTAATTATTCTTACAAACTATTATCCCTTTATCTTCTTCGTATTACTTGAGAAAAACGTTTGCGAAAATTTTCTTATTGCTTATTTTCTTGTAGATGCAAAGGGAATATGATTAGGCTTTATCGATTGTCAAATGTTTTAAAGCTTTGAAATTCCATTTTCTTTGCACGGTCAAGAGACAAAAAAGTGAATAACGACCTTCCATTTGATAAAGGTTTAAGTATTGCAAAACTCAAATATATACAACAAGGAATATTTCTGATTAGGCTCACACACAAGAAGATGCATCTGCACCTAAATTGTGTGTTTCAACGAGGTCTATATCTTTTGTACATTAGTAAGATTTGGTCTATCACTTACGGTTTCCCAGTTATGCAAAGGTCAGCAAGAATAACAGGACTACATGCGCTATAGCCAGAAAATTTAAAATATGCCTACATTTCATTTGCCATAAAAATATCTTAAACGGATGGCATTTTAATACAGTAAAATAAGGTCTTGTAAGTAGTCTGTAGAAGAGTGAGGAGGGAAACAAATGTAAATGTAACACATAACTTTTTATGTAGTACATATCACCACTGTCCACCCCTAGGAGTAAATCATAAGTGAAGACATGGCCAATAAAACTGTGTGGCGGGTCAGAGACCGTGGCGCCGACCGTCATCTTTCGGTCTATTAGCTTCCCATTGTAAGCTTCGTGGCTAATAATTCAACGCTGTCAATACCCTGCATTGTGTTCTTCCCTATCCTTGAGCAAATTATTCTGTTTGCACCAAATGAAACATTAATATAGCGGCGTTTGTAACACTCATCTCGATATTATGTCCTTAGCAGGAGCGTGGCGATGACTGATGACCTAACAGCACATTACCCATGAGGATAATTCGTCCTTGGCTTTGTAATACGAGTGGATATCCAAAAATCTCACACATACACACAGAGCTAAACCTACAGCTGTAGCACTTGTTTTTACCTGAAAAAGCATAGTGTGTTTGGAATAGGGGTCGATGTGTCGGAAGATGTGACGAGGTTGACAACGTCCTTTCACAGACAGAAGAGTGCAGGTGGACTGGTGTATATGCCACATTTTAACCACAAAACGGGGCAACAAGGGCATTGTGAAAATTTTAGCTCGCATTATGGCGAGCTAAAGTGTGGACTAGTGAAATTTTCCTCCACTAACACAAATGAAAAGTGGTGATTTATACTGATATTAAATTTGTTATTCCAAAGTGATCACTGTGTCTGCCTGGTGAGCATAATCACCAGCCAAGGACAAACGAAGGATAAGGTCTAGAGTCTTCCCACAAACATTTCAATGAACAATTCTATAGCTCGCACCCAAACATTTACACTGTAAATTTAAGAGATTGGCAAAACGAATGGGATAACATCAAAGAAGGGAGAAGAGTCTACAATATATTCCCTAAAATAAATAAAAGATTAAAAATGAAACATCTGAATCCAACAGAAGGACTAATTCATTTCTTAACGGGACATGGCCCATACAACACCTATTTTTACAAAATAAATAAATCTCCTACGAACATATGTGAGACCTGTGAAACTATAGATACGCCGGAACACAATATATTGGAGTGTGTAAAATTTTCAGAATTAGTAGAAAACGAACGACTAGCAATACAAGGCTATACTTTGCAAGAAATACTATTGAATAAAAACTTATTGAAGAGCCTACAAATTCTAACTAATAAAATATCGAAACAAGCAATCACGGAATACAGAAGATCAAGACCAATACACATCCAACCTATTGCTGCATCAAATACTCCAAGAAGATCCATAAGGCTGAATACACCTAAAACAACTAGAACTAATCTTTAACAAAGAGTCGACACCCCAATAGTTGAAGGAAACACTATGTAGTTTCTCTAAGAGGAAGAAGACAAACTATATAACAATCATATGAACATTATTAACTTACTTGTTTAGATTAAGTGTTATGTTAGTATTTAGTTTTCATTTTCTGCAACATAAATATTGTTAAAGGAATGTTAAAAAAAAATTTTAAAATGTGATGTAACCAATATAATAATTAACTATCCTGATGTAAGAAATTAGGTATCAGGATTAATAAATGCAGATTATCTATCTATCTATCTATCTATCTATCTATCTATCTATCTATCTATCTATCTATCTATCTATCTATCTATCTATCTATCTATCTATCTATCTATCTATCTATCTATCTATCTATCTATCTATCTATCTATCTATCTATCTATCTATCTATCTATCTATCTATCTATCTATCTATCTATCTATCTATCTATCTATCTATCTATCTATCTATCTATCTATCTATCTATCTATCTATCTATCTATCTATCTATCTATCTATCTATCTATCTATCTATCTATCTATCTATCTATCTATCTATCTATCTATCTATCTATCTATCTATCTATCTATCTATCTATCTATCTATCTATCTATCTATCTATCTATCTATCTATCTATCTATCTATCTATCTATCTATCTATCTATCTATCTATCTATCTATCTATCTATCTATCTATCTATCTATCTATCTATCTATCTATCTATCTATCTATCTATCTATCTATCTATCTATCTATCTATCTATCTATCTATCTATCTATCTATCTATCTATCTATCTATCTATCTATCTATCTATCTATCTATCTATCTATCTATCTATCTATCTATCTATCTATCTATCTATCTATCTATCTATCTATCTATCTATCTATCTATCTATCTATCTATCTATCTATCTATCTATCTATCTATCTATCTATCTATCTATCTATCTATCTATCTATCTATCTATCTATCTATCTATCTATCTATCTATCTATCTATCTATCTATCTATCTATCTATCTATCTATCTATCTATCTATCTATCTATCTATCTATCTATCTATCTATCTATCTATCTATCTATCTATCTATCTATCTATCTATCTATCTATCTATCTATCTATCTATCTATCTATCTATCTATCTATCTATCTATCTATCTATCTATCTATCTATCTATCTATCTATCTATCTATCTATCTATCTATCTATCTATCTATCTATCTATCTATCTATCTATCTATCTATCTATCTATCTATCTATCTATCTATCTATCTATCTATCTATCTATCTATCTATCTATCTATCTATCTATCTATCTATCTATCTATCTATCTATCTATCTATCTATCTATCTATCTATCTATCTATCTATCTATCTATCTATCTATCTATCTATCTATCTATCTATCTATCTATCTATCTATCTATCTATCTATCTATCTATCTATCTATCTATCTATCTATCTATCTATCTATCTATCTATCTATCTATCTATCTATCTATCTATCTATCTATCTATCTATCTATCTATCTATCTATCTATCTATCTATCTATCTATCTATCTATCTATCTATCTATCTATCTATCTATCTATCTATCTATCTATCTATCTATCTATCTATCTATCTATCTATCTATCTATCTATCTATCTATCTATCTATCTATCTATCTATCTATCTATCTATCTATCTATCTATCTATCTATCTATCTATCTATCTATCTATCTATCTATCTATCTATCTATCTATCTATCTATCTATCTATCTATCTATCTATCTATCTATCTATCTATCTATCTATCTATCTATCTATCTATCTATCTATCTATCTATCTATCTATCTATCTATCTATCTATCTATCTATCTATCTATCTATCTATCTATCTATCTATCTATCTATCTATCTATCTATCTATCTATCTATCTATCTATCTATCTATCTATCTATCTATCTATCTATCTATCTATCTATCTATCTATCTATCTATCTATCTATCTATCTATCTATCTATCTATCTATCTATCTATCTATCTATCTATCTATCTATCTATCTATCTATCTATCTATCTATCTATCTATCTATCTATCTATCTATCTATCTATCTATCTATCTATCTATCTATCTATCTATCTATCTATCTATCTATCTATCTATCTATCTATCTATCTATCTATCTATCTATCTATCTATCTATCTATCTATCTATCTATCTATCTATCTATCTATCTATCTATCTATCTATCTATCTATCTATCTATCTATCTATCTATCTATCTATCTATCTATCTATCTATCTATCTATCTATCTATCTATCTATCTATCTATCTATCTATCTATCTATCTATCTATCTATCTATCTATCTATCTATCTATCTATCTATCTATCTATCTATCTATCTATCTATCTATCTATCTATCTATCTATCTATCTATCTATCTATCTATCTATCTATCTATCTATCTATCTATCTATCTATCTATCTATCTATCTATCTATCTATCTATCTATCTATCTATCTATCTATCTATCTATCTATCTATCTATCTATCTATCTATCTATCTATCTATCTATCTATCTATCTATCTATCTATCTATCTATCTATCTATCTATCTATCTATCTATCTATCTATCTATCTATCTATCTATCTATCTATCTATCTATCTATCTATCTATCTATCTATCTATCTATCTATCTATCTATCTATCTATCTATCTATCTATCTATCTATCTATCTATCTATCTATCTATCTATCTATCTATCTATCTATCTATCTATCTATCTATCTATCTATCTATCTATCTATCTATCTATCTATCTATCTATCTATCTATCTATCTATCTATCTATCTATCTATCTATCTATCTATCTATCTATCTATCTATCTATCTATCTATCTATCTATCTATCTATCTATCTATCTATCTATCTATCTATCTATCTATCTATCTATCTATCTATCTATCTATCTATCTATCTATCTATCTATCTATCTATCTATCTATCTATCTATCTATCTATCTATCTATCTATCTATCTATCTATCTATCTATCTATCTATCTATCTATCTATCTATCTATCTATCTATCTATCTATCTATCTATCTATCTATCTATCTATCTATCTATCTATCTATCTATCTATCTATCTATCTATCTATCTATCTATCTATCTATCTATCTATCTATCTATCTATCTATCTATCTATCTATCTATCTATCTATCTATCTATCTATCTATCTGTAGTAAATATCATTCTAGAAGTGCAACATGAAGCAAAATTTTAAATGAATACAATAAAAATGAATTTTCCCGAGCTACCGTGTATTAATGAGAAACATAAACAAACTCGACTAATAGAACAGTTTAAAGTACACACTGTCCCTATTACAGTATTTGCAAAAATATTGGTTACAAAGTTTTAAGTATAAGAAGACATACTTGACCGAATGATGAGTCATTTTAAAATACTTAAAGCTAAACATAACAATATTTTTAAACATACCAGCATGACAGTCCCAAGCCTGTACGAACTGAGAGGCAAAATGTTGCTCTAAGATGCCCAAACGGTATGCAGAACGCTGATTATGGCAGACCCAAACTTAATGCACGAATTGTCCCAAACGCCATATATTTCGATTATTTCGGCCCAAAAGCAATGAACCGAAAACTACATGCCTAAATCCTATATAGTACGAGGATCTGTCTGTTTGCCTTGTTACGGAGGGGATTCCGATGGCGCCAGACCCCGTGAGGAAGGATGAATGAGAGTATCCTACAGGTTGCCAGAGCGCATTACAGGTAGAGCTACTGCAATGGGTTCCTAACAGATGCAGACAGTTCTTCAGTCCGACTGACTTCCAGGCCACCCCGTAAGGCGCGCCACCATCTAGGCCCGGCGGCGAGTAGTCGACCGGAGCGCATCCCCTCAGCCGAACACGTATTTCCAGAGCTTAACCTCCATCGGAGCGCATACTCCTAGCGACCCTGCTGACATTTTCAACTGCAAAGACCGA
This sequence comes from Tenodera sinensis, assembly GCA_030765045.1. Classification (NCBI taxonomy): domain Eukaryota; kingdom Metazoa; phylum Arthropoda; class Insecta; order Mantodea; family Mantidae; genus Tenodera; species Tenodera sinensis. The sequence continues at coordinate 58,144,027 of CM060971.1, read as the reverse complement.
TAGATAGAATTAAATGAAAGGCAATGAAGGTCGGGGGTGTGAGATAAATATCCATGCCAACATGCGCCTGAGGGGCCCGGGAAAAAATGAAAACTCAAGGCCAGGAGGATCAGTTACGGGAATTGAACTCCCAACTGCGGACCACAGACTTTACCGCCTGAGCCATCCCGCTCTGTATACTCAACGATTAATAGATATGTATTGAGGCATGAAAAAATGAATATTCATAGAGCATTTTGTTTATCTGAGTTTCTCAAAGCATTCCACCATGCGCTATATGCAGCGTTCTATTCTCTGGAACCACGTGTGGAAGCACCTATGCCACTCCGTTTCGAGCACTGCAGAACTCTTCATATGTTGAAGCTGCTAGAAACTCAGCAACCTCAAAGTCGGTTTCTAGCAGTAGGGAACATGAACTCACATGGAGGTCGGGACTATAGGATGGCTGAGTCAATAATTTTGGCTCAGTTCCTTGCAGAAACTCCATTGTTACATCAGTGGTGCGAGCTGTTGCATTGTCATGGTGCAACAAAATTACCCAGTGCTGTCTTAGGGCGCCTTTCCTCGACTTTCTGAAACGCTTTCGGGAGCAAATTTCTGTGGATCATTTTGTAGTTACCGTTCTCTGATATTCGGTGCAATGGTTGCCACGTGACCACTTGTGGAGTAGAAAGCAGCAACCATTTATTTCCTTTCCCGCAATCTTTGTTGTCTTTACTTTGAAGAGCCTATCGTGCACGGGAGTCATTGAGGGATTATCCTCCCTAAGGGAGATGCCCTCGACTCTTGCCATATCGGTATTAAATCCCTTACTGGCTTAGGATGGATTTTTTTTTAAATAGAGATGGTGGTTGAACGGTGGGAAAATTTGTTTGAAATGGAAAGTTAAATGATGAAGGGAAAAAGGTGTGAAATAAATTATTTTTATGGTTATGATAAAACTGGTGATAATGGTGATGATTTCGTCAATCGTAATTCGTCAGTTTATTGATGAGTTAGTACAAGTCTGGATCGCTTGTAAGTCTCCGCGGGCTCTATGTCATATTCCCGAGGCCACGGATGAGGTTGTTGAAACTGGCTGGAAGTCTGGTGTAGAAGCTGTTGGATAGATTCTTGATGTACTCGATTAGAGTAGGGAAGGAGAAGTCAGAATGGATGTTATCGTTGGGGATGTACCAATCAGCAGCTACAGATGTTCTTAGATACCGGTTCTGCAGTTCTTGTAGCGGGTAGAGGTTCGCTGCTGCACCCCAGACTTAGCAGGCATATGTTAGTGCAGGCCGGATGACCTGCTTGTATACTAGGAGTTTATTCCTAGGTGGCATGGGTGAGTTCTTGTTGTACAAGAGGTACAACAAGGCCATAAGTTTGCTGACTTTTGAAGCCAGTTTTGAGTGGAGTGGAGTGTGGAGTTTAAGGACCCGTCGACAGCTGGGTCATTTGGGCCCCACCAGTTTTGAAATGTGCTCTTTCCATGTCATGCGCATGTCCAATTGCACTCCTAGATACGTGGCTTCTGTAGACTAGGGAATATTTTCCCCTGACAGACGAAGATTATCTTCGTCTTGGAGATGGCATTTCGTGAATGTGATGGCTGTTGATTTATTGGCATTTATTTTGAGACGCCACGCGGAAAACCATGCTGTTAGCATGTCGGCATAACGCTGTAGACATTGCTCTGCAATACCGTGAGGAGATGATTCTTGGTAATTGCAGTGTCATCAGCGAACAGGTATAAGTTGCAGCGCCGGAGAGAAGGAAGGGTATTGATGAAGGTTAGAAATAGCAGGGGCCCCAAAACACTGCCTTTAGGTATCCCTGCATTGATGGAGTATGGTTGGGAATGCATGCTGTCCATGGTGACAACAAATGTACGATGGAACAGGAAACTGTGGCTTACCTGAACCAGGTAGGAAGGGGTGTCATAACTGATAAAGCGATGAAGGAGACCTTTATGCCACACAGTGTCGAAGGCTCGGGAGATGTCTAGGAAAAGGGCTGCAGCTTAGTGCCGATTGTTGAAGCCACGTATATCGTCATCCACGAGGCGATGAAGCTGGTGCGTAGTGGAGTGCTGGCGACGGAAGCCAAATTGCTCTGGACGAAGGATGATGTGCATTTTGAGCCTGTTTTGGAGGCGCTTCTGGACCACCATTTCAAATAACTTTCTGATGGTCGGTAGAAGGCTGATGGGCCTATGGTTGCCTGGATGTTGAGCATTCTTTCCCGACTTTGACAGGGTGATGATGTGTACATGTTTCCATGCTGTCAGGAAATGTGCAAGTCGAAGAAGGCTATTGAAAAGGTGTACCAGTAAAGCAATTAAGTTAGCTGTGCACCATTTTCCTTATGTGATTTGTCCTCCAAAGGGATGCCTAACTATAGCTAATAAGGATCAGATAGGGGTGGTTAACGGCAAACCTTAACAACTGAGTGGAATACCCCGCCCCCTTTTTCAATTAAATTAGTGGGCAGTTTTCACCTTTTATTCATGGGTCAATCAGAATAATTGCACATTAGGATGGGCCGAAGTTTGGCGGCCTAAAAATCATATTTGACAACTACAATTACATGCATTTTCTCGCCCTTTGGCTCTCGACTATATACAGTGTCAATTTCACTCTGCTTATGTATAGTTGAGCACACTCGCTGAGTATCAGGAACCCCAACCCTCCTTAAAGTAAACACGCCATATTACCGGCAGACTAGGAAGTCGCCACTTACCAAGTATACAAGGACCTCTCTTTCCTGAAAGCCACGCGGAGACTGACTAGCCCCAGAGCTTTTCTGAGAACAGCCATCCAGCGACAGACACGCTCCTAGCGGGCATCAAACAAAACAAGACTACGAGAGTCAACCTCAATACTCTGCGACTGTCTCAGCTGCTAGAGTTTTAAAAGCAGCGTATGGCAGGGTGTCATTGCCTGCCGCTTTTAATGGTCGGACAGAGGCCACTATGCTGTTTACTTCATTCATGGTTGTCAGACATACTTCCTCTGCGTCGAAAGGTTCAGAAAGATAGTCCCGTAC
>CM060971.1:57773497-58135997 GCA_030765045.1 Tenodera sinensis | reverse complement strand
ATAAAAGTGGTTTTGTTGTCTTTTATTACACCATATTTGCTAAGAAAAACTGACGAGCGTCAGCGTAACAGTCTTTGGCGAATCTATTTAAACCCGGTAAATTCGATCCGATCCCGCATCTAAGAGGGTTGGACCCAAGAACTAAGATCTGAATCCGTGTTTCCATGCAGTATTCAATCTGGATTTAGAACACAAATCGATCTGAATCCCCCGTGGAACCGTAATAAATGATGTTTATGAAGCGCATCTGCTTACAAGTTGAAATACACGGGAAGGCTCAGCAGAAATACCTACCCATTATGGGGAGGTGTGAATAAGACAATATGTTTGTGAAAGTGATTTGTAATCTAGGTTTGAAAGTTCATTTTTATTTTCTCTACTACGGTTAGTAGGGGAAGTATTGTATTCCACCCGAAAATTCGATGTCGAGATTTCACCGGAAATATGACTGCAAATGTTTTTCGTACGGCGTGCAAAGTTGCTAGAAAGAGGCAGGCTTTTAATGACAATTGACGGTAGCAGCAAACAGTCGATATTGACTCATTTGTTAATCATTACAAACAATAACGTTATCTTTTCGGCGTAGGTACAAATTTCTTGCGTTACACGTAGCTACTTAGGCTTTAAAGTAAACAAGTCCAGTCCGAGAGTTCTCCGTAACTTTGTTTTAGAAAAAGAGCACTGGAAATAAGCAATTATTATAAATAAGTGTTTAAATGTAACGCGGCACATGAAAGGTGCGTTTGATACAGAGGAGAGTTGCCTATAGTGTACCGGTTCCTAATTTGAGCCACGATTATAAAATCGATATTTCTTGGTGTCTTGAGTCTTCCGGGGAAGGCCGCGTCTTGGTTATGACGAATGTCGACGTTTCGTCCCCCCCCCCCCCTCCTCTATGTTGGGCTATCAACAAATAGATGGGAGGATCCTTCAGTGTAAACTGAAAGCATGTGAAAGCAAGACTTCACGAGTTCAAACCTGGCAGAGAGAGATGGTTTTAATTCGGGGGTAAAAATCCTTAGTTGACTTCCTTCGGAAGGGAAGCAAAGCCGGCGGTCGCAAGTAAAAGAACGTAAAATAATCTCAAACCTGATAAACAGGCCTCTGAGCAAAATTAGGTGATCTTTCACGGGCAACATAAACATGACAGTTTAGGAGCATCCATAAACAAAAAACTCAATGTTTCTTTAGGCATTGACCGTTCATGGGCTGCTATGCCATTATTATTAACTATCTATTATTATTAAGAGTTATTAAATATTATTATTACATATTAATATAGAACCTATAATTACTGTAACAAAACGGCAAAATCCAAAGTCGGGTTACTTTTCTATCAGTTTATTGTCCTCTAAATTTTACTTCAAATGCACAGTTTTCTTCTCGTTCTTAATATAGTTTATAGTCCTTTCTGATATCATAATTCTTCCTCTGATAATCTTTCTCAGTCTTTCAATGTCTTTCTTCAGTTTCTCTGTCTCTTATATCTTGACTATTACGATGCAGTCACTCGACGACACATACGTACCGACAGGCTGCCCGAATCACTCTCCTAACTAAAAAGTAAGTGTACCTACACGACGACTTACACAACTAAGCAACTCAACTCAAACTTAATCAAAAACTAAAAACTACTGTCTCACTGAATGCACTGTCTGCGTCCTATTTATAATGGAGCCGATTTCACGTGACCTTTCGGGATCTTTCCGTGCACACGTGTTCAATGTCTCCAAAAGTCAGTTTTAAATGACGTGCCCAAGTGTGTGCAAATAGCAGATGGGATTTCAATCATGACTGATCTTCTCATAATCTCATCTTCTTACATTTTTTCTGTTTTTTCAGCTTTAAAATCCTTCTCGTGATATAATTTTTATTTCTTTTCCTTCAAATGCTCAGTACATCTTCTTTGAAGGTGGATGCACAGATCTAAAGAGATGTTATTTGTATGAGATATTTTTGGATTTACGTTTATACAAATATAATTCCAGGTTTATTATTAGAAAATTAAAAAAAAAAAAAAAAAAAAGAAAAAAGAAACTATATGCTTTATCATTTTTACTTTCTGTACTACGTATAGTAAAGTAGAGAAAGTATTGTATTCCACCCAAAAATTCGATATCGAGATTTCACCGGAAACATATGGCCTCCTGAAGAAAAAAAAAAAAAAGCATTTTTAGAAAAAGGTTCGTGGGCGTGTCTGTGCGCCTGTCTAAGTGTCTGTCGGAGGAAGATAGAGAAATAGGAGATTGTAAGAATGGTTAGTACAAGAGTAGACAAAGTCATGTGAGTGCAACACATCAGATTTTTCCAGGAACCTTTTAATGTTACACAAAACGGAAACTTTTGTTGTCAAAAATTACATTTGACAAATAGTTTACCGAATTAAAAGTTTAAAGTTTTCAAATTTCCATTATAGACGGCAGTTTAGTATGACTTAGTTTTCAACCTTTAAAATTTATTTCCCCGTAGAATTGGGTAAAGTCAGCTATGAAAATTCATATAATGTGAAAATTTTATTGCATCCAAGAAATTTGTGGCAAAAGTTTAACTACTCGTAAATTTGGTAGTTATCCGTTTCCATTTTGAGTTTTTATCCACAACATATCTTTCTATCTCTTTCACTATCTCTCTTTGCCTCTCTCAAATCATACCCAACAGTTTTCTAAAAAGTTCAATCCAGTAGTTTAGATTTTGGATAGTTCACAATTTACTTTTATGGTAAAACATCAGCACAAAGGACAGTAAGACGTAAAACAACCAGGAAAAATACAATAGGCATAAACTGAATATGGTTATCTGTAGTTTTCACCGGTCTTTTCCTGGTTTTTCCCAATGTTTGAGAAGACGAAAAAGAGGAAGAAGAAAGAGCAAAAAAGAAGAAAAAGCAATTTATGATGGTAATGTGGTTGTATAAATAGACCCATTTACCGGACAGATCGCCAAAGTTCCCTAACTTTTTTCCACCTCTTCTTTTTCTGCTTCTCCCTTTTCTATTTTCTCCACTCAACTCTTCCATCCACTCCATTTATTCTCCATTTCCGTAATTTGTTCACCCCGCTTCGGTCCTCCTCTGGATGCTGAAATCCATAAAAGATTTTACTTTTACTTTTTTTCCTTCGTTTTTTAAAGCAGTAAAGTTTTCCAACAAGAGATTCCATTATCGACATCTGCATTTGTTTTAATGGCAGTAACGTTGAAAATGATTGAGTTTAGGGATGGAAGGTTTAGCTCGTGTACTTCTGTGGATCCAGAAAAGGCAAGTGAGATTAAATGTGCAGAATTTTTAGGTTTAAGGGCTGGGGAATGATAATAAACTTCATCGTACTGAGGGATTTCTTTAAGCAAAGAAATGGGACAAGTATAATGAAATGAGGCAGCCATTCCGGTCTGTTGAATTCTTTCAAGTGTATTTCCCAGTTATAAAATGAGCTCTCAGCACAAAGTATGGGCTCATTAATTCGTTTTCCGTAGGGAGAGAAGGGTGAGAAACTTGTTCAATTTTCCGCGAATTTGCAGATGTGTTTTGTTACAAAATGACTGCATCTCGGAAAACAATTGTGCAAAAGATGAATACTAATTCATTGTTTAATATAGGTCGCGCGTTACTTCTTGACGAATGAAAATTTTATATGAAAGGTTGAATGCGAGTCTCTACTCAGCTTTTGCGGGAACGAGAGAGAGGAGGTACAGTCTGCAGTGAGATGACGCGCATGCTTCTGAGCTGAAGTAGTACAACACTACAAATCAATTTATGACACTTGCAGTAATATCAGCCACACGTATTATACACTATACCTCTATAACTGTTTCCACTTAACTTTCTTGCATTTATTCTATTCCCGACATCTCTCCCTCGTCTGAATTGCTATTTTCGTTGCATGCATACATACATCCGTACCGCACAAAACTTCTGCAGTCGACTGTATACACAAACGCGACAGAGGAAAACAGAGGTGTCTGTTATCGTAGCATAAACATTTGCTGACCTGTTTATTAAGGGTAGGCTCACTCATTGGATTTCTGCTCAAGGTCATTCGTCAAGAACGAACGCGCAACCTATACACAGTGAGACAGTTATTTCATATAAAGTAAACCTTAAATGTTATATCTTAAAATAAGGTAAAATATCCAAATAAGAGATAGACTCCTAATAAGAGACACGGGTGTATTCAACAACGACGTACTATCTGCCAGAAATACCTGTAACATAATGCTTTGACTTGGTTAGCACATTGTTGTCTATGTGGTCACACAAGTATTTGCAAGCTGAGAAGGAGAAAACTTTATTGCTCGAGTTGAAAATTATATCATATTCTTGAAAGCCGTGAAACTCTACAACGATGAGTTATAAGTACAATTAAATTACTTTTTGGTAATGTAAGACCCATAGAGGTTGTTATATAGTGCGTTTACTAAAAAACTTGGCCGGCAGGCGCACGGCCTGTCTCCCGGACACGTACTGCACGACTAAGCTTGGCAGTCGCAAGGCCCCTCCCCGAGTCACAAATGTATGGGCATCAAATGAAATCTCAAATCACCTTAACATTTATCAAAATAAACACAAAACATGCCTTATCACAGGACATGTTGGAAATGCCATCCATCGGAACGTACATCTACGGCATCCTCTGAGGAAATTTTCGTTCACACTCATCAATTCAGAATCCATTATATCATAAATAATGTCATCTGGTGACATTTTGTTTTAATTTGATCTTGTGCAAGACGCCTAAAAGATTTTCGAAGTGGCCGTTCTAACCCTTCTCCGATTTCGTTTAATTTCTGCTCCAAATAAGCAGAATTCCGGTTGCTACCTGCCTGTAATCCACACCCTGCCTGTCAGGCTACAAATGCACCGTTTCACAGACACAACTAGAGATGGGACAGTGCTACTATTTCTCGATACTCGATACTGGTACTCATTTTTAAGCACTGATACTTGATACTTACTTTATAAAAATCTGTAAAGGTGAGAGCTTGTTCACTAAATTATATTCTTATTGGTAGATTTCTGTGTATAAACGCATGTAACCAATTTTGTTTTTATTCTTGTTTTCAGACGTCAGTCACATCATGTTCTGACAGCGACGGAAAAGTCGTACGTTGCTTTCTAATTTGTCTACTAAGCTTAGTAAGCAGGAGAAGTATTGTGTTCGACCCAAAATTTCAATGTCGAAATATATGTTTTGAGGCCCCCTGAATTAAAAAAAAAAAAAAAAAAAAAAAAAAAAAAAAAAAAAACATTTTTACAAAAAAGTCCGTGTGTTTGTGTCTATCTGCGACCAGCATAACTGAAAAACAGAAAGTCGGTTAAAGAGCGAATTTGGCATTTAAGTTTAATGTCTTTAAAGAATGCGACACGATTTTGAAGAAAATTCCTCTACCCAAAAGTACCCTCAACATTAACAGTTATTCGAAAACTACTATTTTCTCAAAAATGGCTCTAACGACTTTGATTAAAATGTCATATGTTTAAGATATTTTTATTGAAAATAGAATGTATTTTCTGGCTATAGCCCATGCGGTCCTGTTTACTCTGGATGACCTTTACATAACTGGTAAACGGTAAGAGATAGACGAAATCTTACTATACAAAAATGCCGATCTCGTTAAGATACGAACAAATGCTTTTTTTTGTGAAGCGAGCCATTTCGCAGATATTTATTGTTATTTGTGTGAGTTTAGACCATTTGCCTATCACTTCGATCCGGTGGAAGAAGCGGCGTCTCGGCGGGTTTTCTCCGGGTTCTCCGGCATCCCCCGTCACTCATTCCACCAACTAGTCCCTTCATCCATTTCGCCTGCATTTCATATCATCCTCTTCCTCACTCTCATATCTGGTGCTTGGGTGACCACCCGCTTCCAGGTGTTCACTCCGTCCGGTCCTGGATATATTGCCTTGAGAGGCATCTGACCCAAGGCAGGCTTGTAAGTCCTACAGCAGCAGTGCTCAACTGCAGGCTGGTTAGAGGAGGTTGAAATCACCTCCTACAACCTGCTGGGACAGAGTGACGCATTTATCCGTGGTTACTGAGTTCCTATGGCGGCACTGTGCCGTCATTCTTATCTAAAGGAAATCAAAGGCGCACACATTCATACTCTACTCCTGATTAACCCACGAAGTTTCTGAGGATTACTTTTTATGCACGATTTACATTTCCGAAGGTCTTCAATATTTGGTGCAAAAGATGAAGTTCACAAACTCAAAGATAAGCAAGATGATTTTCACTTATCTTGCTGCGATACTCACTTTTATTTACCTCATTTTGGAAATTGTTTGTTCGCAGGTATACGTGGAGCCAAACACTGCCATTAAACTAGATGCAAACAAACGTAATCTCGGATACCCACAGCAGGGCAGAGACCTAAATAATTTCCACCCTTCTTTCTCAGTACATTTTACGGTCGTGCAATTCTGCAATGCAAGTAGTTTAATATTTTGTAGCTCGTGTGAGGTCTCACTACATGGAAGCTCCAAAGAAGTGCAAAATAATTGGAGTTTGGTTTCAAATGTTTTTAGGTCTTCAAATTGTGAAGAGAATGTGTCGTACAATTGCTTCAAAAGTTTGTTGTATTTTTCCAGGAGAATAAGTGAGTAAGTGATGATTGTGTGGGGTTTAAGGGCCCGTTGACAACGAGGTCACTTCAACTCACATTTATCGTGAACACGGAACGTAAGCGAGGGGAATGGTATAAATATGCAACTACCAGTCTTACAAATCAAGCATTTAACTTTGTTTTCATCTCGAAAACAAAATATTTTCGGGAGTAGGAGGACAATAAAACACTACATAGCGATGTTTTACACGATATTAGACAACGTTCATACCCACGCTCAGACACACACACACACACACACACACGCACACACACACAAACACACACATAATTATTTTTTCCACCAAGCTTCTGGGCGTTTCCTTATATCATATCTTTAAGATAATAATAATAATAATAATAATAATAATAATAATAATAATAATAATAATAATAATAATAATAATAATAATAATAATAATAACAATAACAATAACAATAACAATAACAATAACAATAACAATAACAATAACAATAACAATAACAACAATAACAACAATAACAACAATAATAATAATAATCATCATCATAATAGTAATAGTAATAGTAATAATAATCATCATCATAATAGTAATAGTAATAGTGATAATAATAGTAATAATAATAATAGTAATAATAATAGTAATAGTAATAATAATAGTAATAATAATAATAATAATAATAATAATAATAATAATAATAATAATAATAATAATAATAATAATAATAATAATAATAATAATAATAATAATAATAATAATAATAATAATAATAATAATAATAATAATAATAATAATAATAATAATAATAATAATAATAATAATAATAATAATAATTTACTATAAGAATAAGAATTTGTCAGTGGAGAAACTGTAGAAGCAAAATAAATAAATCTGCTTTGCTATGCACTTTTTCATGAAATAATCCAGTGTTATAATTATTATTATTATTATTATTATTATTATTATTATTATTATTATTATTATTATTATTATTATTATTATTATTATTATTATTATTATTATTATTATTATTATTATTATTATTATTATTATTATTATTATTATTATTATTATTATTATTACTATTATTATTATTATTATTATTATTATTATTATTATTATTATCATCATCATCATCGAAAAATTTATTATATTCATTATCCTTTTTAAAAACATTTGTTTAAAGCGTTTCTAGAACAAGAGCACTACCAGAAAATGTCAACACTAATTTGCTTAAACACCTGGGGAAAGGATGCGCAAATTTATTTTGTTAGGACAGAATAATTAAGAATAGAACAAACTATTTCTTGTTTCCTCAACAGAACTACCCCGCTTGCCTCATTTTAGACAGTTGTATGCGAATGTAAATAAACATGTGCAATAACCCGCCCCCAACACACGCACAACTACTCGATAAGAAAATTCTGCTTGTTTCCCCTCAACATCTCTTGCTCATCGGAAAACATTTGGAGTCGGCTGTACTACGATACTCTGCGCCATCCGCCTCTGATTAGTGGGGGAAAATAACATTTATAGGGAAGCAAGCGTGTGCTGCACATTTGAGCGAACCTGCTTTAGAGGTTGTCAGTCCTCCATACGGGTAGGGTAATCACATAAAGAAGAACAAATTTATTAATTGTTTTTACGTATTTTAATGCTAAAGTTGCATAAAAGGTCTATATAACACGTGTATAATCTATTCAGTGCGAAACTGTCACAATAAGATTGTACACAAGTTACACAAATAACTGACCGCCTCCGTAGCGCAGTTGGTAGCGCACTTGTCTCTGGCGCGGAGGACACGGGTTTGATCCCCGGTACCAACATGGTGATTTTCCCCCGCTGGGAGGACTGACACGGGGTGCACTCAGCCTCGTTAGGTCCCGGAGGGTCCCATTGAGGAGCTATTTGATAGAGAAGTAGCGGGCCCAGGTCGAGAAGACCGAGAAGACCGCACAACTGGCCGGGAGGGCTCGGAATGCTGATCACGTCCCATTCTCCAGTACAGTACCCCACCAATGACACCTGTAGGGAATAGAGGTGGGGGACGCAACGGCTGGGCGGCAACCCTTGTCTCTTCATTAGCTGTTGCGCTGGGGTTTAGTTTTAGTTTTTTACATAAATAACTAATATAGATAGGCATTTATTCGTCTTTTGTTACTCTTTTTCCAAAACATTTTTATGGAAATTCTAATTATTATTTTAACTATCAGGACGAAGATCCTTGGATGGCACCTGGAATGGACAGCAATTATGAATTTAGAAATCATTGCAAAAACCATTCATATATGTACAGTTGTTGTACGCTTACTTCCAAGTGGGCATTAAAACATCCACAATGGACTTTTATGTAAGTTTTAATATTGGAATGAGTTGGATGATGTAAAGTGAAGGAGGTTAGAACGCCCACTATTCGCTTGCTTGTGAGGCAGCCATAAAAATCAATCTGAGTTTGTTAAGGGTGGGTGGTTGCTCGGTCCGTAAGTATGAAGATCTCCCATATCTCCGGTCCATTACCCCCATCCTGGCTACCAACTTTGCTGATGCAATATGGAATCTTAATGTATCATCTCGTTGCTAGAACCAGGCCGCACATAAAGTGCAACTTCTTGACGTTATAGTGACCAGATTCGCGGCCATAACTTGCTTTCAGAGGACCATTAACCAACTTTATTGCACATAGGTACATGGAAGAATAGTTCCCATCTTTTCTTACAATATCTGCTGACGTTTTACGGTGCTAAATTTTACATCTGTATTTGAGGACATATTACACCAGCAGAATCCTTAGCTCTGCTCGCGTTATTGCGTTAAATGTGTACGTCCTCAGTGCCTCTATCTCGTTCTTACTCTTTCTCCTGCCTGTCTCTCCCTATTTCTTCTTTTTCCTCTCAATGTCTCTCTACCTCCTCCTCTCACTCACTATTCCATTTTGCAGTAGAAATTTGGTGACAATCCGAGTCTTGATGGAAGATGAAGTTTTTCACCACTTGAGGCCAATTTTCTGCAATTGCAGGCCACAGCTGGTTCTTCAAAATGTCTCTGTAATATTCTCTGGTGATTGACATGCCCTTTGGATGAGGATATGACACAATATGACCCTTATAGTACCAAAATATCGAATAAGAGTTTTCTTTTCAGATGGGCAACATGAGCAAGGCCTATCCTAACGCAGCTAATCGGTGCTGGTCACTTTTCCTGTTTAGAACTTCATCATCCACTTATTTACATTCCTATAGTCCAGTGCATCAAACTCAACAGAGACAAGTTCACAGTTTTCACCTTTCACACACAAGAAAACTGATGATAGTATGCTATTATTCATGATAAGCAGTATACAGATAGGAAACTGCCCCTGTTCCTTCATGTGCTCATTCTTGGAATCGAACTGATGGTTTGCTCATTGCCCAAGGTCGTTTCCTTCTCCCCCCACCATCCTTTCTGCTGCAGCAACAATCATACAGTCACAGCAAAAACGTATGCGTTACTTTTGAACTGCACCTTCTATATGTGCCACCATATTCCTTACTGGCCGACTGGCATAGTCTGTTCACGAGTTTACAATTTAAAAAGACTTAATTCTTACTCAGGAGGCTTTTCCTGTTCTCAAATAAAACTTATAAGTGTAGTATGTTACAAAGGAAACATTAATCATAATTGCGAACAGATGTTAAACAACAATAACATTAAAAACTGGTGGATCTATTTTCTTTTCTTCCTAAGAGTGCTTCGGTCAGGCTACGAGCGTTTGTGTATTTCATGTAGCTTGCTCAACAGAGATTCGATCGAAAATGTAGTTTTCAAATTACAGATATGGGCATGGGCGTCGCGAAGTGGGCACGGCCCGCTTGAAAATGAATTTAAAGTGAAGTCAATTACTATTATTGTTTTAATTTTGATGTAAAGAACAGCTTTTAATTAACACAAATTAATACGATTATCAGCTGCAAATACTGTCACTCATACCTTTTACAGTTCTTGCTAGATGACAAACTTTCAACATACGCCCTACCCCCTGAAAAAAATCTACAAACGCTCATGCACATAGGTTAGTATAACTCAATTACAAAACCGATATTGCAATATCGAGCGCAAAGCTTGACTCTATTAAACTAATATAAAAGCAAAGTAACAACAATAGAGGTGCTATACTTAAGATATATTGCGGAAGGGACAGTAAGAAATAAAATTAGAAATGATAGAGTAAGAGAAGAGATTAAATTAAAGAAATCAATAACTGAAGTTATAAAAGATTAACAACTAATGTGGTTTTGAACATGTCCTCAGATATACGAAGGAGAGGGGAGTTAAGCAGGTAATAGAGATAGGAGTAGAGGGGAATGTATTGGAAGATGAAGACCAAGGGAAGACACAATAGTAAGTACAGCACAAAAAAGGGGAAAAAAAAAAAAATGGATAAATAGGGAAATTTGAAAAAAAAAAATAGACATAAACAGGTGAACCCGGCCTGACAACAAAAGGGTATGAAGAACAATGTGCTGCTTTTATTTATTTTCTTTCCTACCTTCTTTCTTTCTTTCCTTCTTTCCTTCGTTCCTTCTTTCCTTCTTTCCTTCTTTCGTTCCTTTCCTTCTTTCGGTCCTTTCCTTCTTTCCTTCTTGTTTTCTTTCGTTCCTTTCCTTCTTTCGTTCCTTTCCTTCTTTCATTCCTTCTTTCTTTCCTTCGTTCGTTCCTTTCCTTCTTTCGTTCCTTCTTTCTTTCCTTCTTTCTCTCTTTCTCTCTCTCTTTCTTTCTCTCTTTCTCTCTTTGTTTCTCTCTTCGTTTCTCTCTTTCTCTCTTTGTTTCTCTCTCTCCTTCTCTCTCTTTCTCTCTCTTTCTCTCTCCTTCTCTCTCCTTCTCTCTCTTTCTCACCTTCTCTCTCTTTCTCTCTCTCCTTCTCTCTCTTTCTCTCTCTCCTTCTTTCCTTCTTCCTTCCTCCCTCCCTCGTTCTCTTCCTTCCTACCTGCCTTGCTTCCTTTCTTTGTTTCTTCCTTTCTTTGTTTATTTTTTGCCAATTTTCTTCCCATGTTTCGTTGCTGCGGTCCAAAAGAAGGTTTGACTACAGCCTGTACATGTTTTGCTAAACTCTAAACTTCTTAGATTATGCCTAAACTTGTCTTTTTATGACAAGATTATGCTGCTGAATTATTGCGGTCCCTTATCGCTTGAAACACCGCAATTACATATACGAAATGCTGTAATTCGTTAACATTGATTTGTACTCGTCAGTTATGAATGGCATAGGTAAATGTTCCATACCAAAAGATTCCGAGTAGATACTAAAACTACGTTATAACTAAAGCCAGAATTCTTAGTCACCTTACCGTGTGCATGGGGCTGTTCGTTCAGTGCTGATGGCTTGCCTCTCTGCACACGATGCGGCACTAAAAATTGTGGCTTTAGCTATTTCTAATACTTTGTAAGAAAAACAACTTTAACGATGAAAAACGAATTCCGTAGAGCGTTTTAATCCTCAGAAAGGGTTTCCATTAATAGTTGCTGCAGAAATGTAAGTGAAGCTTTTGTTTATACTGTGACAAATGACAAGCCCGGCTACCTTTTAATTTCACTTTATTTCTTCTAAAACTAAATCACAATTCACAATTAATGATCTTGTAACTCACAGCTGTACCTTATCTTGACACAAACAAACCCTATACAACTGCTCATAGCTTGCCCTGACAATTTTCTAAAACTGACCCAACACTCACTACAAAAACTAACTCTGACGAGAAACTTACTAAAACTGTCACAACACTAACTTCTCTCTCCGTGCGAACTCGCTTATATAGCCTAGAATTGCACACAGGTGATTTTTCTGAAAATCCACCTTTCGCACAGCTTAGGTGTTGTAATAGGCTGGCACTCGAAACTTCTTGAACTGTCTGAAAACTGCCTTTGTTCTTAGCCGACGTTGTTGCGCGTTGCTTAGCAACGTAGTGGTGTGAGGTGGCTGACCTTGAAGTTGCTATTGTTCAACATAACTCTTCCAATAATTTGTTTATATGTGCCAGATGTATGTATGTTCATACCAGTTGCCTTCATACACAAGGCGAGGGACATTTAATGGTAGAAAAGCTTCATCATTCAGAAAAAAATGCAGGTAAACGTGGTATGGTGTATGTGTATACTGGGCAAGGATAAAGAAATAGCGTTTGGCAGCATAGTAGTAGATAAATACAAATGGAGATCAAGCCAACTGATGACAGAGGGGTTAGCGGCTTCACCCCATGTCGCCTTTTCACCATACCTGTTCTAAACAATAGACAGAATTTCGCACTTTATGGCAACCAATTGCTGTGGAAAGCTAACTCTATAGCCCATATACTTTCATTAGTATTTTCAAACGTTTGTGTAACATACGTTGTTTACATTAAATATCGCTACAATTTGTCATCTGGCAGTTTAATGTATGCCAGTCTATACGTTGTTTGCAGTCCACAGCCTTCTCTATAAAGAACATTAAACGACAGGAAATCCTGACCTGGAAATCGACTCTATGCCTCCTGAAAACTTTTCCTCTTTCTACCTTATTTTTTGTGTAGTGACTTGCGAATAGGGAAAGAGAGGGGGGATGTCTGCAAAGCTTTTAAAGCGATAATATTTCCCTATCAACAATGCTAACTCCACGCGCGTTCCAACTCTTTTATACGTTGTTTTTGAAATGGGGCAGAAGCCAAAATATTATTCATGACCCCTGAAAGAGCTTCGTCCCCTAACCCTCTCTTTCTATCTCGTTTTTCATTGAATATTCACCAAAACCTCTCTGTAAAACTGCCTCCATCTCTGATTTGCCTACGACTAAAAGCTGCAATGGAGCGAAAGAGACTAAGTACAGACCATGCTAAAAACATGCGATCATCAATGCCACACTTTGGTTTGGAAATGCTTGCCGGTCAAAGTACGCGCAAAGTTTTGGATTTCTGTACTTCGTATTTTAATTTATGAAGATGGGCAGACATTTAGATTATTTAATTTCACAAGGATGAGGAAGATACAAGTTAAATTGCCCGAAAACCAGAAATATAGAGAAACCAATCTTTTAAACTCTAACACAGGATTCCTCGGCTGCCAGGTTTTGGGTAATGTGTTTACAAACATAAGTATCAATATTGTTTAGTGAACGGGGACCTTCACTGCTCTTCAAAATCACGAGCTAATTGACAAATATAAGGAAAAATGCTGCGACCAATGATAGTTTTCATTTAAAAACAGTTTTATATTATGCATACTGCTAGGAAAGTCCTAAGTAATATTAGGTATTTTAGCACATCATCATCATCATCATCATCATTATTGTTATTATTATTGTTATTGTTATAATTATTATTTACTAGGTTACGAGAGTTTGTGCCAATTTGATTTAATAAGCTGAGCTTTTTATTCCTTAAAGTTGTCATTAAATACATAAACATATGGTTTAGTACAGAAAATAAAAATGTTTACCTAACTGCCTCTGTGGTCTGGTGGTTAGTGTGCTGAGTTTGATTCCCGGCTGGAGGGTGTGAATTTTTCTTTAGCCAGCACTATTTCCCGCGCTGCCTAGAGTCTGGAAATATGAAATAGTGTGAATGTATGCAAATATAAAGAAAACCCAAAGATGAACACTAACGATAAACGAGTAAACGACATAGCCATAAGCAGTATTCCAAAAGGCAAAGCCGTCGATCGGGACAAGAGAAAAACTAAAAGGTGACAAGGATAAACTAAAAGCAGAAAAGACAAAAGACAAAAAAAAAAAAAAAAAAAAAAAAAAAAAAAAAATAGAGAAGAAAAATTACCATTCAATACGGAAGCATGCAACAGAGAAGAAAAGAGACACAAGAAACAGATATTGGAATTACACAAGAAACATGAAGGTAAGAATGGTTATATAGCGTTATAGACCGAATTAAATGAAAGTGGAAGAAATCTATTGCACGTTCAGATATCTTTTACCATAGTTCATTTCCGCAAACCTGCATATTGTGATGTTAGCAGGAAATGTCTATACAAACTAAACACCGAGCTTCCGTGCGGGAAGCATTCGTGATGTTTTAATCCTGGTTGAGAACTTTGTGTAAAGAGTTTTCCAGTGTCGTGATAATTTGCGTGTGTGATGTAAGTAGAGAAAGAAATAATAAAGAAGTAAATTAAAAGAGTAAGTCTGTCACAATATCTTCCTAGCTTTAATTTTTAACAGTCTTCCTATAGAGCTGTACAGTTCCATTTTCCCCTTCTTTGTTTGTTATAAACAAAAAAGCAAAATACTGTACGACTTTTTACTCTTTATAAACTCTTTATAACAGAAAAGAGCTCTAAATCAATCATGTGGACCAAAAAGGGGGGAATCTTACTGTACCCATATATCAGACAATTATTCAGTTATTTTCACAGCTTTTAAATTTAACAGAGTTACGAACAGGAATGAACGAAAGATATGGGGTAACAACACAGTAAACGTAGCTTCATCATGGCCACGCGCGTCAAAATACCCTCAAGGTCAACAACCTCACACGGCCAAAACAAAGGCCGTTTCCAGCCAGTTCCAGAAACTTTCAACTGCCGTCTTGTTACAAGAAACTTCGAGAAAGGTATATTTCCAGAGTAATCTGCGCTAACCAATTATCGGGTATATAAGCGAGTTGGCATGAGCAAAGAAGTTAGTATTGAGGCAGTTTTAGTGAGTGTCGTCGGAGTCAGTTTAGTTAGTTAATCGTTGCCAGTTTTTGGTTTGAGTGCAGTGGAGTTTGTTGTTTACAGTAAGCAGAACTTGTGTCAAGGTAGCGATAGAACAGAACAGCTGTGAGTTTCAAAGTCACGATGAATTGTAAATTATGTTAAGGACAAAACAGAGAACTGTGTTTTGTGATTTAGTTTTAGAGGGGAAATAAAGTGACATTAGAAGTAACCAGACGTCGTTTTTCACACTATGAAGAACCTGAAAATCATAGTTGTTTTGAGATGAAGCTTACACTGCTCTTACCATTTTATACTAACATGACATAAATTAATTTCAGTCTGGTAGAAAGATTCAAGTTTTCTAATGCTGCATTGATACCTCTCTGTTATATAGGCAGGAATGAAGAATGAAGAATGTGGCTGTAACTTAAAAGAACTTAACCCTTTATTGCCTGGTGTGTCTTATAAGATACATAGGCTTTTTTTCCTATTTGTACTAGTTTTAACTTTTTTTCCTGCTATATTCTTGTTATACTGTCTGTCACCAATTAAAAATACATATTTGAGACGGTTTGAATTGTAAAAAATTACTTTTTTTAAAATTTATGTTGTAGTGTTTTTTTAAAGAAAAGAAGCAAAATCCTTGCAACCGCAGTCAAATGATACCCCGTCATCATCCACGCGTGCCTTCACACCGATTATTTTAGTGGGCCCTCCCCGTCCTTTACCACAGGTACAGGCTACTCTGTCAACTTTGACAATCCATAAATCTGCTGATTTGTTTCAATATATTGTAACAATACTCACTTTTCAACTAGTTTATGTGCTTTAATTTTAAATCCAACTATGGCCTCACTCAACACAAGTTATCGCTGATACGCTCAAAAATTCTTTTCTGTACATAAAGTTTCACGAACTAGCATTTCTAACTCTAAAAGTTACTCTCTGCCTACTGGGAAACGTGATGTCACCCAAGGAACATGCAATTTTGGGATGCTTTCCACGAAAGCTCGACGTATCAGTGCCATAATATATAGCCAAGATTTCTACCACCACAGAAGGCAAAGAATACAATGCCAAAGGTATAGCGCTAATTGACATTCCGCTGAAAAATCTGACACCAGAGCGTAGTATGCTTACATTCTGAACCAATTGATGACCAAAACATCCAACAAAAGACAATAATGTGCACCTTCACACATGTGGCAAAAATAAACATGGTGGATTATAATTTTCTGCTAATTCACCTTATTCCCTTGGCTTAGCTCCGCCAGACTACCTAAACTAAGAAACTTCCTTCTTGAAAAGAAATGTTTCAAGTTTCAAGCTATTTATTAGAAAAGTGTTGGCCTGGTGCCGGTACAATGGGCCCAGCTTACAGGCTATATTTAACATTTTTTTGCATTTGGCTTTGTTTATATATACTTTTTTTTTTTTGGTGTCTACAAAAAACCCATACGGTGACCACCTGTAGGTCACCGAGAATAGTTTTCTTTTGTCTTTTTAAGTTCTGTTTCGTCTTTGTGTTATATATACATATGTACATACTTACAAATTATTTACAGACACATACTTGCACGCATTCACCCACGCACACACTCACATACACATATACACACATCTTCACTGGGCACACCAGAGATATGCGTCCCAGCGCACTGCACTATTTACACTTCGTATATACACTGTCCCACGGTGGCAGCTTCTGAATATTTTCCGAGGCGAGGGCCTCTGCCGGAACATATATGTGGCCTAGGAATGAGGTTGCGTGGATGCGCATTAGTCGGCGAGCCGAGCCGCTTCTAGAACATTTTGATCCTATTATGCTTGCGGTGCCTCGGCTCGCCTTTGCCAATGTTGGCGATCACGTCGTTTTCGTGGTTTCTAATGCGCGTCCATGCAGCCGTTGCTCGTTTTTCAATTGCCTCCGGGATGAACGGGATCCGGGTTTCAAGGTGTAGAGTTTGGGTACTGGTGAGGAGTGGAGCAGAGAGGATTTTTCTGAGGGAGAGGTTTTGGAGGGTTTGGAGTTGTTTCAGGGCGGTTTTGAAGGCATTAGCCCAGGCCACACATGCATACAGGACCACCGAGAGAATAAATGACCTATATAATATCAGTTTTGACTTCAGTCGCTAAGAACAATTTAAAAAATCAATGATATTTTGTGCTTCGTTCGGAGAACTTTTCAAATGACCCTTATTTCAGTAGTCCGTTACAATAGTGCACATTGCCCGGGGTGAAACTTCTCCAAGAGTCTCATCGAGTGTATCAGAATGTTGTATGAAATGTTAATACAGGGGTTTCCTTGAGTAGGATGATAGGGCTTTTAGAGCGAGGGAGGAAAGGGGAGGCTGAGTGATGGCAGGAGGGTGTGAACGACGAGCCAATGCGGCGTATCATCAGCTCTACTTGTTCTCCTCATCAATCATGTCCTGACCGCCGTGGTATTGTTGTGAACCAAGCCTTGTTGCTACTGGGTCACTCTTGTTTCCTTCTTACTCAGTTCACCTAACCGACAATTCAACTTTCCTAAATACCGAGAATATCCCTATAGTCAATTCATTTCCCCTGCTTGAAAGATTCATTAAAGTTGGAAGTGACTCTTCGATCCGTATTTATTTCCTCTCTGTTAATTTATTATTATGTCGCTTTAACTACGTAGTCAAATCGCAACGGATCTGTTAGGAGATAACTGTGTCTCGATTATCCGAGGTAAGGAGGACCGACATATCTGGGGTAATCGAAAACTCGGATAACACAGACTGCGAAAAATTGAGAGGCAACGCATGATAAACTGATTGAAATGAATGAAAACGTGGTCAAATATGTGAATAAGACTTCTACTGTATTACCAAATGAAAGAATCTGATGTGTTGCACTCACATGACTTTCTCTACACTTGTACTAACTATTCCTACAAACTCCCTATACCTTCTCCGTGTTAGTTGAGATAAACATTTGCAGAAATTATCTTATTTGCTTATTTCCTTGTAGGTGAAAGGAGAATATGGGAATACACTAGGCTTTGAGCGATAGTCAAATGTTTTAAAGCTTTGAAATTCCGTTCTCTTTGCAAGGTTAACATATAGAAATTGAACAACGATGTTCCATTTAACATAAGTATAAGTTCTCCAAAACTCACACAGATAGGTAAGGCATAACTCCGAAATGGTTTACTATAAAATTTGTATTTAGAGGTGTATTTTAGCAAGATCTACATTTTTGGTATACTAAGATTTGGTCTCTTACCAAAACTGGTTTACCAGTTATGCAAAAGTCACCCAGAGTAAATAGGACTTCATGGAAAATTCAAAATATACACTTCATTTGGCTAAAAATATCTCAAACATATCGCATTTTAATCAAAATCGTTAGAGCCATTTTCAAGAAAATCAAAATTTTCGAAAAAAATTTTCATTTAAAAGGTAGTTTAGGGTGAAGAAATGTTCGTGTAGTATCTTTGAAAAACATTAAACTTAAATAGCAACTTTGGTTTTTAACCGACTTTTCGTTTTTGAGTTATGCTGTCCACAGAATCACACACACACACACACACACACACACACACACACACACACACACACACACATACACACACACAAACGGACCTTTTACTAAAATAATTTTTTGTTTCAGGGACCCCAAAACATGTATTTCCGGTGAAATCTCGACATCGAATTTTTGGGTGAAGTACAACACTTCCTCTACTATAGGTACTAGTAGAGAAAATAAAAAAGACCTAACAGCACATGTGCACATGTTCCAGGTAAACAAAAATAGTTATTTGTTCAAGGAGTCCATAAGTGTTTCCTGTCTAGCGGAACTCGCTCGCTTGTTTGCTGCTGTTTCACGCAATTGTCGTAGCAGTAGATGCGTTGAATTGGTCTCTTACTGCTGAGGGTTTTTTCTACCGCTTTGCATTCTTCACTGTGGCTGATTTACTCAATCTTCATTTCTGTCTCATTGTCACTTTTACTTTCTTCAGCCTCTACATTTACTGCCTCTATTATCTGATCAGTCACTTCTAATTTGTCTGCATTGATCCACTCGACTACATTGTTTTCGGTGATTCCTTTGAACGAGCGTCGTTTCTGTTTTTACATTACTTACTTTGCGCGGCATACTTCGAAAAACGAGACCTCGGTTAACCCGAACTCGGTGAGTCGAGGCTCGGATAACCGCGGCTCATAGATCGGCGTGTAAAATACCATCTTGCTTCGCCACGAGTCCACAGAGGATTCAATGTAGAGCAACTGTATCTCCGTGTCTGTGACGGATAGATGGCATTAAGGTGCCATTCCGGCCATGTGCTTTCATTATTTGAGGTTAGATGGCACAGCATTCGTTATTCTTATCCGTTTTTCAGTTTTACTATTGTTTTTGACCAAAAGTGAAACTTTGGGTTGTGGTATCAAATATCCAATCCGATATTTACCTTGGCGACTGAGGGGAACTACGAAGAAATCCCAATCAGATGGTCGTCTTAGAAAATTCGAACCCGGGACCTCTACGTCATATCCGGAGCTTTTGCGTTTTTCTTTAACCATTGCTTATTAAATACCTGATAATGGTTCTGGTTCTAATGATGTGCATCTGCAGGAAGATTCCTTTCTTCACTTAAACATTCGTATATTTTCAGGCTCTGGGGAAGGTGGGGAATACTACTGGATAAATAAAAATTTCCATCCCTTAAACGTAAATTGCGGTGCTGTAGTAGAAAAAGCGGGCGTTAAACACTACAAAAAATATGACCAGCAGATAGAAAATCTGATGTGTTGTATTCACATGACTTTTCTTACTCTTGTGCTAACTATTCCTAAACTCTTCTCCCATTGCCTTCTTCATGTTAGTTGAGATAAGAAGTTGCAGAAATTATCTAATTGCTTGTTTCCTTGTATGTGCAAGGGGAATATGAGAATTCAGTAGGTTTTGAGTGATAGTCAAATCTTTTAAGCTGGTCGCTACATGAAGGCTTAGAAATTCTGTTATCTTTGCACAGCTAAGATATAAAAATTGAATATCGATCTTCCATTTGAGAAAAATATAGGTATTCAAAATTCACAGAAATAGCAAGGAATATCTCCAAAATGGTTCATTGCAAAAAAAAAAAAAAAAAAAAAAAAAAAAAAAAGGTCTACATTTTTTGTATAGTAAGGTTTGGTTTATGTCTTACGGTTTACCAGTTATACCAAAGATATCAAGAACACGATATCTTAAAGACATGGAATTTTAATCAAAATCGTTGAGCCATTTTCGAGAAAATAAAGATTTTCGAAACATTTTCCATGTAAAGGCTAATTTAATGTAGAGGAATTTTCTTAAAAATCTTCGCGTCGCATCCTTAAAAAATATTAAGCTTAAATAGCAACTTCGGTTTTTAACCGACTTTTCGTTTTTGACTTACGCTGTTCAGAGAGATACACACACAGAGACACGCGGACTTTTTTCTAAAAAATACTGTTTTTTATTCAGGAGGTATCAAAGTATATATTTCTGGTGGAATCTCGACATTGAATCTTTTGATGGAATCCAATAAATACTTCCCCTACTTACGATATGTAGTAGAGGTTGAAATAGCAATTAGAGTGTATGAGATAGAGTGCGGGAGAGAGTGAGATAGATAAAATCATCTAAACGTGTTTTATTTTCTCAAAAGTTCCCCATATAGATTTTCCAGTGTATTATAATATGTAAGTCTTATCCGTCCTGTGCATAGCAATCGCAGTCTAATTATATGCTCTTTTAATATTATGGGTTTAACTGGAGAAACCACTATCTAGATTTTCATTTGCTTCATGAAAATTGTAGAGTTCACCTTCAACGAAAAGCTCTTTTATGACATTTGTTATTTCCTAAATATTTGCTGTCGTGTGTCAAAGTTTTTTTCTACTAAAGTTAGTAATAGTTGTTAAGCTGTTATTACTTTCTCTACTGGTAAGTAGAGAAAGTATTGTATTCCACCCAAAAATTCGATGTCGAATTTCACCGGAAATACATGTTTTGAGGCCCCCTGAATCCAAAAAAGGCATTTTTAGAAAAAGGTCCATGTGTGTGTGTGTCTGTGTGTGTCTGTGTATCTGTGTCTGTCAGCCTGTGGACAGCATAACTCAAAAACAAAAAGTCAATTAAAAACCAAAGTTGGTATTTAAGTTTAATGTATTTCAAGGATGCGACACAAAGATTTTGAAGAAAATAGCTCCACACTAAACTACCCTTTACATGGAAAATTTTTCGAATATTTTGATTTTCTTGAAAATGGCTCCAACGATTTTGATTAAAATGTCATATGATAAAGATATTTTTATGACAAATGAAATTATATTTTGAATTTTCTGGCTATAGTCCATGTAGTCCTGTTTACTCTGGATGACTTTTGAATAACTCGTAAACCATAAGAAATAAACAAAATCTTACTGTACAAAAAATGTAGATTTTGCCAAAACACACAATTTATGTCTGAATAAAGTTTTTTATAGGGTGAACCATTTGGGAGATATTCCTTGCTATTTGTGTCAGTTTCGAACATCCTTGTTCATTTGTTTATATGTTAAGCGTGCAAAGAGAACGGAATCTCAAAGCTTTAAAACATTTGACTATCGCTCAAAGCCTACTGTATTCTCATATTCCCCTTACACCTACAAGGGAATAAGCAATAAGATAATTTGTACAAATCTTAATCTCAACTAACACAAAGAAGATATAGGACTAAGAGTTTGTAAGAATGGTTTGTACAAGAGTAAAGAAAGTCATGTGAGTGCAAGACATCAGATTTATTTTATATTATTAATTTATGTTTTGATTTTCCTTGTCTGACCCCATTAGTGAGCAAAACCATGATATATTAAACGATTGTAGTTTCTGTACATTTTCTATCGTATAGTGTTCCTTTGAAAGAATTATTGAGAAAATATGTCTTCTTAATTATTTCCTAGGAATTTCTTTATGTTAATAATTTGAAGCTTTCCCGGCGTTGGTTATTGATGATAGTTTCTTGGACTAACAACCAGGTCCCCCTGAGGATGACGACAGAGTTAGTCGCTGAAAGCTTGGGCAGTTACCCAAATTTGAATTGCTTGTCAGCCCAATTTCCTTATACTCTTTGTTACTAAATTTCTTTATGGCGGAAGCTGAACTTAATGCAGAATTTCACATCTTGTATTCCTTTTATTACTCAGTTATGTTGTTGAGTTGCTGTTTTATGAATCTTCAGTTTTATTATACTTACATATTTGTTTATTTAACGATGTTTTCATGGGTAAATGGTCCAAGTCCATGCAGTTGTATTTGTGAGAAATGTACCTACATATTTACCGACGCAATGCCCTTGCGAGGAAGGGATGAGGTGAGAGGACATAGTTTATACATTAAAACTTCCTGGTAGCAGCTCGCACAATCTGCTCCCGTCCCCCTGAAGGCTTACACATCCTACGGTTGGGTACCGAGATTCGGAGACCGGATGTTCTGGGTACGGAGATTTACAGAGAGTATATCCCCTGCCATGCAAAGCCGAAACTCCTACCGACACCTACAACCCTGAAAGATCCAAGCAGGAGGAAGGTAAAGCTGAATGAGAAGTGAGGTGAAAGGAATTATTAGGAAATTCGAGGAATCTAGGTTTCGTCTAGCCACTCGGGGAAACCCCCGGAAAGGAACTATGGGCCTGGAAGTTCGGCCGCATGGGTCGAATCTACGTCACGTAGCTCTGTTATTCAAGTATAAGTGAAAGTAGTGATCTAAATCCGCAAACTGAACAGTTCTCCATTTTCCATTCATAAAGAGCTCCATCTGGATTGCTTCGAAGGCACCAAAATACTGAAACAACCGAGTAAGTGAAAACGGCTGGTAAACCTAATTTTTGGTCAAATTTAGTGGGAAACAGTTAAATAAATACAGTGGTCCTTAGACAATTCTTGTACATCGTGCTAAATGAGTTTTGGATTAATGCGATGATTCAACTCAAGAAAAGGAAAGGAAATATACAAATGCAGTAAAATCCTAATAACTGGATCTAATATGGACTGAAAGGGTATCGACTTGACAAAATGTCCAAGTTTACAGAATAAGGGTTCTATTATTTACAAATCATCATCATCATCATCATCATCATCATCATCATCATCATCATCTACAACAACTATAGAGTTTAAGCCATTTAGGCTTATTCAGTCTCATATATCAAAGCTGTTCTGTCCACGTTCTCGGTCTATCTATATTTCTTTTTCCTGTAGGTTTATAGGCCATAATTCATCTGGGAATGTGATACTTATCCATCGTTTCTACATAGTCCCTCCAATTTTCCGCTATTGGTGAATTTTTTTTGTTAAATTCAAGATATTTAACTCTAACACTAAGCCCGAACTCTACTGAAATATGTAACTGAAAATTTATCTTACAATGTCGTGTGCACTGGGTGAAGCAATATCTTAAACATACGGCATTTTAATCAAAATCGTTATCGCCAATTTTAAGAAAGTCAAAATTTTCGAAAAATTTTCCATGTAAAGGGTAGTTTAAGGTGGGGTTATTTCCTTCAAAATCTTCGTGTCGCATCCTTGAAGGACATTAAACTTAAATACCAACTTTGGTTTTCAATCGACTTTTCGTTTTTGAGTTATGCTGTCCACAGACTGACACACACACACACACACACACACACAAACACACACACACACACACACACAAACACGGACCTTTTTCTAAACATGCTCTTTTTGGATTCAGAGGGCCTCAAAGCATATATTTCCGGTGAAATCTCGACATCGAATTTTTGGGTGGAGAGAGTAAAAGTGTGGTCGAGTTATACGGAATGTCGAGTTTGGAGAATCGATTTATCGGAATTCTAGTGTATGCTTAACCTTATGTAGCATGTTCTTTAAGAAATACCAAGGATGACGACTACGATGTAGATATTGAGACAGAAGAACAAATGTCAGGCTGAAATCCGATGTTTTCTTGTTGGTAGTAAGATTCAAGTGATCTAGATTACTGCTGTTAACTCTTAGCTAGAGGGAGAAAAAGTGGCGAGAGAAGACTTTTATAGGTTTTTGAAAAATTGTAATTCGAAACGTAGGAAGGAGAGAGAGAAGGCAATCAATTCCATTCGTCACCACAGAATCCCCCATCTCTCTTACTCTGCGGTGGTTGTAAAAGCCCCTACTAGTCCAGCCACCGCTAAAACTTCATTTTCCCAACTTACGGAAACTTTTATGCATGCTTCATAAATTTAATTCATGCTAATACTTTGCCACCGCCCAACTCGGGAGTTGGCAGCGCTCGACCCGACCAGACCCTTCCGCGCCGAAGAGTGGCCCCCATTATTACTATTATAATCTGCCCCTCGGAATATATGTGCTCAAAAAAAACTTTATCTACACGCGAGTGTCCGCTTAAACTTTTGCTGGAGACGATGTACTGTATACTACTTGTATGATATATGATTTTTACGTACATAATGCAGTTTGAACTGTATAATATAATAATGTATGCTGTAACGGCGATACAAAAAAGTAACAGAGGACATGCGCTTGGTTTCCTTTGAATTCGCGTTAAAAAGGGATTTGGGCGGTCATGGAGGAGTTGATAAAAACAATAGAAAACAAGTGACTGCGATTTAATTGTGTTAACTCGTACGTTTGTGAGATGGTGTTCAACTGATAATGAAGTTACGCTTAGTTAAAGAGTTCTTTTTTAATCCGGCACACAGAAATAGTAAAATAAAAACGAGTCAAAGAAAAAATAATAATAATTACAAAAACTAATAATACGATACACATTTACAGCGCGTTTGTGACTGCCAATGATTTCTAAATGAAAATCTCAGTGAGATATATCGCAAAAGCGAGTCTTGTTTAGCACTTTCTTATGGGCTCTGTGTTTTAAGCGAACATGTTAGCCAATCAGTACTTCATATGTACACATATCGCCTAAGAAAATCTCATTGCACCTCCCGTCTACGTCCCATTGTTTATCGTTGAAGCCTTGTCCATTTCATTGGTTGCTTTAGGCCTGAAGCAAGAATATGTCACTCCTGTTACTAAATAACATTAGCCAATAAAAAAAAAAAAGGTTCAAAATTGCTTAGAAACAAATACATGTTTACGCTTTCGACCATATGGCTAAGAGAGAAAGAGGTAGTGAATGCATTCAGTTTGTCATGCAGATCTCTTATCATGCCACACTTTATAGCCTACTGTAGGACATGCCGTTGAAGAGGTTGAAATCTAAGGGGAAAACTTGATGAACGCTCAGGTTAGCGAATTGTATAATGTGAGAAGGGATTTCAGGGGATGCAAATCAAAGCTTGAATGCTGTTCATTAAATACACAGCAAGGCAGAACTTCATAAGAAAGAGTTAACAAAATAGTATTCTCACGTGATGCCAATGTTTGTTGCCACATAAAACCAAAAATAAATAAATGAATAAGTAAATAAGCTACTAAGCTATTGCTGATGATAGAACATGGACAAGAATATAACACAATTTTATCACCATAATATCTATTTTCATACTCGTGTAAACCACCTCTTAAATATATTTATCTCCAGCTTCTAAACATGATTAGTCAATTATAACAAAAGATTAATTTATTTAATCACAGAGATCTTTATTCTTACAAATATATCACAGTTATAAATCACTGTATATAAATATATATATCGTATATTATATATCTATAGTTCTAATTAATACCTATTGCTGTTTCCATTTGGTTTCAATTATTAGCGGTTTTGAGCACACAGCAAAGTTTTAAGCACCTATATAATACAACAAGGTTTCCAAGTTTACATATGCCAAGTTTGTGTGCGTGAGAGTGAGTGAGAGAGAGATATTCTAAATATGTACCACCGGATCGTTTTCAGAAAAAGCAAAGCCCTCAACCTCCCCTCTTTTCCCCATTACTGCTGTGTTATCAAACCACCACACTCTGTCATATATAAGGTGAAGAACACACCTCAAAAGACCCCGAGAAACGATGCAAAATGCATCAAAGATTTTCTTTGGAGCTGTGTGTACCTACGGTACAGTCCAGTATTAGGTATACCAAGGTTTGTTGTACTCTCAGCTAGTGAGATGAATTATTGTTACCACTTTAGTCGTTGCTAAGAAACGACTGAAAGAATCATAAAGTGCTGTACGTTGTGATCAGTTATGATCTAGTCCGCTACATGGCAGTACAAATGATCGGCGGGTGCGCTGACGATTCCTGCCTACATACCCAAATGAACTGCGGTATCAGTCCTTTTCATATAAACAAGTTTGTGGAGAAGTCCGACCTCAATTCCTATATTTTGTTAATTAAGTAATTTGCACACTTAATTGTTTTAATACTCACTCAGTATCTTAATTATTTTCATATTATCTTTTGTGTATTTTAGACTGGGACAAATCTTTCAAAAGAGAAAAAATTAATGTGATAGCTTTCTCCCCACCAAACGTATATCAAAGAAACATTTGAACACATATTAAAAACAGTCCCATGTATTTCATTTATGTATCTTTCCTTACTCAATATCATCTATTCTTACCGCGAGCGCAAAGACAGACACACAAAACCTAACAATCGGTTAAAAGAAAAGTTAGTATTTAAGTTTAATGTGATGCGACACAAACATTTTGAAGAAAACTGCTTTTTCCTAAACTACCCTTAACAAGGAAAATTTTTCTAAAATTTCGATTTTCTTAACAATAGTTCTAACGATTTTGATTAAAATGCCATCTGTTTAAGATATCTTTAAGGCATATTCTGGATTTTCTAGCTATAGCCTATGTAGTCCAACACCATACTCTTTATACAATTCCAAAGAAAATAGTCGAGAGGTGTCAGATCTGGCGACCGTGCTGGCCATGGAACTGGTTCACCTCTACCAATCCACCGACTTGAATATGCCACGTTAAGGTGATTCCACTGATTTACATCAAAGTGTGCTGGAACTAAGGTGGCCATTTTCGCAGCTGTGTGCTGGTACGTATAGCACTGCTGTTAAAAACATTACTTACTGGAAACTACATAAGTAACGCAGTGGGATGCGCACCAAGAAGGAGGAATTTAGCGCATGAGCAGGAATGTTGTACTCAGGTCGTTCATCCCAGTACACAGATGACTAAAGAGTTGCATACCTTTTGTATTAAGTTACTAAAACAAATGTTAACACATTGTCACAACCGTTTGTTCCTAAACTTCGATTCTCCAAAGTTCAAACCATGCATTTCCAGACAGGGGTGGGGCGGCGCCGTGGCCGAGCGGTTAGCGCGCTCGCCTACCACCTAGGCGGCCCGGGTTCGATCCCAGGGACCCGCATGTGGTATTCGTGGTGGACGAAGCGGCGTCAGGGCGGGTTTTCTCCGGGTACTCCGGTTTCCCCCGCCATCTCATTCCACCGGTGCTCTATCTTCATTCCATGTATCATCAGTGTCACCGCCTGCGGTGCCGTAGTAGTAAAAGCGGGCGTTAAACACTACAACAACAACAACGGACAGGGGTTCCTATTTCAAAAACGATCAGTTTTCCATCCCGCAGAACATACTAAGCCTTTTTTTTGGGAGGGGAGGGCGAGGAGACATCAAATATATACAAGAATTGCTCGTTTAAAGATATTTGGTTTATCTGAGTGGCACTAGACTGTGAATGGACAAAATCGATGTTGCTGAAAATCGGTCTGGGTGGCTAAGTTGGTTAGACGCTGGCCTACTGCTCCAAAGATCGTGGGTTCAAATCCGGCCCAGACTGATGGTTTTTAAGTGTGCTTAAGAACAACAGCTCTATGTTAGGAGTAAAAGAACGCCTGCGGGACCAAATTCCAGCACATCGGCGATGCTGATATGATCCTGGCAATTGACAGCGTCTTTAAACAATCAAATAATTTAAAGATGTAGCTGAATAGGAACGAAATCTGGTGTACCACAAGAATCAGTGCTTGGACCTCTGTTATTTACATGCCTACTATTTACATAAACGTATGCCATAATGTCGGTCAACTGGTGCGCAGCAACTCCCAATTCAGCAGCTATTTTCTTCAATGTTTCTCCTTTGTCATTTCGATTAATAACATGCAACATTTTATCCACTGAAAACACAACCTTCTTTCATTTTGATGCCATTTTAAACTTTTTAAATGAATTACACTCCCAAACTCTTTGTTAAGGCACACAAACAATCTGGATGCAGCACACGCGATAAACTTAATAATACGTGCCGTTTGAGAATAGTAGGAAAACTGAGGAGAATGAGGGACGTGTAGTGACGGGTAGGGATCAAGGTCAACGCTTTCTTCCGGTACTGTTTACAGCTAGTGAGATATACCGCGTCAGCACCATGTGCCACACTACTAAATCTTTATTAAACTCAACAGGTAGCATTTAACAGTACAGTACATATTACCATAATTTATTGTACAATTTATGTAGGAAGAACCATACCCTGATTCAAACTAGAAAGCGAATATTTGGTGTACTTAAAGTTATGTTGTTGCTATCATAGTTAAATGTATTATCTAATGTGAACATTACATTTTAAAAAATTGTAATACAGTCACATGACTTTCTCTACTCTTGTACTAACCATTCCTACAAACTCTTATTCCTATATCTTCTTCGTGTTAGTTGAGATAAACATTTGCAGAAATTATCTTATTGCTTATTTTCTTGTAGGTGCAACGGGAATATGGGAATACAGTAGGCTTTGAGCGATAGACAAATGTTTTAAAGCGTTGAAATTCCGTTCTGTTTGCACTGTTAACATAAAAAATGAATAACCATGTTCCATTTCACAGAAGAATAAGTCCTCCAAAACTCTTACAAATAACAAGGAATATCTCCGACATGGTTCGACCTACAAAAAAAAAAAAAAAAAAAAAAAAAAGTTACCGGGACACAAGTTGTGTTTTAGCGAGATCTATACTTTTTTTTTTTTTTTTTTTTTTTTTTTTTTTTTTTTTTTTTTTTTGTATACTAAGAATTGGTCTATCTCTTAGGTTTACGAGTTATGCAAAAGTCATCCGGAATAAATAGGAGTTGATGGGCTGTAGCCAAAAAATTCAAGATACACATTTCATTTGTCATAATAATATCTCAAACATATGGATGGCATTTTAATCAAAATTGTTAGTCATTTCAAGAAAATCAAAATTTTCCATGTAAAGAGTAGTTTAGAGTGGGGCTATTTTCTCCAAAATATTTGTGTCGCATCTTTGAAAGACATTAAACTTATATACCAACTTTGGTTTTTAACCGACTTTTCGTTTTTGAGTTATGCTGTCCATAAGACAGACAGACAGACACACACAAACACACACACATTCTAAATATGCTTTTTTTGAATTCAGGGGGCCTCAAAACATCTATTTCTAGTGTAATCTCGACATCTAATTTTTGGGTGAAATACAATACTTCCTCTACTTAGTAGAGAAAGTGAAACAGATCTATAAATCTGATCCGGATAAATGAAATTTTAGTATAAGTAAATTGGAGTATACAAAGAAGTATCTAATAGTTGGTCCAGCGGCCGAGGAACGGTTCCCTGTCTGGACACAACTCAGCACTCAATTCGGTGTCCACATTGTTTATTGTGAACGTCCAAGCAGCGTGTTGCTATATCGTTTTGTCAAACCGTTTTTCATAGCAGAACTTTTTAAAGCGCTTCGGAACCGGTAGTTTACAGAGCAACGTCTTGGCTTTTGTTTCTGATGGATGTTTTTATAAAGCAACACAGAAGTTCTCCTCGTGCGCCACAAAGCCAGGAACAATAAATATGGCGTTGTCACGCGGCTTTTGGCAGAGTCAACAACAAACAGTAGAGCATCGCGCCGGGAAAACACAATAATCGGGCGGGGGAATCCCGTAATGGGCGGAAGTGCTGCGCTAAAATTCCCTCTCCCCCGCAGGCTTGCAAACTGAATGGTGCAATAATGCTCTCCCATTGTTGGTAATCACATTATTTAGATGTCTTCCGGAAGTCATCAACTTTTACAAGACCATTTCCCTTCCCTAGAGCTATGGAGACTATGGACCACTCCCCCCTCTCCCTAGGCAATCACATGATTCACAGGCCATATAACATACGTAGTAACGCCGTGGACAGTTGCCGCTTTCTTGCGCTGGAATACAACTCGTTTTCTGCAAACTCAAGACTGATAAATTGTTATTTTATAAATAGCTTGCGACAACAAAACTACAGTAAATCCAACCTAAGAAAGCCACTTAACGTCAACACCGTTAATTTATACAGTAAAACAGCAATAGCATTAAAAATGGATCTATTTGGTTTGCTTTCTTAGAAAGCTGCAATCAGGACCCAATCAAGGCGTTCTCTGTTGTCACGTGCTTACAGCCGCTTCGAGCTTTTGTTTCAAGTTACTTTTTTTGTTTCGGCAGCACTATACAGGATGGAAGGGAAGTCATTACCTTCCTTCCAATATATGCTTCGTAGAAGCATTATAAACAAAAAAGTAGTATGGCATTTTGTTCTTTGATCAGCCGATTTCGAAAAAATAAATGGTTTTGTTCCTAACTGGATGCGCAATTCCACAAAAATGTACGAAAATAACAGTTTGTTGGTTGTAAGATGCGTAGAGTAACTTATTTCTGACATAACTTCGGTAATAATTATGGAAAATCACACAGGCTTTCGAAATAATTAACCACTTAAAAGACATGAAGGAATACTACGAGCTGTCGACAACGTTGCGTTGAGGTTGGTCAGGGAATTGACCTATTTGTCGATGAAAACACTCGGGCGCTTTCGCTTTCGTGTAATGTTTTGGGAGTTAATACATGTGATTGGCCTACATTCGCAAGGTAAACACCGAAGGACAGACAGGGAATGTGTTCGTTTTCAAGGCATACCGTTACGGTGTTTGTTTATGTGCTGAGCTAGGGAAAGTGACACCTGCACAGTCTGCAGTGTTGCCAGCGTCTCTTCGACAAAACTATAGTAGTGCCTGTGCCAGCTTATTGAGATTCCCCAAAAAACAACCTTGACATTTTTTCCCAATTATGGTGCAGTCTGGTTATATTTGGTGATATTCCATCCCTTGGGTTGCATTAGTGTTGTCAAATGTTTGTAACATATAAACATGGTAAAGCTACGGCCATAGTTGGTGTTGTTGCGTCTGTTATGTTGCCACAGAAGTCCTTGTTTATGAGCGTGTTGCAGAAAGGCCAACCGATAGCTTTTAAACTAAGGTTCTGATTAGACGCTGTATTAATTAATTAAACTTTAACCCTGTGATATTTGAGGTTAGAAATACCTTTATTATATACGTTGGCAGTACTGCTTTTTGGGATACTTCTGTCAGCTGTTTAGTGTAATGTAGGGCATGTTGAACTCTTGGGAACTGCCAATAAACTGTGTTCAGTATAGAATATCTCCGTAGGAAATGGTCAGAGACAAAAACGTACGATACAAAATGTGTTTCAAATAGAGAGATCTACCACTGGTTTAAATTAATGTAAAGACTTTCCTTCGACCCTGTAGGTATGGCTTTAGAGGGGTGAGAGGATAAGTATACCACCAAACGCTCAATACTTTCTTTCCTCTAAGTTGAATTGAAAATACTTTAAAAATGAATCATATTTTGTTTTTTGTCGATATTGTTATACCATAATTACAAGCATTTAAAAGCCTTTGGCGCATTTTTAATACTTGTTTTCCCGACTTATTTTTCTTCACATAAAAGCGATTTATTTCTAAATAATTTGACAGAATTGCATGAAATTTGTTCCTAGTGTGGCTAGATGCGAATTTATTAATGTGAAACACCAACACAATATTTGTATACCTTTTGCAAAAAATTAAAACTGCTATAATACTTTATATTTTGAATTGTTATAAATAAAAATGTTTAATTTAAGCACAACTGACCACACAAAAGAAATTGGTGGTTTTGATTAATTCAACAGGTTGTGCAAGTTTGAAATCTCTTAACATGATAGCATTATCTAAGTGAGAAAGGTAATTAAAATCGCAAATATGTATTATTATAACAGGTAATTAATATATCTATTCCTGGTGGACGAAGCGGCATCAGGAAGGGATTTTCTCCGGGTTCTCCTGTTTCTCCACCCCTTCTTCCACCAATTACTCTATCATCACCGTTTCAATCATCGATTTCGCCTGCATTTCATATCATCCTCTTCCTCAATCTCATACTGGTGCTTGGCTGATCACCCGCTTCCACGTCTTCACTGTCCAATTCATAGGCTTCTGTGCTCCCCGACAGGCGTCTGACCCGAGACTCGTAAGTCCTAGGGAGTGCGAGTCCTAAATAAGGGGAGGGTAATAGGTAAAGAAAAAAATAAAAAAAACACAATATAGCTACTAGTAACAAAACCTATGAAATTTAAACTAAGTATAACTATATTAGATCAGTTAATTTTCATCAAGATTACTTAAATAATTCAGAAGTTACAAATGTTAGAAACAAGTGATGGGAGGCCATTACTCTAGAGGTTAACCCCACCTTAATTGTCAAGAAAACATACGTCCTGAGGACCTATCTTTTTGTTTTTGGAGGGTACCTTAGAGCTCTGTGGTAGCTTTTGTTTAACTGACATATAGCTACTTTCAGAAATGTAACCTCGTGGCGCAACAGCCCATCCGGATCAAGCCCTACCGCCCGACCGCTGCGTCCCCCACCTCTACCGACCACAGGGGTCGTGGGTGAGGTGCAGCACTGGAGGTGGAACGTGGTTAGTGTCCCAGTCCAGGAGACAATCAGTTTCAGACGTGTGCGATTTTTAAATGTTTTAACTGCCAATGTAGCTAAAACAGTTTTAATAAGCAAAGCAAATACTAGAGTTTCGAAAGTGGTTTAAATCATCAAGCTGACTTGGACCGAACAGTATGGCTCAGGCGGTAAAGTTTGAGGCTGCAATTCGGGAGGCTCTGGGTTCGATTTCCATTGAACTGACCACCGCTTTGGATTTTGTTTTTGTGGTTTTCTAAAGTTGGAGTTCCTCCATGCTCATCTCTGATCACGTTTCAGGGACGCAAGGTCAGTTGGGGTGAACGGTTCTGTGTGGCCTGTTAATGGATGTAGGGGACGGAGATGCTTGATCGGGAAACCATAGAAAACCCGCTACACAGCTCCCACTGCTGTCAGATCTGGCTGCTCATTGTATAGAGCCATTAACATATTTGGTAACCCCTTCATGGGCTCCCTCCACTACGCCAGAGGACCGAGGGTCGCCGGGGAAACGGTGCAGACAACATGCGCATTAAAATCCTTTTCTGTCTGTTATTGTTTAAACAAAACTGGTTCTGTTATTTTTCTAGAACTTATCACACACCACCCTCTAATTTTTAAGCCAACTCACATGATTTCCTATACTCTTGCACAAACTATTCTTACGAACGCTGATTTTTCTATGTACTTCTTGTTAATCAAGATAAACAATTGTAGAAATTATCTTATTGTTAATGTTCTTGTAGATGCAAGAGGAATGTGAGAATACTTCTTTATCTTCATCTGACTACCCTCCCCTTATATAAGACTTGCACCCCCTAGGACTTACAAGCCTGTGCCTAGGGTCAGGTGCCCGTCGGAGAGCAGATAAAACTATGGACCGGATAGAGTGAAGACCTGGAAGCGGATGGTCAGCCCAGCACCAGGTATAAGAATGAAGAAGATATCAAATGCAGGCGAAATGGATGAATGCAAAGGTGATGATGGAGCAGTTGCTGGAATGAGTGGTGCGGGAAACCGGAGAAGCCTGACACGCTTTATGTTAATCGAGATAAACATCTGCAGAAATTATCATATTGCCAATTTTTTTGTAAGTGCAAGGGGAATATGGGAATTCATAGGCTTTAAGCGATAGTGCAAACTTTTGAGAGCTGTCGCTCTGTGATGGCTTTGAAATTCTGTTGTCTTTGCATGGTCAGGATATAAAAAAGCGAATAACGTATTCCTATTTGAGAAAAGTGTAAGTATTGGGAAATTCAAACAGATAACAAGGAATATCTCGGGAAAGTTTCAGTCCACAAACATTGTATATACTTCATGTAAACTGTGTGTTTTAACGCGATCATTCCACAATCGAAAAACAGTTTCACATAATGTTACTTAAACTATACATAATGCCAAAAGACGTCATCACTCTGACTTGCAAACTTAGGCGTTAAGTTACCGTAGAAGGGGATATTTCGAATCAATAAGTACATACCTGGACAAGATAGACCGGTGGTCGTCAACTGTCTTTCAAGATAAACCTCGCAATAGGCTACAAGCATTCTAGACCTGCTTGCTCAAACATAGCCATGTAGAAGTTTTCCTCTGCAGCACATTGATCGATTGTCTGCTACACAGGAAGGTTTCTCTGGTAGGTGACAAAAGACAATAACTAATTTTATTTATCTCTTAAGCTCGCCCATCTTAATACCGTGACATTAGATTGTGCATGGATGTGGTGGTTTTTAGCACAATAGCTTAACAGTTGTATTCAGAAATTAATAAATTAACAAAGGCGCATTTATAAACTAACTAAAGTATTTATTACGCCAGGGGTACTAAACAATGCATCACACGTTATTTACCGACTCCACTGACCAAGGCAAGCAGAACCAGACCTGTTAATCAGAGGCGGATGGCGCGGATACATACAATTCAATGGGAAGGCGAATAGTTTTGTTTTCGATATGAAGACGATAAAGCTAAGTACTTGATTTGTAAGACTGGTACTTGCAGATTTGTGTAATTTCCCTTGTTTACGTTCCATGTTCACGATAAACGTTATTTTCCTGGAAAAATAAAACAAACTTTTGAAGCAATTGTATGACACATTCTCTTCACAATTTGAAGACATACAAATATTTAAAAGCAAACTCCAATTATTTTGCACTTCTTTGAAGTTTGCCTCACACGAGCTACAAAATATGAAACTACTTGCATTGCAGAATTGCACGACCGTAAAATGTAAAGAGAAAGAAGGGTGGGAATTATTTAGGTCTCTGCCCTGCTGTGAGTATCCGAGATTACGTTTGTTTGCATCTAGTTTAATGACAGTCTTTGGCTCCTCTTATATTGCGAACAAACATTTTCAAATATGAACTACAATAAAAGTGAGTATCACAGCAACATAAGTGAAAATCTTGCTTACCTTTGAGGCTGTGAACTTCATCTTTTGCACCAAATATTGAAGACCTTCGGAAACGTAAATCGTGCCAAAAAAGTAATCCTCAGAAGCATCGTGGGTTAATCAGGAGTAGAATATGAATGTGTACGCCTTTGATTTCCTGTAGATAAGATTTCCTGTGCCATTGGAACTCACTAACCACGGTTAAATGTGTTATTCCTACCCAGCGGGTGGAAGGAGGTCATTTCAACCTCCCCTTACCTAACTACTTGAGCACCGCTGTAATACGCTGTTACCGAGCAAGCTGTAGCCGCAGTAAAATGTGCAAAACTTTATCAAGATAAACATTTGCAGAAATTATCTTAAAACATATTCGTATTTCCTTGTAGATATAATGGGAATGAGAAAATATAACAGGCTTGCGCGATAGTCAAACGTTTTAAGTGCTGATCACTAATGCCTTTGAAATTCCATTCTTGTTGTATAGCTAAGAGATCCAGAAAAGTATAAGCATGTATTTGAAAATTCAAAGCAATAACTGAGAATATCTAGGAAACGGTTTTATCTACAAAAATGTTATTTGATACAGTTTCTGTACATACTTTAACGAGTTCTCTATTTTTGTGCAGCAAGATTTCGTATATCTCTAACGGTTTACTAGTTATGCAAAAGTTATTCAGAAGAGGACTTCGGAGGCTGATCCAAGAAAATCGAACACATAAATTTAATTTTTGATAAAAATATCTTAAACATATGGTATTTCAATAAAAAAAAAGTTGCTGTCGTATTTGAAAAAATCGAAAATTTTTAAAAATATTGCATATAAAGGATAGTCTGAAAAGGGGAATTTTCTTGAAAATATTGGTGTCGCGTCCTTGAAAGAGCTGAATTAGAATGCCAAGTTTGGTTTTTAACCGACTTTTCATTTTTACTCTATTACGTAGAGGAAGTATTGTATTCCACCCAAAAATTTGATGTCTATATTTCACCGGAAATATACGTTTTGAGGTCCCCTGAATCCAAAATAAAGCAGTTTTAGAAAAAGGTCTCTGTGTGTGTCTGTGTGTGTATGTGTGCGTGCGTGTCTCTGTCAGTCTGTGGAAAGCATAACTCAAAAACGAAAAGTTGGTTAAAAACTGAAGTTGGTAGTTAAGTTTTGTCTTTCAAGGATGCGACTCGAAGATTTTGAAGAAAATTGCTCCACCCTACAAAACCCTTTACATGGAGAATTTTTCGAAAATTTTGATTTTCTTTAAAATGGATCTAATAATTTTGTTTAAAAGCCATGTGTTTGAGGTATTTTTATGACAAATGAAATGTATATCTTGAATTTTCTGGCTATAGCCCCTGGAATCTAATTTACTGTGGACTAATTTTGAATAACTGGTAAACCGTTAGAGATAGACCAAATCTTAGTATGCAAAAATGTAGACCTTGCTGAAATACACAATTAGTGTCCAAATAAAAATGTTTATAAAGTGAACCATTTGGGACATATGCCTTTAAGTTTTGGAGAACTTATACTTCTGCCAAATGAAAGTCATGTGAGTGCAACACATCAGATTTTTGAGTTGTGCTGTTCAGGCAAATAGACAGAGGGTATTTTTTGGAAGGCCTCAAAAGTATATTTCCGGTGAAATCTCGACATCAAATTTTTGGCTGGAATATATATGTTACTTCCCCTGCTTACATCTCTACTATTAGAGGAAGTGATGATTGTTGGAAGTCTAATGAGAGTCTCCATACGCCTTTAGTAGATATTGAAAAGCTGTAAGTAGGGCCATTCTCAACATCCGGTAGCCATCGGCACAAAGAAAACTAAATGTTTCACAATATGCAGCAAGATAATCTCATTTCTGTGTTCGGTAAATGCGCCTGCCTACGTGTAGCATTTTCGATTGGAAGTGAACAATTTGAATACCACAGGTCGACCGCGGAGTAGTACGTGCAAGTATGTGTGTGTGGGATGATGACAAGGGAGTCATAGCGCTAAACTAACATCACGTACTATAGTGAACTACTGTATACAGCGGCACAGGGGTGCCACATGTCCAATTACCTATATCCTATTAAAACCATCACCAGTGCATCAGAAAAACATCTGATGTGTTGCACTCACATGACTTTCGCTACCCTTACAAACTCTTATTCCTATATCTTCTTCGTGCCAGTCGACATAAACATTTGCACAAATTATCTTATTGCTTATTTCCTTGTATGTGCAACGGGAATATCGCGTGGTAGCGATAGTCAAATGTTTTAAAGCTTTGAGATTCCGTTGTCTTTGCACGCTTAGCATATAAACAAATGAACAACGATGTTCCATTTCCGAAAGTTATAAGTTTTCTGAAACTGACACACATAACAAGGTTTACTCTACAAAAAAATTTATTTAGACATAAAGTGTGTGTTTTAGCAAGATCTACATTTTTTGTATAGCAAGATTTTGTCTATCTCTTACGGTATACGAGTTATGCAAAAGTTGTCCAGAGTAAACAAAACTACATATGCTATAGCCAGAAAATTCAAACATACATTTCGTTTGCCATAAAAATACCTTAAACATATGGCATTTTAATCAAAATTTTTGTCATTTTCAAGAACTTTCGCCATTCTTGTAGAAACTACTCCCACAATGCCTATTGCTTATATGTATTTCATTTTTTACATCAGATTTTTAGTACATTAATGTGGGTACCCGCTGTACAGGGGAGACGCCCTCGGTATGACGATTATAATATACCTATATTATGTTATGTTATATTTATTATGTTATATTATGTTAGGTTAGTTTAGGTTAGGTTAGTTTACGTTACGCTACGTTAACATCCTCCAACACAGTGACATCAGACGAATGAATCCCATTAGTGAAATTATGCTCAAATGAGCCCGAGGTCCATAGAGCTGAAAGTTACCCGGATAACTCACCGTAACCAAGATTCGATCTCCGGAACTCTTAAATGTGAGGCAGACACGCTGCCCCCATACTACAGAGGCGGGCTAAATATATACTTCATGTTCGTCAAAATAAACATTTGCAGAAATTATCTATCTACCTATTCCAGGTTTACAATGTCTGACATCTTCCTGCACTCATCTAGGAACTATAATTTTTCTCCACTTTTCTCTGTCTTGCCAGGTTCCATCATATAGTTTCGTTTGTTTCATTATTTGTACTATTCCTTGCTTCCATGTGAATTTATCAATGGGGCTGAGGGGGAAAGAGGAGTTAGATTAGTCAACCCAAGGGATTTAAACCCGGGACTTCCCGAATGTGACCCACAGATGTTACCTCCTGAACCACCACGCTCAGTTAATGTAAGATATTACTGTATAAGAAAAACCGTGTTTTCCCCACACTCTTCTCCTCTAACGTAAGATGGGTGCCGAATTCTACGCACAAACGCTGTTATATAAAGGATGTCTTCTTTCTCTCTCTCTCTCTCTGATACATAGCATTTCCTTCCCTCTTCGTCACAGCGCAAGGTTTCCCCTTTTTTCCTCTTATTCTCTCCCTAACCAGTGGGAAGAAATCCGAGGGTTTACTTTTATATCATTTGGCGTCTTTGGTCTGGGACCGATTCCGCATAATAGAGCACTGTGATTATCCACAGAATGGACTGGCAGGGATGTACACGTGGTTTTTTGTCTCTAGATACCATGCGTAGACCGCTACTCTTTTGTTTAAGATACACCTCTGTCGTTATTATAGTAACTACTACAGTAATACATCTGTTACATGAATGAAACAGCATATATTGTTTTGTTGTTAATATTGTAACAAAATGGCAAAATCAGGTCCTGTTACTGTTCTATCACTTTATTATCCTGTAAAATATTACCACAAATACACAGTTTTCTTCTTGTAATTAACACAGTTGCTCCTATCAGAAGTCACAACTGTTCTTCTCACAACCTTACTCTGTCCTTTCAGAGCCCCTCTTCACTTTCTCTGTCTCTTCTACACTTAACTACGGCATTACCATCACTCGCGACGACCGATGTGTCTTCTGGGAAGACACACACACACACGTGCACAGCAGTCTCAAACGTTCTAACACCCTTGCCAGCTTATTCCCATAGCTAAAACTAAACAAAATAGCTCACTCACATGCTGGCTCATGTCCTTATATACTGGGGATGACGTCACAAGACCTTTCGAGAAACTTTCCACGCAAGCACCACGCTGACTCAGCTAGAAACCTCACGAACGTTCTCGATTCATTTTAATTCTACCGCCTTATTGTTTACGGCCACGTACACTGACAGTCACACGAGGCAGACCGGCCTTTATTGTCTCAATTCAACAATAATTGTCAAGTCTGAAATAATAATTAACACAGATGTATAAGGAAATATTAACCCGGAAAAATTTAGAAGAGAAGATCTGTATGACGTTTCTTCTTCAGTCTACGTGACAATTAATGATTTTGTTGTTTAACGACGCTGTTAATTGCTAGGTTTATATCAGCGTCGCAGGGTGCTGGAATTTCGTCCCGCAGGAGTTCTTAAAGCACACTTAAGGATCAACGGTCTGGGCCGGATTTGAACTCGCGACCTTGGGATCAGTAGGCCAGCGTCTAACCAAGTTAGCGACCTAGACCGACAGTCTACGTGACGGTCCTTTTGGTATATTAATCTGTTTCAGTAACGAGTTCTGGTGATCGATGAATAATGTAAATAGCTGAGCATGTGAGAACTGGAATGTAGGTTCAATTGTAGGAAAGCGAAGATCTTATGAAATGCAGAATTGCGGATGTACCGAGTATTTGCTATGATCCGAAGAACCAGATTTTGGAAAGTCTGTGTTCTTTTGAGTTGTAAATTTCAAGCTGAGCCCCAAATGTAGCACCCATACATCCAGATAGGTTTCATTAGTCTGAAATATATGAGCCTTTTGAGATCCAGTGGTAAAAATGAGTTGCCTTTGATGAGATATTTCAGTTGATAAAGTCAGTGCCTAGAGAGGAGATGTGTGCATTGCAAGTGTCTAATGTTAGTCATAAATATTTGACAGACACAATTTGAAGAATGGCTTCATTATTTAATTTGATTACGTGTTTGCTAATGTTTGTTTTGCAGGAAAATGTAACTAAACTGGACATTTTTGGATTGATCTTTACGCTCCACCGTTCATCTACTTTGAATAAATGTTCTTGGAGACTATTAATTGCTGTGTTGCTGTCACCTTTACCAAGAACGGCTATATCGTCCGCATACTGTGATATAATATTATCACCCTTTGGAAAATCTGAGGCATATATTTGGTATAGAACATTATATGTTTTGAGGTGCAAAATATATTTAAGGGAATATGTGTGTGTGTGTGTGTGTGTGTGTGTGTGTGTGTGTGTCTGTGTCTGTGTATCTGTGTGTATCTGTGTGTCTGTCTGTGAACAGAATAGCTCCAAAACGAACAGTCCATTAAAAACCAAAGTTGGTAGTTAAGTTTAATATCCTTCAAGGATGCGATACGAAGATTTTGATGAAAATACCTCTACCCTAAAATATTCTTAAATAGAAACATTTTTCGAATTTATTTCCACAAAAATGGCTCTAACGATTTTGATTAAAATATATATATTTGAGATTTTTTGCAAATTAAATGTATATTTTTTATTTTATGGCTATAGCCCCTGTAATCCGGCTTACTCTGGATGACTTAAATAACTGGTAAACATAACTGCTGCCGAATATAGGTATTATTTTCGCAGCATTGTCAATAATATTTGGGAAGTGGGAGTCAAGAAGGCCTATATGTAGAATTCTTCAGCATTGAGACTGTTGCATGTTTCAGTAAGTCCGCGGTCACATCTCAACTCGATTAGCTCCATTTCAATTGCTGCATCTTCAGTCTCGTTAAATTTTGCTGAAAGGGGCATGCAAAAAATACAAAACGTTTCTTTTTTAATCTTAGTATAGATTAGATGAGATTGGATTGCGTTCAGCAAGTTCACAAGTAGCCATGGAGGCTGGTGAACATTGAAAATGTCAATAAATACACAGAATAGCATACGAAAAACACATTTACAGGCACAAAAAGCAAAACAAAAAAGAAGGGAAAAAAAAAAAAAAAAACCAAGGTAAAGGAGAAACTTACCTGTAATTATAAGACATACATTATGTATATTTACAAATATGAATTGAGCTTTGTTTTAAGTGAATAAAAAAAAGCATTTTTAGAAAAATGTCCGTGCGCGCACGTGTATGTGTGTGAGAGAGTGTGTGTGTGTGTGTGTGTGTGTGTGTGTGTGTGTGTGTGTGTGTGTGTGTGTGTGTGTGTGTGTGTGTGTCAGCCTGTGGACACAATAACTCAAAAACGAAAAGTAGGTTAAAAACCAAAGTTGGTATTTAAGTTTAATGTCTTTCAAGGATGTGACACGAAGATTGTGAAGAAAATAGCCCCACCCTAAAC
This sequence comes from Tenodera sinensis, assembly GCA_030765045.1. NCBI lineage: Eukaryota > Metazoa > Arthropoda > Insecta > Mantodea > Mantidae > Tenodera > Tenodera sinensis. The sequence goes on along the minus strand of CM060971.1, from coordinate 58,094,272 downwards.
TACCCTTTACATGGAAAAGTTTTCGAAAATTTTTATTTTCCTTTAAATGGCTCTAACGATTTTGATTAAAATGTCACATGTTTGAGCTATTTTTATGAAAAATAAAATGTATACTTGAATTTTCTGGCTATAGCCCCTGTAGTCGTATTTACTCTGGACGACTTTAGCATAACTGGTAAACCGTTAGAGACAGACCAAATTATACTGTACAAAAAATGTAGATCTTGCTAAAATACACAATTTATGTCTGAATAAATTTTCTTGTAGGGTGAACCATTTCGGAGATATTCCTTGTTATGTGTGTGAGTTTCGGAAAACAAAACTTTCGTGAAATGGAACATCGTTGTTAATTTTTTTATATGTTAAGTGTGCAAAGAGAACGGAATCTCAAGGCTTTAAAAGATTTGACTATCGCACAAAGCTTACTGTATTCTAACATTCCCCTTGCACCTACAAGGAAATAAGCAATAAGATAATTTGTATAGCTGTTTATCTTAACTAACACGAAGAAGATATAGGTGTAAGAGTTTGTAAGAATAGTTAGTACAAGAGTAGAGAAAGTCATGTGAGTGCAACACATCAGATTTTTTTATTCAGGGGATCTCAAAAGGTGTACTTACTGATGTCAATACAGAACTTTTGGTCGAATGCAGTAATTACGTGTGGATGAGAGGGAGAGGGATAGAGAGAGAGAGAGAGAGAGAGAGAGAGAGAGAGAGAGAGAGAGAGAGAGAGAGAGAGAGATTGCATGAACCAAAAGAACTTGAGAGCAAAAGCTCTAGCACATATGTAGATACATTTATTCAACATAACGTTTGAGAGGGCTATAGCGAAAAATAGCCAGAAGTTTATTAACTTCCCAGAACACAGATTACTCTTCTGTCCATGCATTGCACTTAGTTTTACTTTCCCTCCACTGTTCATTGTTTTGTACGAAACGCCTCCAATTCTTTCACTAGTAATGCATTAAACTTTGCTTTTCTTTCTTCACCCCCCTCTCATCCCACCTCAGTCTCTTGCCGCAAGTTTCTTTCTTTCTTACTGCTATTTCTCGCAAGTTTCGTGCTGCAAGAAAAGAAAGAAAGAAAAAAAAACAGCATTCTGTTTTGCAGGGAGGGGCCGTTGCGGCCAAGTTCATTTTTCCCCAAGATTGAGTCCACTCGGCCGTTTCGGGCTCTAATCGACAAAGAAAAGCTCTTTTCTCAGTGTTTCTCCTCTTTTGGCTTTTTCACTGCAAATGGATTGTTGTGTAGGCAGTCAAGTCAGTCAGGCGAGATCCATTACGCCGTGCTCGTTCGTCTTTTGTTGCTAATAGCTTGATACTATTAGGCGGGTCTCTGACCACTCTCTATTGCTCTAATTGTCTGAGAGATGGCAGTGCCGTCGTTCTCAAGACAGCAAGGGTAGGAAAAACGGCTAATGGACGTTGGCCAGTAGCTTTCTTTCCTCTTAGCAGAAACTGAGCATTTCAGAACGTGCTCTGCGACACAAGTTTATTTATTTAAAGTCACATTGGCGCGATTAAATGTTAAAGCAGTTTACGCTACCTTCTAAGGCATAAATATATATTCCTAATCATGTGCGTTGGTAGACATTTTTCTAAGGGGAGAGGGGGGCGCATGTCGAAAGTTTGCACTAATACACTGTTAATTATTTTATTGTCAAAAGTTACAGTATTTGTGCTAAATAAAATGTTTTCTTTACATTAAAATAATAGTCTAATAGTCAGTAATTAATTGCACTTTAAGTTAATTAATTCCCACGAGGGGGCTTCAGCCCCCCTTGCCCGCCCCCTTTGCGACGCCGATGTTCATAATTTACTGGAAGAAGAAAAAGACGAAGTATGCAAACCGTTAAGTACTTAAACTTTTTCAATTTATTTCGTACAAGCTTTAAATATTATCCCTATTTAAATTATTTACAAACAATTATTTAAATATACATCATTTTTAAATAATTAAATAAATAATTATTTCGAAATGTTATTTAACTCAATTCGAAAACACAATGAAATAGTTTTCATTAAAAAGAATATTAAAATCAAAATATTTTAAAATGTTTTATAAAAGCTTCAAAATGCTCATGGAACTATTTTATGAATCCATTAACTTCAGAAATTATCTACTAGTTAGTACCTACTTTTAACAATCTGATGTGTTGCACTCACATGACCTTCTCTACTCTTGTACTAACAATTCTTACAAACTCTTATTCCTATATCTTCTTCGTGTTAGTTGAGATAAGCATTTGTACAAATTATGTTATTGCTCATTTCCTTGTAGGTGCAAGGAGAGTATTAGAATACAGTAGGCTTTGAGCGATAGTCAAATCCTTTAAACCTTTCGAATTTCGTTCTATTTGCACGGCCAACATATCAAAAAATGAATAATGATGTTCCATTTGACGAAATTTTTGTTTTCCATAATTCACACAAATTACAAGGAATATCTCTGAAATGGTTCACTGTACAGAAAAATTTATTTGCACATTAACCTTGTGTTTTAGTAAGATTTACATTTTTTGTACAGTAAGATTTGGTCTATCTCTTAAGGTTTACCAGTTAGCAAGAGTCATCCAGAGTAAACAGAACTACATGGGCCATAGCTAGAAAATTCAAAACATAAATTTCATATGTCATAAAAATATCTTAAACATGTGGGCATTTTAATTAAGATCGTTAGAGCCATTTTGGAGAGAATCAAAATTTTCTTCGTAAAAGGTAGTTTAGAGTCAAGGAATTTTCTTCAAAATCTTCGTGCCGCATCATTAGAAGATGTTGAACTTAAATACCAACTTTGGTTTTTAATCGACTTTTCGTTTTTAAGTTATGCTCTCCACATACTGGCACACAGAAAGACACACACACACGGATCTCTTTCTAAAAATGCTTTTTTTTTTTTTTTTTTTTTTTTTTTTTTTTTTTTTTTTTTTTTTTGCATTCAAGTGTCCTCAAAACACATATTTCCGGTGAAATCTCGACATCGAACTTTTGGGTGGAATACAATACTAACCGTTTTACTAACCGTAGTAGAGAAAGTAAAAATGTTAGCTGTTAAGTAAATGGAGGAAAACATATTTTTTCGTCTTCTCCAATTCCAGTCATCTCTTGGTGGAACGAGATTACCCCGAAGGTCATATGCCTACCATACGGGGAGCGTTAGAGAAGAGGCACGTTGGGCATTTTCCCTTAATGTAACAATTTTTTATCCCACACCTGTTATAAATCGTATCTATCAATCCTTCTCTTCCTACTTTACAACAAATTGTAGTGTATTTTTCTCTTCCACAATCGTTTTTCAATGTCTTATATTATCTTAGGAATTACCCTAGGTAATAGTGTTAACATTTCCATTTAACCTATTTGATGTCAAAGAGTTTTATCTTCATTTATAAAATATAAATGAGCACTCACATTCTTTGGTAAACCAATAGTTGGCTAGACCCATAGACAGAAATTTGATAGCGGAATTGTAACTGGTAAGATTAACAATTTTATAAAAATTATAGGGAGATAGATAAATACTTGCAGTAAATAATTTCCATGTGTTAAAATCAATGCGCAGTGTAAGACGCATAAGTTGCAATTTTGTCAGGAATAAGAAGTAATTAGCAAGGAAATTAGGGAATTAGGAAAAACTACTTACAAGTTAGAGTAGCTAAGGCAATTAGGAGTTCCGTGAACTCAGCCAACAGAACTACATTAGCTCAATGTTCGGGTGTTATAACGTAGTACATTGAGAAATCACAGAATTGCATTAAATGCACATACACACATTGCCCGTTCTGAAAATTAGAAACCGAAAGTAATTCTTAGAATTTAGTAACCCACAGAGTAAAACTTGTGTTTCAGATACGAGTAAGAAGATAAGATTTAGAAACGTATAATGTAGGAACCTTGGAGGGGTAGTCATGAAGTAGACAGGACTTATATTGATAAAAAAACCACACACTTTTACTTTCTCTGCTGTGTATATTATATAGGGAGAGTACTGTATTTAATAAAGATCTCACCGAAAATAAAATGTTTTGGGAATCCTTACATCTAAAAGAAAGGCATGTTTATAAAAACGTTAGCGCGCGCGTGTCACAAATATATATTTGTGTGTGTGCGTGCGTGTGCGTGTGCGCGTGCGTGTGCGTGTGTGTGTGTGAATAACAAGTCAAAAACAAAAAGTTGGTCAACTACTACATTTGATATTTAATTCAGCGCCTTCCAAGGCTGCGACACTAAGATTTTAAAGAAAATTCCCCACCCCAAACTATCCATTACATGGAATATTTTTCGGAAAATTTTAATTTTACCAAAAAAAAATGGCTCTAACAGTGTTTTAACGAGATCTGTATTTTTGTACAGTGATTTATCTATCTCTTACGATTTACTGTTATGAATAAAGTCATCCAGAAGCAAGCGGACTTCAGAGGCTATTTCCAGAAAATTCAAGATATTTTAATTCATCGTGGAACTATCTTTAACATGTAATGTAATCAAAATCGTTTAGCCATTTTTGGGAAAATCAAAATGTTCAAATATTTTTACATATAAAGGGGAGAATTTCTTGAAAATCTTCGTGTCGCATCCTTGGAAAAGAGTAAAATTAAATACCAATTATTGTTTAACGACATTTCGTTTCTTGTGTTATGCTGTTCACAGACATACACCAGGACACACATAGACAAACGCGCGCGGGCGTTTTTCTAAAACTCTGATCTGTTGCACTCACATGACTTTCTCTACTCTTGTATTAACCGCTCTTAAAAACTCTTATCCCTCTATATTTATGTTAATCGAGGTAAGCGTTTGGCAAAATTATCTTATTACTCTTTTCCTTGTAGTCGAATCTTTTAAAGCTGGTCACCATATGAAGACAAATTCCGTTCTTTTTGTATGGCCAAGAGATAAAAAAGGGAATAACCCCTACCATTTGAGAAAAGTGTAAGTGTTGCTAAACTCATAACAAACAAGCAATATCTCCGAAATGGTTCCCCCACAAAAAATGCCTTTGGACATAACTTGTGCGTTTTATCGAGATCTACATCTACATTTGGTCTATCTCTTACGGTTTACCAGTTATGCAAAAGTCATCAAAAGTAAACAGGACCACATGGGCCAGAAAATTCAAAATATGCATTTAATTTGCCGTAAAAATATCTTAAACGTATGGCATTTTACTCAAAATTGTTTGAGATATTTTTGAGAAAGTCAAAATGTTCTAAGCATTTTCCATGTAAAGGGTAATTTAGGGTGGAGGAATTTTGTTCAAAATCTTTGTATCGCATCCTTAAAAGATATTAAACTTAAATACCAACTTTGGCTTTTAACCGACTTTTTGGTTTTGAGTTGTGCTGTTCAGACACACACACACACACACACACACACACACACACACACACACACACACACACACACACACACACATAAATACAAACACATACACAGACCTTTTTCTAAAAAGGCTCTTTTGGACTCAGGGGGCCTCAAAACATATTTCCGGTGAAATCTCGACATCGAACTTTTTGGCCGAACACAATACTTCCCTTTCTTGTTATACGTAATAGAGAAAGCAAAAACGCAGTGTCATAATCGGTTTGTGGGTGTGTTAAAACAATCAATTATCCTTGAGCAGCCTGATGTATGGAAACAATTAAAAAACTTAAACGCCCGGGACTTAAGTACATACGTGGAGAGTGGTTATTAGTCCGGGGAAAAACTCCGCACTCCTCCTTGGTAAGGTTCGCCAATGGCGGCCGGAATGCTCAGGCGGAGAAATATCCCATGGATAACCTCCACCAAATATCTAGGCGTTCTCCTCGACCGCGGGCTAACATACGCTCCACACGTCCGCGCAAAGGCCGGACTCGGCCACGCTGCACTCAGACAGCTCTACCCCATTCTTTGTTCCACCAAGCCCACCTTAAACTACGCATCTACCGGGCGATCATCCCACCACTTATCTTGTATGGCTGTGAAGCCTGGGGATCGGCGGCACCCACCACCATACGCAGGCTGCAGACTGTGCAGAACAGGGCGTTAAGAACTATATATGATACCGGGCTTAGATTTCCGTCTTACATCGTCCACAACCACTCCGGACTCCCCTACATCGTGGACTTGGTGAGGGAGCGATCCCAAACCATGCACACCAAACTGAGTTCCCACACCAACCAACTGGTACGGGCACTAGGTCAATACGATCACAGAGCACCCCGCAGAAGGAAAGGTTACCGTCTGCCTAAGGATGCCCTTGGGTAAACGGTAATGCCTCTCCCATCTTCTAGCCCATATTCAGCCCAACACTTATTCCTGCCCTCTTCCTGCATCCAAACTTAGGTGTGCAGGAAGAAACCGTGCCCACAGACACAAAAGCTTGCACAACTATGAACCCCTCCTATACTGCACAGATAAAGCCGCAATAAGTGTGGCTAGGTGCTGTGCAGATAAACATACCGTAGGACCTGTTCTCGAATGGTGGAATGCTGGAATGCCGGGGTTGGGAGAAGCCTCAACTTCTCGGGTAGTAAGCCTGCAGAGTAGTAGCTGGGTCCCCTGTGTAACAGCCTGTAACAGCCAAGGTATCGGCCCTAGTGGAAAGACCCACGGAAAGAGGGTACTCGGATGCCGCCTTCCCTAGTTTTAGGGGCGGAGAGGGGGGGGTGGGATCCTCGGCTCTCTGGTAGATCCCTCGCGCATTAAGAAGGGTGAAGTGAAATGAAAAGTAGGAGAAATGGAGGGAAAGGAAATTTGGAAATGCAGTGGTCTCCAGCATTCGCCTAACGATCCGAGGAAATCTCCGAAAAAGCCCATCGGTCAGGAAAGTCCGCCACAGAAATCAAGCCCATGACCTCCCGATTGTAGGTCTCAGCCGTTACCCGCTCGATTGCTGTTGACAAGTCTGAGCATCCATATCTAGGCTTGTCGCATTTATTACATGAGTTAATATGACGATCATTTAGTTACTATTTTTTCTGTAGTGTTTAACGCCCACTTTTACTACTACGGCACCGCAGGCGATGACACTGATGATACGCGGAATGAAGATGAAGCACCGGTGGAATGAGATGGCGGGGGAAACCGGAGAACCTGGAGGAACCCCGCTCCAGCGCCGCTTCCTCCACCACAAATACCACATGCGGTTGCCCGGGATCAAATCCGTGCCGTTTTGGTGAGAAGCGAATGGTCGAACCACTCGGTTACGGCGTGGCAATTTAGTTACTAGATTGGATATCATTACTATTTATAAATTTTGTTGTACTAATGCCATCTTTAGTAATTTTATACAATCAGGATTATACAATAGGAAATGGCATTCCTAACCAATTTAGTTTTTGAGGGTATAATATTTGTGTTATCAATATTATTGTTCATAAAAAAACTCTTCATTGTAAATACAGGACTTTGCAATAACCAAATATAAATGTTAATCCTGTGAAATGCGTTCTACCAAAATTGACATTATCTGTGACACAATTTCACAAACATAACAGTACTCACAGCTGATTATGAAGGCTACTACTCCTAATAAATTACATTTTCCGGCAAACTCTAATGGTTGGTGGCCTTTTTGATTCCGCTTGGAATGTATATACTAGGTGGCCCACCTCATCCGTCTTTGGCATATGTTGATACCCCTTCGTGCGTTAAAACAGTTGCTGAACAAATCCCAGCTGTGGCATTTAATTTCTCAGTTCCAGTTCTACCTCTCAAATATTATGTATAAACACTTAGTACCTGGGTGACCGAGCTTCGCTCGGCGATTTTCGCCTTTGTTTTTGAGAAATCATATTTTTATGGAAGAAGATACTTATTTAGATAAACCTGAATGTTAACTATATAAAACTTTTTGTCACAATTGTTAAAAGAGTCATTTCCGAGATACAAGGGATATAGAAATTCATATAAATATTTCATAAACACCATCATGTCTACTGCTGAACGCAAACCTACTCCAGATATGCACCTAGTTAGAGGTTTTCGTCGAGCATTTTTTCCATTATGGAGTTATTTTCCATTATTGTTTATAGAAGAGTGAGTAGAGAAAGAGATGTGAAAGATATGAATGTGTTACCTAAAAGTGAGAAGAGAAAACAGTATGAATATAATATGTAGCATTTCTATTTCAAACATACTGAAAATTGTATGACTTCTTTTAAAAGTGGGGATAAAAATGTTTTTTTTTTTTTTTATAAATCACGTTTTTATGGAAAATTGTTTATAGAAGAGTGAATAGAGAAAGCGATGTGAACGTGTTACCTAAAAGTGAGTAGAGAAACCAGTATGAATGTAATATGCAGCATCTCTATTTCAAACATACAGAAAATTGTACGAGTTCTTTTTAGAAGAGTGAGTAGAAAAAGAGATGTGAATGTGTTAGCTAAAAGTGAGTAAGAAACCACTGTGAATGTAATATGCAGCATGTCTACTTCAAACATACAGAAAGTTGTATGATTTCTTTGTAGAAGAGTGATTAGAAAAACCACTGTGAATTGTGTTACTTAAAAGTGAGAGAAGAAAACAGTGTGAATGTAACAGCATTTCTATCTCAAACACACAGAACATGGTATGAATTACTATAAAAGCGGAGATAAAAATGTTTTTGGTGTAAAATCGCGTTTTTTATGGAAAATTATTTATAGAGGAGTGAGTAGAGAAAGAGATGTGAATGTGTTACCCAAAAGTGAGTAGAGAAAACACTGTGAATGTAATATGCATGTATACAAAAATTTAACCAAACCTTTAGAGCCGTTTCTGAAATACCGGGAATGTAGGTATATACAAGAATTGCTCTGTAGAAGCGGGAATAAAAAATGTTATTTTTTATGTAAAATCACGGTTTTTTCGAGAATTACACCTTTATAGATGAACTTAGAAAGCAAAACCCTATCTGAATACAAAATTTGATCGAAATTGTTAGAGCCGTTTCCAAGTTGCGCGGAATAAATAAATAAATAAATAAATATATATATATATATATATATATATATATATATATATATATATATATATATATATATATATATATATGCAAGAATTGCTCGTTTAAATATATAAGATTTATTACGCTCACTATGATATTCGTGTTAAAGAATTTATGTATAAATCATACATAATATTATGCAATGTGCAGCTGCATATTTGTTCGCAATGTTTGCCTCGGCTATCTAGTGGGTTGTAGAGCGTTTGTGGAGTGATTAACTCTGAATTAATTTCCCTTGCGAACTTTTATTTATTTTCCTCGCCACATATATTATTGTTGTTTGCAGCTTGGTTTTACCTCTCGCAACCATATACCTACCCTCGTGCGAAATTGTTTATTCGCGAAACTGATTTTCCGGATTATTTTAGAATCGTGTTTCCTAACCGTGTTATGTGAATTTTCGAGACTGCGTTTTTGAACTTGTGAGGCCTTCTGAAGTTGTGCGGATTGAGCAGGGTGAGTCTTCTGTCGGAGTGAGACCTGAGACGCGCATCGCAGTTTTGTTCGCGAGATTACCCCTTGATTTTCCATCTCCTATCTGCAGTTTTGCGATTTTCATTGGTGGAGATCTATACTGAATTCATAATTTGCAGATTTCCACCAATGAGTGCTTCTTGTGTCAGCGTTTTTCACGCTGAATGCACTAGCGTCACAATAGTTTCTAAAGGTTTTGGCAAGGCCTTTGTTTTCATTGTCTGCGACCTTACGATAATGGTTGTGTCTCCTGTAATGTTAAAAGTTACAAGTCAAGCCTGTGCAGCCTTTCTCTGCTTTTCGGATGCATGACTGTTGAATATTGTTGCCATACACGTTTCTTCATATCGCTATTCATACTCTTCTTATAACTCTCCGTAGTTTTACTATTATTATTATTATTATTATTATTATTATTATTATTATTATTATTATTATTATTATTATTATTATTATTATTATTATTATTATTATTATTATTATTATTATTATTATTATTATTATTATTATTATTATTATTATTATTATTATTATTATTATTATTATTATTATTATTATTATTATTATTATTATTATTATTATTATTATTATTATTATTATTATTATTATTATTATTATTATTATTATTATTATTATTATTATTATTATGATTATGATTATGATTATGATTATGATTATTATGATTATGATTATGATTATGATTATGATTATTATGATTATGATTATTATGATTATGATTATTATGATTATTATTATTATTATTATGATTATTATGATTATGATTAATATGATTATGATTACTATGATTATGATTAATATGCGCGCTCGCCTACCACCTAGGTGGCCCGGGTTCGATCCCAGGGACCCGCATGTGGTATTCGTGGTGGACGAAGCGGCGTCAGGGCGGGTTTTCTCCGGGTGCTCCGGTTTCCCCCGCCATCTCATTCCACCGGTGCTCCATCTTCATTCCATGTGTCATCACTGTCACCGCCTGCGATGCCGTAGTAGTAAAAGCGGGCGTTAAACACTACAACAACAACAACCACATCATGACCGCCTCCGTAGCGCAGTTGTAGCGCGCCTGCCTGTGACGCGGAGGACCCGGGTTCGATCCCCGGTACCGGCATGGGATTTTTCCCCCGCTGGGAGGTCTGGTACGGGGTCAATTGAGGAGCTATCCTGATAGAAAGGTAGCGTCCCTAAAAAGGTCAAAGTAGTCGCCTTACGGCCGGGGGAGTCGGCGTGCTGACCCCCGCCACCCCCAACCTGCACTCCTCCGTGGCCTTGGCTGCGGCTGGAGGACGCAGCGGCCGGGCGATGAGGGTAACCTCTGAAAAAGGGGAAGAAGCCTTAGGGAAGACGCTTTTTGTGAGAGTGATGTCACAACTGCAAGACGCGTATAACCGAGGATTCACTACAATAGCCACATTCCTTGACATACAGTCAGCATTTGATAAGTGCTGGGTGAATGGGCTACTGTACAAACTCACACAAATGCAAATACCACATCGCCTAGTGAGATGGGTAGCCAGCTTCCTTACCGATCGGACCGCCAGAATAAAAATGAACGGACAGACTTCTGAACCCATCATCATGCAAGCCGGCACACCCCAGGGGAGCGTCATATCAGGCCTCCTCTACATACTATATACCTCGGACACGCCACAACCCATCCATAGAACACTCCAGCTAGCCCAGTATGCCGATGACACGGCATACTGGAGCACACACACCCAGCTAGCCGCAGCCAAAAACAAACTGGAACAGCAACTCAGAATATTCCTCAAATGGACTCGCAAGTGGAGAATCACCATCAACACCCAAAAAACTCAAGTCATTGTATTTAGGAAAAAAAGAAGAGAGAGAAAGACAGACAACTAAGTATTAAAATTAACAATCAGAGCATACAGAGCCAAAAGACCGTAAAATACTTCGGTATCAAAATCCACGCCAGCCTCTCCATCAAGCCACACTATGAAGAGCTCCTAAAAAAAACCCGCCCAATCCATGGTACTCTCAAGTACCTTGGAAAACTAAACCGACAAGGACTTTCATCTACAATCCTCAGACAACTATACATTACACTAATTCGACCACATCTCACGTACGCTGCTGTAGCCACCATGTCGCTCATCCACACAACTACAATAAACAGAATAAGAGCCTTTGAGAGAAAGTGCCTGCGCACAGCCCTTAAACTACTCCCGAACTACAAGAATAGCAACCTCCACCAATATGCCAGAATGCCCCCAATAGATGTACACGTAGCCGAACTAATGCTACGGTACATCCACAACGCACACACACGACCATACCGAAGAGCCCTCATCAACACAGCACAACACATGAAAACCATCACACCAACAGATAGAGACAAAAACCCTCCACTAATCACCCTCATCAAAGTGTATGACAAAAAGCAAGCAGCCGAGCAAGAAGAACTACAACAACACTTACAATACTTCCAGAACATTTAAAACAGCACCCCCACACCTTCAAAAAAGAAAAAAACAGAAAACACAAACAAAAAGCTTTACGAGCTGTAGCAACTACAAACAAAAACCTTCCCAAACAACTAAAATCAGTCTTCTTGGGTCCCTAGAATAAGCCTAAATGCCAAGCGCCCACAGGGAACAATATACAAATATTGTTCCTAAATAAACTCAATTGACCAGCCGTGACGCAACCGCTGCCAGCCGTGACGCAACCGCCGAAACCTCAGCCCACAAAAATTTAAGAACCACATCTCGGCTGAAGAGGAATAACCTCCTAAGCAGCCTGGGTATGTTTTAACATACCCGAATTCCTTATTTTATTTATTTTAGGGAAAATTATAATCATTATTAATATTATTACTAGGTCGATTTCTCCCGTCACAAATGTAACGGGGTATGATGTTGAAATTAAAAAAATTACCTTCTCTATCTACTATGTGCATAATAGAGAACGTGAAAAGGAAAACTCTGATGTGTTGCAATCACATAACTTTCCCTACTCTTGTACCAACTATTCCTACAAACTGTTATTCCTCTATCTTCTTCATGTTAGTCCATATAAAGATTTGCAGAAATTATCTTATTGCTAATTTTCTTTTAGGTACAAGGGGAACATGGGAATACAGTAGGCTTTGAGTGACATTCAAAGAGCGGACGTTTTTCTAAAAATGCTTGTTTTAGATTTAGGGGACTCAAAGCATATATTTTCGGCGAAATCTTGGCGTCGAATTTTTTATCCAATTCAATACTTCCCCTACTTACTATACGCAATAGAGGAAATAAAAATGGGTTGAATAAACTTGGTAGACGGTATCAAGTTGAAAAGTCGGCCTTTACGTTTTTAATTAAAATATATGTTCAAGATATATGTATTAGAGCTAAAATGTTGGCGTATCTTGAGACTTGTAAGAATAGCCAAAGTTATTTTTGTCAAAATCATAAGGCTATTTCTGAGAAAATAAAAAATATCAAAAAAATGTCTATGTGTAGAGTATGTGTGGGGGAATTTCTTGAAAATATTCGAACCTAAATACATATTTTGTAATCTATCTGCGTTCTCGTGTTTACTTTCTCTACTACGCATAATAAAGTAGAGGAAGTATTGTATTCCACCCAAAAATTTGATATCGAGTTTTCACCGGAAATATATATTTTGGGGCCCCCTGAATGAAAAAGAAAATGAAAAGAAAAGAAAAAAGGAACACATTTTTAGAAAGATGTAAGTGCGCGCGCGGGCGTGTGTGTGTGTGTGTGTGTGTGCGTGTGTGTGTGTGTGTATCTGTGTCTGTGGACAGCTCTCAAAAACGAAAAGTCGGTTAGAAACCAAAGTTGGTATTTAAGTTTAATGTCTTTGAAGGATGTGACACGAGGATTTTGAAGACAATTGCTCCACCGAAACTACCCTTAACATGGAAAATTTTTCGAAAGTTTTGATATTCTTAAAAATGGCTTGTAGAGTGAACCATTTTGGAGATATTTCAGGTTATTTGTGTGAGTTTTGGAGAACTTATACTTCTGTCAATGGAATATTGTTATTCTATTTTTACTTTCTCTACTGATAAGTAGAGGAAATATTGTATTCCACCCAAAATTTCGATGTCAAGATTTCACCGGAAATATATTCTTGGAGACCCCCTGAATCCAAAACAAAAAGCATTTTTAGAAAAAGGTCCGTGTGTGTGTGTCTGTCAGTCTGTCAGTGTGTCAGTCTTTGGACAGCATAACTTAAAAACGAAAAGTCGGTTAAAAACCAAACTTGATATTTAAGTTTAATGTCTTTCAAGGATGCGACACGAAAATTTTGAAGAAAATAGCCCGACCCTAAACTACCCTTTACAAGGAAAAGTTTTAGAAAATGTTTATTTTCTTGAAAATGGTTCTAATGATTTTGATTAAAATGCCACATATTTAAGATATTTGTATGACAAATGAAATGTATACTTTGAATTTTCTGGCTATAGCCTACGGAGTCCTATTTGCTCTGTATGACTTTTGAATAACTGTAAACCCTAAGAGATAGACAAAATCTTAGTATACAAAAAATGTAGATCTCGCTAAAGCAATTTATATCTAAATAATTTTTTTGTAGAGTGAATCATTTCGGAGATATTCCTTGTTATTTGTGTGAGTTTCGAAAAACTTGAAAACTTTCGTGAAATGGAACGTCGTTCATTTTTAATATGTTAAGCTTGCAAGGAGAACGGTATCTCAAAGCTTTAAATTATCTGACTATCGCTCAAAGCGATAGAGGTTTGAAGAGAAACTTCAGAAGCGAAAAGTGTGCTATACGCGTCCTTCCAGCAAAAGAAGAAAAACTGCATACATGCCCCGCTCTTGCAGGAAGCCTACATGTTTGGAATGTACTGCAAAAATTTGTCAAAATGGTTGTCATACCTGAAGATATGTCTCTGTTTATATTTGTTAAAATATGTAATTGTGTAATTGTATGCAATGGAAGTATGTCACATACAGAACTTATTGAATTTATATATGTATCTAGTATGTTTGCAGTTTTATTAATTAACCACATTTATTCTCAAATTCTTTCTGGAATTATATAAATATGTTCCTAAACTAACGATTTCTATTAATAAAGAATAAAATATAAATTTAAAACCATAACACATTAGGTTGTTTCATATGTATGAAAAATATTCTTAGTTTGTGTCACTAAAGACTATCAATACTTATAGTTCGTCAGTAATTTTGTTTTTGAAGCTTTAATGTTAAGATTCATGCTCTATGTATTTAAAGGTATTAATAAAAAAATATTTAAACATTCCATGGCTATTATGTAATTTATATGTCATAAATAAATTTTGAGGGCTCTCAGACCACACCTGGGCAGTTCCGTCAGTAATATTATACCAGGGTGACATTCTGGTTACAGCCTGTACATTTGCTCCTGGGTTGGTCACAGTGGTCCCCTTAGGTTGGTGGTGCTCGAGTGTTCAATATGGTGGACTTCTTAGAGGTTATGTGAAACATGTGGTTAATGTTATGAAATAGATATATCAGTTTTAACAGTGAGACATGGCTCAAGAAGATACGAATGATATTACTCTGAATGTATTTGCATCACCTGAAACTCCCGAAACTACTAATGAGGTGAGCAATCTCAGCCATCATATTATTTAGTTTAGATCTAGAAACATAACCTGTATAACATCAATTTTAATGTGAAGCATCCTACTTGAATTATAATCTATATTTTGTGTATATATTCAGCAAGTATTTGTACACTAAATTATAGAATGGAAGGGAGAAAGTCGCCGTGATTTTACTAGTGAAATTATTCCATCAAATTAGACGCCTACAATTGTAAATAAATGCTTGAAGTGTTGTTATTGTGAGTAAAGGAGCGCCATAGACGTAACTTTTGGATATGAAACACACCAGTTAGATATCAAATTAAAAATAAAAATATAGGCAAATGTTGTAAATTACCCTTCGATTATGTTACAATGAAATTGGTGTGGTGTAGGCATATGGTGAATGAATGTCCCAGCACAGCATCAGTATTTGTTGTGCGAGTAACAAGTGATGCGTATAAGGACACTACAGTTCAAAAATACACTACATTAGGGAAACCTTAGGGTATCATAGGTATGGGAAAAGTTGTGGTTATCATTAAAATACACAGATTCACAGACTGCAAAATGCAGCACAGTATTCTTGTCACACGAATTAGTTACATGTTTAAACACTGGTATGAAGGGAATTAGAATAATGTGTAGTTTACTTAACACATGCTTAATGTTTTCAGGGAAAGAAACATAAAAGAAAAAGAAAACATGGAGAAAAATACAGTGTTAGTGAAGATGCAGAACAGAGTGACAATATTTCTGATGAAATATCCATAGTTGCTAATAAGACAGGTGTAGATGTGAGTAAGCAAGATAAAGGTGCTGCTTCTTTTCTTAAAAGCAGAAAACTAAACCATACCGAGCAGCAGATTGCTGCTGAGGACGATGATTATGATTTCTATGAAGAACAAGCTAAATACAAAGGAGATCACTGTGCTTCGGGTGGAAAAATATCATCTCTGTTTGGAAACAATCCAGACATTCCAGTTTTTGCAAGGCGACTGGTTAAACCTATATCAGAACCAGTCTTTTCTTCAGAGCACTTCAAAGATCTTCCCATACATGCCTTCATGGTAAGTGAATCATTGGTTATAAAACATTTTGATAATCACTGCATTTGCATGGGGAATTGAAATCGATTTGAGTTCTAATTCCGGATTGAATACTGCATTGAAACACAGATTAAGATCAAACTTAATTGTAGATTGGATACTCTTTGAAAGTGGGATCAGATCAAAATTTTGCTGCATGGAAACCCCTACCGTATTTCAATCGATTTGAATCTGCCAAAGATGCTAACTTCTCTGTACTCGTAACACGCTGCATGCTTGTTATGGTTTCTTAGCAAAAGTGGTGTAATAAAACATAGCAACCACTTTTATTGTTTCTATACTCCTTCAATGTATTCTTTCCAAAAACACTTACTAACTTAAATTATGTAGGCTTTCACGGTCAGCATCGACATTATAGTATGAAATACCTTCCAGGCTGTTTTTCTGTGGTCTGCTGGAGATAAGTGTTCCAGACGTTTTGTCTACAGCTACGGTAGCACTGTAACATTCACTAACTGCAAAACCTACTTTAAAAATGCAGAAAACAATGTTTTTATAGATTCACCAACAGAAACCAAGTGACCAAAATAAAAGCTTGAATTATTTACGCTGAGCCTTGCATATCGAAATCGATCTCAATACAGATTGAATTCAATGTGGAAACATGGAAGATATTGATATGGGATTGGACTCAAATTGATTTCAATTCCCCAAGGAAACATAGTGATGATTAGCTCTTGAGCTGTAATTCCGCAGTTGTATATTTGGGCCTGAAGCTAAAGTGCATGAAAAATTTACATTGATTAATTATGATTATGAAGAGTTCATGTCTTGGATAGAAGTATTTTTCTTTCATCTTAATTAATATTCCTTTATTTCACTTACATTGGTGTGCTGACCCTCTGCACTCCGTTGTTGTGGCTGGAGGATGCCATTGCTGGGCAGAAAGGGTATCTAATGTCTAGGGGGATGCCATAGGGAGATTTCACTTGCCATGGACCACATTGTTTGCAAAGTAGTTGTCACTAAGACTCCCCAACTTTCCTTACTTCACAAACAATATTTCATTTTGCAGTGACATTTCACAATATTTAGCATTTTTATAATAAACGAAACAGGTTCTAGCCAAAAGAGTGAGTAGTAAGTAGGTTTGGTGTAGTAATTACAGATTTTATTTCACTAACAGCATTTTGATGTTTATACACCAGGAGTTCATATAATTTCGGACTTTGGTGGACAAGGAACCATATCTAGTTAGCGATTTTAATAAACCTTTACATTACAGTTTTGCTGAATAGTGCTGTAATAGCTCAAGTGATAAATTATGCAAATTTGTCTGTCCATTTTTACTTACTCTACCACCTGTCTAGTTGGTAGAGAACATATTGCACTCCACCCAAAAGGTTGATATGAAGATTTCACTGGCAATATCTGTTTTATCATGAAATAGAAATGTGCATTTTCATATTAATGGTTATGAGTATAGCTCAATTAGTATCATTAATTTGTCTTTGTATACTGTGGCGTGGTATCGTTCATGAGAATGTATGTTCTAAAACCCCAGTCCAACAACCGCCCCCCCCCTCCCCCCCAAAAAATAGCAATTTTAGAAAAAGGTCCATGTATGTGAATAGCATAACTCAAAAACCAAATGTTTGATAACTACCAAATTAGGCATTTAAGTTTCATGCCTTTCGAGGGTGTGACATGAAACCCTAAGCTACCCTTGACTTAGGAAAAATTTCTGTATTTTTTATTTTCTCAAAAATGGTTCTATTAATTTTGTTCAAAATACTGTGAATATATTTTGAATTTTCAGAGAATAGCTTATGAGGTTCTCTTGATTCTGAATGACTTTTGTGTAATTGGCAAATGTAACAGATACAGAAAATCTTTGAATTCAAAAACTGTAGATGTTAAAGCACATAGTTGTGTGAAATAAGTTTCTGTTGTGAAATTAACCTTTTCAAAGTTATTCCTTGTTATTGATCTGAATTATCAAATATTTGCACTTTCGTGAAAGGGAAGTCATTGTTCCTGTTTTTGTTGTGCTTATGGAAAGAGCACATAATCTTAGAGTATCACATAGTGACATGCTCTTTAAAAATCTTGACTATTGCTTTACCTACTGTATCATGTACAATGAAATGTGTAAAGATAATTGAAAGTTGTTTTGAATTAACAAGAAGTAGCTAGAATAATAAGCTTTTGTAACAGTAAATGATTACATAAACTTCCATGGCATTTGTCCATTATTTCTTTCTTGTTTCCGGCATGGGTTGCGTCTTGTTGGCTTATTTAGGAAATTATCAATTATGCTGACGTTTTGCCGCAAAACTATGTTTGGCTTCTTCAGTGGGCGACTGGAAAAATGTCCAATTAGTCACTGCCTACTCTGATTGGCCTCGTCCCGTCCCATTTGTAATCCTATTGGTTCTTTCTCCTCCAATAGGAAGTTGACTGCTAATAGGGTCTTTATTATGGTGTTGACTGGTTTGCCTGTGTCATGGTTCAGACTGCTCCTTTCTTTAAATACTTCTATGCTTTCCTTCACTATGTAACGGGATAAATCAAATTGATTGCTAAAGCAAGTTCTTAAATAAAATGTTTGAAAACGATCGATTCCGTGTAGCTAAAAGGTGTGTATCAGCTAGAGTTTGCTCCAACTTGGGGAAAAACAATCATTAGCGTGAGGACGCAGACAATGCTGAACAAAAGGTGAAAAATCCTTTTGAACCCTGTGCAGTGAGGCAAAACCCCTCCAGGAACTCCTGCCATGACAAGCCATGCCTATAGGTGGAAGTTCGGGTACCGCGTGTACAATATGAATTTCCACCAATGACGGCAACCGCATGGTCAGAAGGTAAGGATAGAATCAGGGGAAATGAAAAAATTATAAAACAGTGAACATGCATATTGGTCTTATAGTCTTACAACTCTCCGGTAGTCTTCCAAGTCTTCAGCCGTCTTACAACACCCCAGCAACTCTTACAGCAGTCTTAAAACTCTTCAACAGTCTGACGACTCTTACAGCAGACTTACAACACGCCTACAACATTCTTATAAGTGCTGGTCAGAACCGCGAGAAAAAGTCAGTGACAAAGGAGGACAAAGCTGCACCAGGGTATATGGTATGAAGAGAAGCGCTTAATGGGGACTGGAATAAATATGTTTCACAATAACTGTGGTTCTTATTTCTTTAACACCCACGAGACAAGATTTCAGCCGAGGCAATCTGTGTGAGACCTAGGAGTACCAGCCGCAACTATTCGTTGAGAGAAATTGTCACATATTGCTAAACATTTTAAACTGTCAAAGTCAATATGGTGGTCGGTGTTTTCTGCATGTTCCGTGATGGCAGATTTTTCTGGTTGAGAGAGTTTCATGTATCTTATATGAATGAACCTGAATCTGTTAGGAAAAGGTGTGCGTGTCATGCATGCCCATTTCTGTCTGTGTAAAGCATAACTCAACAATGAAAAGTTGGTTGTATGCCAAACTTGGTAGTTAAGTTTAATATTTTACAAGGATGTGAACGTGAAGGTATAATTTTGATTTTCTCAAAAATGACTCTGAACAAATTTTTTTAATTACCATGTGCATAAGATATTTTTATTCCAAGTAAAATGTACAATATCTTGAAGTTTTGGGAACAGCCTCTAAATTTCCTTTCATTGTGAAAGACTTTTGTATAGTTGCTAAACCTTAAGAGGTAGAGAAAATCTTACTACACAAAAATTTAAATTTCAGTAAAGCGCACAATTTATGACAAATGCTTTTTTTGTGATGTTAACCAAATCTGAGAAATTCCTTGTAATTAGTTTGAATTTTCAAATAGTTATGCTTTTCTGAAATGAGAAGTTGTCATTCCTTTATTCCTGCTGGTCATAGAAAGATAATGGAATTTTAAAGCCATCACATAGCAACCAGCTCCTATAAGATTGACTATCACTTAAGCCTACTGTATTCCCCATGTTTAAAAGCTATTTTTAGAAACGTCTGTATAGATTAAAATAACATAGATAGAAAAATAAGCATTTGTAGGAATAGTTTGTACAAGAGTGAATACAGAAAGTTATGCGAGTGCAATACATCAAATTTTCAGTAAAGTGGTAAAGGGCTATGCATTGACAGCTATGCTAAAAAAGAAACATCATAATATAAACTAATACTTACGATGACTTCATTAGCAATAGTAATATGTGATGAATCATTACTTCTGCTGTATCTTGAGGATGCCCCCAAGGATCGGCCTG
Organism: Tenodera sinensis; assembly: GCA_030765045.1. Taxonomy (NCBI): domain Eukaryota; kingdom Metazoa; phylum Arthropoda; class Insecta; order Mantodea; family Mantidae; genus Tenodera; species Tenodera sinensis. The sequence goes on along the minus strand of CM060971.1, from coordinate 58,073,937 downwards.
TTGCACAGGACTGTGGAACATTCTCTATGAGGATTTTCTACAGCAAAATTTACCAAATGGCCGTAATATTGCTGCTTATGCAGATGATGCTCTTTCACTTAAACGAGCTGACGATATACAGACAATTTTTGAAATTGGCAACATGACCCTGAATATTTTATTCTGTTGGACTTCAGAAAATAAATTACATTTTAACCCTTTCAAGTCTCAGGCCATGCTTGCTACAAGACAAAGAAATTTAGAAGTAAATAAAAGCTTAAAAGTGAATGGTCAAGTTATATTATTTAACACATTTAATTATCTAGGTGTAATTATAAACAAAGACTTAGTTTTACAAAAGAAGGATAGAATGGATGAATACTACCTCTTACCTGAGAGTGAAGCTCGATAAGGATATGACCTTGGGTAGCACATCTGAAATCTGATGCATTAGGCCAGTGGGGCAACAGCGTCATATCCCGTGCTAAGATCCAGGATGCCTATTTTCTTGAAGCTACATCTTTTTCGGGCCCTCGCAATCCCTGTCTTACTGTATGCTTGTGAGATGTGGGTCATGGAGCAGCCTCTAGAGAATAGAAGTCTTCGGATAATCTGTTCTATATGCCACAGATTCCCCTTGAGACTACTGCACTAAGCCTCATCTCTTCTGTATTGTGGAGGATGGAATTAGGTGCTGGGCTACAAAATTTTACGATGTATTACCATAACTTTGGAGTGCCCTGGTTAGGTCTCTTGGGGATTATAACCCCAGAGAACACACACTTGTGTGTTACTGGCTTCCCCGCATGACTTGCAGGTATGTCTGGTAACAGCAGAGCTAATCTACCAGCAGCAAAAGCTGAGCTCCCATACAATCCTACCAAGAGATGCTTGGATTTTTAAATTCAAAATTAAAACCACCCATATTTGGTTCCACGCACCAGCAGTGCCCAACAGTTGTACTCTGACTTGCAGCCATTGAGGAGCATAAATTGCTATCTCCCTTCAACCCCGACCTCATTTTCACCTGCCACTTGCAAAGTCCCACATCCTGTCATGAAAGCCAAAAGTATCATTGAAAAAGAGAACAATATTTAGGGCGAAATTGCACCAATCAAATATGGAAACTGGATAAGAATAGACTACACCACACTATAAGAACAGGTACAAAACACCTGATTAAATTCAGAAAGGGGAGTTCAAGAACTGTATAATGCACTGGAATAAAGTCTGCAGCAAGCAAGCAAAGAGGCTATCAGGGAGAATGGTGGTATAAAAAATAGCTACAAGTTAAGCCTATACACATCAAACAAAAATATAAGCTACTTCAAACCTGAGACATCTCAGAATACAACAGAGTGGAATATGCTGTACTAGGTAAGTTAGAAAGGGAAATAAGAAAAGACATTCAATATCACTCAGGATAAATAAAATGAATCCTTGTGTCATCAAACTCAGTCAGCAAAGCCAAGAAAAATCTCAATAAAGGAAAAGAAGGGATGATAGGAACTGAAAACCTGGCCGAAAAAAGCCTGACATCCGAAGAGATATGCTCAATGCAGTTACCGACTTTTATAAACGTTTTTATGCAACTTCCATTTCCAACCAAATAAGTAATCAAACACCCAACCTCATATACAATCACCACTGAGTTTGTACAGCGAAATCAGAGCTGCCATTATCAATCTAGAAAATGGGAAAACACCAGAAGATGGGATAAGCAATGAACCACTTGAACTATACAAAAGTCATTTAACACCTATATTCTGCATAAGCTTCAACAAAATTTTAGTAACAGGAGGAATTCCTGAACAATGGAAAACAAGCACAATAATACTTCTGCACAAAAAGCCACCAGAGACGACAACTACAGACCTATAAGTGTGATATCAAACATCTGCAACTTGTTCCCCAAAATTCTAACAAGAAGAATGACTAACGTCCTAGATGTAAACCGACCACCAGAAGAAGTGGGCTTTCACAAAGGATTTAGCACAATAGACCAGCTTATCAAGAAAATAGGGGAATTCCACCTAACTATATAAGTAGCTTTCGTGGACTATGGTGGTGCATTCGACTCCGTTGAACTCCCAAGTATTATACAAGCACTGAAAGCTCAAGTGATAGTTACAAAGAACGTGAGGATACTGCAAAAATTCTGCAGCCAAAGTTTTGCAAAGGTAAAGAAGGAAATAGTTAACCATTCTGCATAGAAAGAAGAGTTCGCTAAGGCGATCCAATCTCTCCCAAACTTTTCACCTGTATGATGGAAGTTGTAATCCAAAAAATGAAGTACATCAAGCAATTTGGAATAAACTTCAATGGAAGCAGAATAACGAATCTAAGTTTTGCCGACGATGTTGTTCTATTCGCCAAAACATCCAACTAAAATTAAAATTATTTTGTTGATTAACGATGCTGTCAATTGCCAGGATCACATCGTCACCAATGTGCCAAAATTTCGTCCCACCGAAGTTATTTTACATGCCAGTAAATCTACTGACATTGAGCTGTTGTTTCTAAACACACTTGAAAACCGTCGATCAGGGCTGGGTTTTGAACCTATGACCTTGGTATCAGTAGGCCAATGTCTAACTAATTGAGCCACCCAGACCCACACTAGACCAACTATGTGAACATAGTAAATCTGCATGTCTCTCATTAAACAAACTAAAAATGCAGATCATGTCTAATGGACCAGCAACACAATATTAATTGATGGAATGCTCCTCGCATGTGTAAACCAGTATGCATACCTGGGACAACTAATATCCTTTCAGGACAAAATGGAAAGCGAAATACAAAAGGAGAATCTCTCTAGCCTGGAAGACATTTTGGGATCTTAAGTTCACACTCTTAGACAAAACGCTGAGCAGATGAAATAAATTCTACGTATTGGAAATCTGTGTCTACCCTGTATCACTCTATGGATGTCAGATATGATCACTTAACAATGTATCTGAAAAACAAAATCCAAATATGCCAATGGAAGATGCAATGCAAACTCCTGGGGGTATTTCTGAAAGGTAGAATCTCTAATATCAGATTAAACCGGTTATCACAGACAAAAGATCTGACACAATTAGCCACAAGATTAAAATGGAAATGGGGAGATCACATGGCAGGGCAAGATTACAAGTCAACAGGTGGACATACAAGGCCACTATGTGGGACCCTCATATAGGTAACGACTATAAGGAAGACCGAGACACAGATGAACAGAGCTCTTCAAGGAGTATGCAGGACAGCAGTGATCACGAGTAGCGAGAGAAAGAAGGGACTGGAAATCTTTAGAGACACATCTCTGTAGAGATTAAATAGTGAATTGTGAACAATAAGTATGTGCAACACCTAATGTGGAGCATCTTACCATGTTAGAATGAATGAGCGAGCTTTCCCTTTTGGTAGGAGGACTTTGCCCTACATGGGACATTTTAGGCTATTTTGGTTGTTGGAATGATCTTTGCACAAAAAGTGTCAGCAGTGCTTTGACTAAAGAACTCTTTCCTACAGTACTTTAAAGGTTACGTGTAAGACATCTCACTCCATATTTAATTTTAACTCAATTTATGACTGGTCATGGAAAATTTGGAAGTCATTTCATGAGATTTCATATTAATTCAGTCAGTGGTTATTATTGTAAATGTCAAGAACCTTTGCAAACTGTAAAACATGCTTTTTTTCTCATGTCCAATATTTGAAGTGAAAGAAACAGCCTTAATCTGAGATTTTTTTTGAAGAATGTAATAATTAGGCCTCAGATTCAGAAACCTCAAAATGTGATGAAATCTTCATATCCAATTTTTGAGCCTGCTATAAAGCAATAGAACAAGTAAAAAGCATATATTATGTCAACTATTGCTATTTATTTATTAAACCTCTAAAACTTAAAATCCTACTTTACGGAAATGTTAGGGTTATAACTTTGATAATAACAACTTGGGAAATATTTATTTTTTATGTGCTGAAAATCTCAAAAACATGTTCCAAAACAAATCAAATTTTTTTTTAAGATCTAAATGGCCAAACTAATATAAATGTAGCTGGTACTCACCAGACGTTACTTCTGAAACGAATCATCAAGTATGATAGGGTTACACTATACAACCACATGTTCCCTCAAATTTCCCAGCCTGAAAGATTGACAAGTGTTGTGAAGAAGTGTCTTGAATTTTAAAAATGATCACTCCACATCACAATAAGTAAATCTATCATAATTATAACGTGGAATGACTCTCTCTCTCTCTCTCTCTCTCTATATATATATATATATATATATATATATATCCTGAACTACTTAAACTGCTTCTCTCAAAGGCATTCCTACTGATTCCAGTTTCTTTATGAAATCACAGAGGAAACACAGTATTGCAGAAATGTATGCTAAGTAATTTCTTAGCACAGTGTCACTTGAAAGTTCTTGAAGAATTTTAATTGAATTAGCATCTTTATGATTTAGTTCATTTAATACACTTCATTGTATTGAAGTGTGGCCAACTGTGTTCCCCAGTGAGACACCACAGGCACAGGATGCAGCAGAGTGTTTGGAAAATTTCAGTCCTTTTAAGTGACTGAAACACTTTTTCACATCAAAAATCAATTTGTCAATGTCAGAAAACATGGCTTTAATTTCCTCCCCTATTCTGGACAATACATATGACATAAATTATTTTAGGATAACTAACTGCCAGCCCTGTTCCTGCCTTTTTCATATATAGTGCAGCATCAGTCAAAAATAAAAACCACTGTCATATCACACACCACCTGGCCATATCTGCATTGTCTCATTAAATAATCTGGCTATAGTCGCAAGGTTTCCAGCAACCATGTCTTGGCAGGTCTGAAAAAAGGTGATTTTGAAATTTCAGAATCATTCTTTAATACCCATACAACATATCCAGTTTTCCTGTCAAATCTGGTGTTTCATTTGTGCTCACCAATAGATTTTCATTAGCACAAATTTCATGTATATACATGAGTTTCTTCGTAGCGCTTGGGAAGGTTATATTTTTGCAAAGTTGGTTCATCATCTGTATAGTCTTATTATAAGTTTTTATTTCTCTATTAACATTCTCTTCTTATACAAAATCACAAAGTTCAGTCAAAGGATACTCAGGGATATTCACAGAAAATTCAACATATACATTTCACTTTTCATATCAGTATATTAAACATAAAATTTTAAAGAAAATCATAACAGCATTTTTGAGAAAATAAACTAACAGAAAGTTCTCCATGTGAAGCATAACATGTACTGGAAAATTTTCTAGTTGCATCTTGGCATACATATATGCAAGCACACACATCCTTTTTTAAACATAAAAAAGCTAAACCTACATTGCACATTTTGTTATAGGTATAAGAATAATAAAAATAAAACAATAGTTAAATACTTTAAAAGACAGCAAGTGATGGTTTTTAAACTGTTGTCTTTGTATGGCCATTCAAAAAAGGATTACAAAGTGAAGTGTTAGTGATTTGCATTTGAAATATAAAGTACTTGAAAATACAAACCAATAACCATGAATATCCTGGAAATGCTTAATATAGTTAATACAAACATTTATTTGACGAATTGTGTGCTTTAAGGAACTCCACATTTTTTAGTATCTAAGTAAGATTTTGTCCACCTCGTGTTTATTAATTATACAAAACTCATTTAGAATGAAGAAGACTTCACATTCCCTGAAAATTTAAGTTATATAATTTTATTTATAATACAAATATCCTAAACATAGAGTATCTAAATAAAATTGTTACAGAAATTTTTAAGAAAATCAAAATGACAGAACTTTTTCCAAATAAAAAATAGGATGGTGATTTTCTTGAAAGTTTTCATATTGCATCCTTGGAAGACACTGAATTTAAACAACATAGCCTATCATTTTTAGTTAACTTGTCAATCTATATGCACCCCCATACACACACTTACACACACACACAAATGCGTTTCTTACTTGTTCTGTCAACATTTCTCCAACTAGTCAGTCCTATTTTCTTCAATTTTGTAATTATTGTAGAAGTATTCACAAACTGTAGTACACCAATAGCAAAATTTCTAATCAACAGGATGAGTGACTGTTGTGAAGACATATATTTCGACTGTAATTATAACTTGTTTCTGATGAAACCCACAGCACAATATTTACATGCTTTAGATCATCGGACAGCTTGACTTCATGTGACGAAAATGTAGAAGAAATGAAACTTCAAAGCGAATATGTGTACCAGCTGGTGCTTAATGTTCAAAGTGGAGTACTAAGGGCATCTTTCATCATCAGTCCTCCCATTGGAACATTGTTAGATCTTCAGAGCTTGTTTCCTGGAGCAGATGTAAAGCCTCGAACGGCCGGTCAGGACCCATGCACATCCTTGGTTGGGACAAACAGACCAATTCCCCATGTGTTTCGTTTATCCCCTGATGAAGCGAAGTTCCTATAGAAACAACCGTTATCGCGATGTGGTACTTTCTGCTACCTCACAGTTATTAAACGAGGGACTGAGCAAAGGTGTACAGAAATTTTGCACTCACTCTGTAAATTCTAAATGAAAAATTTATTTTCGAGTGTTTCGGTAATAAATTCAGGATCACCATGGGAACGAGAAAAAGAGAAAAAAAGACTGCTTTGTCATAGCTTTCGGGGGCCGTGTTTTTATGGTTATTGTAAATGTCGAGGTTCATGGAGCAATAGAACCTACTTTAACTTATAGTTCGCCAGTATGGGGAGTGTCTGTACACAAACAAAAGAATCTCAACAAGCTTCAGAGGGTCAAAGGGCTATCTTACATATTTAAACGAGCAATTCTTCATATTATATATATTCCGCCCAACTTGGAAACGGCTCTAACAATTAAGATCAAATTTTGTATTCAGACCAGGCTTTGCTTATTAAGTTTATCTATATAGGTGTCATTCCTGAATAAAAATTCATTTTACGCGTAACAGTCACAATTATACTAAACCTTATTTTGGCTATAATTTCTCTGTTAATGGGCCAGTTTCAACAAACAAGCCAAGATATTAAAGGTCTCATCAAGAACTTTAAGAAAACCTAAGGAAAGTTGCCTTAGTCAATGCATAGCAGTCACAATTAGTCTAAACGCTATTTTGGCAAGAATTTCTGTGTCAATCAATTTCAGCAAACGAGCTAGCGTTTTAAAGTCCTTTTTCAGGGCTATCAGAATAGGGTAAGAAAGTTTACCTAGCTATATATTTGAAGTAGAAATGCAATGTATTACATTTTACAGCTGAAATGATGGTGCTTATGAAATATTTATATGTATCTCCATATCTCTTGTATCTCAGAAATGACTTAGCAATTGCGACAAAAAGTTTTATTTAGTTAATGTGTTGCTTTTCAAGTTTATCTAAATAAGTATGTTCTCCCAAGAATCAAGATATCACAAAAAGAGGTGAAAAACACCGTGCAAAGCTCGGTCAGCCAGGTATTTCAACATAAACAACCAGAGGAATATAGCACCATTTCATACAACGCTTCTCGTGTCATGGCTGGAAATCAACCATCGATATCACTACCGGTAAAATACAAGAGTACGAGTCAACACATGGCGGATGGAACCCTGACGCGCCTATGGTTTAACAACATGGCGCCATCCAGCCGAAAAAGTATGTATTAAAGAACCAGAGGAGAACGCACAATACGAGGTACCTAACTGTCTATGCCGATGGCAGCAAAACAGAAAAGGTCGGAGCCACTGCTGTAATATATAGAGGAGATACATTCCTAAGAGAGCTAAGATATAGATTAGAACCGAAGTGCTGTAATAGTCAAGCTGAGCAAATGGCAATTCTTAAAGCTCTCCAAAAAATTGACACTATATAAGATAGAAGAAATGCCAGTAACACTGTAGTTATATTTACAGACAATAAAATAACCGTTTCGTTACTAAACAATAATTCACAGCACAATCCGATAATAGTATCCTGAAGAAGGTTCACAATTTAGAAGTGTGCCAGTGGAAAATATACTTCAGTTGGGTGAAAGCGCACTTAGGAATAACAGACAATGAGCTAGCTGACAGACTCGCCAAACAATCTGCTCAAGATGAACGCCTGGAAATAATCTACGACAGAATCCCTAAGTCGACAATCAAAATCCAAATCAAAGAATTAGGGTTGGAGCAAATGACAAAGAAGATGGAATAACACAGCTAACGGTAGTGAGTAAATCCTTTCCTCCGTCCATCAGGACGAGACTCAAGTTGCAATTACCAAATACACCAGAATTCACAACAATAGTTACAGGTTATGGAAAAACAAAGGCATATCTTCACCGATTCCGTAGACTAGACGATCCCTCATGTACATGTGGAAGAGCAGCACAAATAATCAATTATTTAATCTATGAGTGTCAGGGCAGAGAGCAACAAAGGATGGGGTTAATTAAATCCATAAATAGTAACGGGAGTAAATGGCTAGTGACCAATCAAGAACTCGCATCAAAACATTTGCGAGAATTCAAGAAATCTATACGATCATTATTATTGTAAACATACCATGTATAAGACCATTAATGTAATCCAAGTCTTGACGTAAGTTTGTAAATTTGCAGTTTGTAATTTAGCAATTCCTTGTAATTGTAAAATTGTAAAATCATGTCATATTACGAATTGTAATGGTGCATGCTGATGAATATAGTAGTGTAAAAAAGTGCACGCACGCACATACACAAGTGCGCGTGTATGTGTGTGTCTGTGGACAGCATAACTCAAAAACGAAAAGTCGGTTAAAAACCAACGTTGGTGTTTAAGTTTAATGTCTTTCAAGGATGCGACACGAAGATTTTGAAGAAAGTAGCCCCAGCCTTAACTACCCTTTACATGGAAAATTTTTATTTTCTTCAAAATGGCCGTAACGATTTTGATTAGAATGCCATATGTTTGAAATATTTGTGTGAAAAATGAAATGTATATTTTAAATTTTCTGACTATAGCCTATGTAGTCCAGTTTACTCTGGATGACTTTTGAGTAACTCGTAAACCGTAAGAAATAGTCTTACTAAACAAACAAAAAAAAAATTAGATTTTGCTAAAACACAATCTATGTGTAAATAAATTTTTCTGTAGAGTGAACCATTTCAGAAATATTTCTTGTTATTTGTGTGAGTTTTGGAAAACTTAAAAGTGTCGTGAAATGGAACATAGTTGTTCATTTTTTATGTTAAGCGTGCAAAGAGAACGGGATCTCAAAGTTTTAAAAAATTTGACTATCGTTCAAAGCCTACTGTATTCTAATATACCCCTTGCACCTACAAGGAAATAAGCAATAAGATAATTTGTACAAATGTTTATCTCAACTAACACGAAGAAGATATAGGAATAAGAGATTGTAAGAATGGTTAGTACACGTGTAGAGAAAGTCATGTGAGTGCAACACATCAGATTTTTTTAGGTTATGTTCATTAACACATTTAGAGAGCTTTCGATCACGTTTTTGTCACTCTCCACCAGTATCGCTGTGTGGCTAATGAATGAGTGCTCATGAATATCAGCCACTGTTTTGATTACCTACTCATAACTCTGGTTTTAGGTTGGCAACACCAGCCTCCCTCCTGGAGCTCGTTCACTTTTATGTAACCTAGCTTGCTTTAGAATTCACTTATTATTTTGTATATTCTTAATATCACTTCTAATAAATTATTTGCAAAATAACCCTTGATTTTTACCCAGGCCTTATCTGATATCTTTAAACGAACAATTCTTGTATGTAAATATATTTCGCGTATCCTAGAAACGGCTCTTAACGATTTGGATCAAATTTTGTATTCAAATAAGGTTTTGCTTTTTAAGTTTAACTATATAGGTGTCTTTCCTGAAAAACGCGATTTAAAAAAAAACAAAACATTTTTATTCTCTCTTCTACAAATAATTCATATAATTTTCTGTATGAAATAGAAACGCTACTTATTGCATTCACACTGTTTTCTCTCCTCACTATTAGGTAACACATACACATCTCTTTCTCTTCTCATTCTTCTATAGGCAGATGGATATTTTTGTCTCGTATGTAACCGTTAATCTCGAAAAGCGCTTGACCGATATTAAATTATACTCAAGTATATTATGTGAAGAATAATTTTTAAAACTGGTGGGTAACTGGGTAAACAAATCGAATAAACAGGCCCTTTCAAAGTATACACAATTTCGAAGTTGGAATTTGATAATATAGCTCAAATCTTCTTTCATTGACACTTCCACGTGCCCACAGTTGCATAATATAACTTCTAAATCACTAATGGAGATAGATTTAATAGTAATATCAGGATTAACGCTTAATAATTAGATGGCAACTCCAAGCACGCGCGCACTTTTTTTACAGTGCTTTATTCATCAAAATGCCCCATTACAATTCGTAATATGACGTGCTTCTTTTATAGATTTTACAATTACAAGGAATTGCTAAATTGTAAATTTACAAGCTTACAATAAAGACTTGTATTACATTAATGGTCTTTTACATGGGATGTTTACAATAATAATTATTGTATACATTTCTTGAATGGTCGCAAATGTATTGATGCAAGTTCTTGATTGGTCATTAGCCATTTACTCCCGTTACCATTTATGGATTTAATTAGTTCTATCCTTTGTTGCTCTCTATCCTGACAAATAATTATTTGTGCTGCTCTTGTACATGTATATGATGGATCGTCTAGTTCTAGTCTACGGAATCGGTGAAGATATGCCTTTGTTTTTCCATGACCTGTAACTATTGCTGTGAATTCTGGTGTATTTGGTAACTGCAGCTTGAGTCTCATCCTGATGGACGGAGGAAAGGATTTACTCACTAGTCCGTTAGCTGTGTTATTCCATCTTCTTTGCCAATTGCTCCAACCCTAATTCTTTGATTTGGATTTTGATTGTCGACTTAGGGATTCTGTTGTAGATTATTATTTCCAGGCGTTCATCTTGAGCATCTTGTTTTGCGAGTCTGTCGGCTAGCTCATTGTCTGTTATTCCTACGTGAGCTTTCACCCAACCAGTGGCGTGAGGTCCATGTACGCAAGGTAACCAGTGCTTACCCTGCCACAAAATTATGTATATTATATTATCTTGCAGCACGTTCTGTTTCTATATTAAGCGCTTGGCTACTGCAGGTGACCTGAACTAAGATTTCCGCTTTATTGTACAGCGATACGATCTCAATACGTGCAACCATGCGCGCACAACGTACTCTGTCCCTGCGGACTCGTTTCCGTAGGTTTTCGGGTCAGCTCGGGCGTCATCGTGGCACCGGCCCAGGGGAAGCATATGTGTTCAGTGCGGGCCAAGGCGAATGACCTTTCAGCATTGTCGCAGTTTAACAAGTGTATTTCAAGCGAACACATAAGTAATGAGTCACTTATTATTTGATAGCAGGTGCGATATCACTGACATCTTAATAACAGTTGATTTATGATAGATTTTCATATATTTTACCACGTACTGTTCTAGAGCAAAATTATCCTCTGCAAGGCAAGCATTTTCAAACCGTGCGTGCGTACATTAGTGCTTGCAGCTTGGACTTAAAAAGTTGGAGAGGGGAGAAAACATGGAATCTTCGCTTTCTTTGCAGAGCAGAGCTGCAGACGCGGATGATTGCATTGTGTGCAATATTATCTCACGAAGTTTTTCTTCTAGAAATTATGAAGAAAAGATAGCAGGAAGGAAGACCAATGCCGGACCGAAACATTAATATTCCAATGAAAAGCTGTGTAAGAAAATTCAATTCACAGCTATATATTACTAATGAATAGCTTATTGGTTGTCCGCACAAACGAAGGGTTTATTGTTGGTGTTGTCTCCTGTTTGCTAACCAAGAAAAAAAAAGTATGATCTAGTGGCGGGTTCAGTGACATGGGGAATATCCATTAAGCAATTATAAACACAGTTTGACTAGCACTCAGTTCTAAACCATCATTCTACTGAAAACATTCGGCAAATCCAGAATTGACCATTTACTGGATACTCAGAAGGAAGTGAGAGAAAATCAGTACGAGACAACGAACTAGTAAGAAAAAATAGAGAAGTAACGAAATGCATAATTGATATTGTTGGTTTTTGGGGAGACAGGAATTAGCATTTAGAGGTGACGACGAGTCATCAGAATCCGCAGCAAGGGGAATTATGTAGAACTTGTAAACCTGCTTTGTCTATATGACAAGTTAAGAGCTTTCATGGAAAAGGGACAATGTTTACTGGGCTGTCAAATCTGATCCAGAACGACTTAATTGAGTCAATAAGTAATGTTCTAACAATGAAGATAAAGAGAGAAATCAAAGAGACCAGTTTTGTTGCCATTAGTTTAGATGAAAGTACAGATGTTGCTAATTGATCCCAACTTTCTGCAGTAATGAAATTCGTTTGAGCTGAAGGTGACGTTCAAGAAAGATTTCTCCCTTTTATGAATATAATAGATAAATAATCGGTCAGCTGATGCATTATACATAATTGCAAAGGAACTCATGGATGAATTTGACTCTGGGGAAAAGCTAGTTGCTCAGACATATGAAGGTGCGACTGTTATGGCAGGGCATTTAGATGGACTTGAAGCAAAAGTACGAGGAACATTTCCCCAAGCTCTATTTGTGTACTATTTTGCCCATACATTAAATCTAATTCTGTTACTGGCGGTTTCACACATTCGAGAATGCAGGATATTTGAGAGGTAGAACTGGAACTTAAAAATTCAATGCCACAACTGGGATTTGAACCACCGGGCGGCTACTCTAACCACTGAACTATTGTGACAAAGTGCCAGAATGGCATTAAATTCTCAAACCAGTTCGTATTTCTCCTGGTAAACCACAAAGGCAGTCTCACATCAGAGACAAATTACCTCAATGGTGACTTACTATTGTAAGTACTTTATATCCCAGGATTAAATAACCTTCAGATGGTAATTATTATTTATTTATTTATGCCAACAAACTTACTGTTGGTGTTTTTAAACACACAAGCCGTGTGTGGGCAAAGTTTGAGAGGTAGAACTGGAACTCAAAAATTCAATGCCACAACTGGGATTTGAACCACAGACCACACACGGCTTGTGTGTTTAAAAACACCAACAGTAAGTTTGTTGGAATAAATAAATAAATAATAATTACCATCTGAAGGTTATTTAATCCTGGGATATAAAGTACTTAAAATAGTAAGTCACCATTGGGGTAATTTGTCTCTGATGTGAGACTGCCTTTGTGGTTTACCAGGAAAAATACGAACTGGTTTGAGAATTTAATGCCATTCTGGCAGTTTGTCACAATAGCTTAGTGGTCAGAGCAGCCGCCCGGTAAGCGGAAGGTCTGTGGTTCAAATCCCAGTTGTGGCATTAAATTTTTAAGTTCCAGTTCTACCTCTCAAACTTTGCCCACACACGGCTTGTGTGTTTAAAAACACCAACAGTAAGTTTGTTGGCATAAATAAATAATGCAGGATATTCTTTATGACTGTTAATGAAATAACATTTTTTTCCAAGTCTTCTAAGATAACTGAGGCCTTGGATAATGAGATACACAGAAGATTGCCGCGTGTTTCACAAACGCGCTGGAGCTACAGCTCTCGTTTGGTGGAAAGAATATATGAATACATTTCATGAATTGAATGAATGAATTTCATTGTTTGAAACTATTGCAACTGCAGATGAGAAAGATATTTATACTGCTACAGGTTTCGTAAGCACAATGGAGGATTTCACCTTCCAATTTATATTAGAGGTGTTTGCTATAATATTCCCCATCACGCACACTCTGTATCTTCAAGCAAAGTCATTTGATATTGGATATTACTTATTGAAAGTGACGGAATTTCAGGTGGCTTTAGAAGAGAAGGGCAATTCCTTCGATGAAGCATGGGGCAAAGTTCAAGAAACCATTGGTGATCAATCACTTAGGAAACGTCATACCAGCACTGATGGTTTGAATAGGAAAATGCACTACAAACGTTTGTATTGTGGGGTTCTGGATACGCTTCTACTCCATCTCAGAGAAATATTTGGTAATATTGAGTCTCTGTTGTGTTTCCTGTAATTATTAAATTTTAAGAACTTCAATAAATACAAATAGTTTTTTCCAGAATTATCTTTACAATCACTAAATGAATCATATAGGACAGTCTTTGACTTTGTTGCGTTGAGGTCACAACTGTCACTTACTTGTCACTAGACATGCGCCATAAATCTGTGAATGATCTAGCCTTCATAAAAAATGAACTGAACAGAGCGTATAGTGAAGTGACAAAACTGTGCGAGTCAGTGTTAACTATTCCAGCAAGTAGTGCTGCAGTTGAACGTAGTTTTTTAAAACTAAAAGCCATAAAAAAGTATGCACGCAACACTCAGGGATAGGAAAGACTTTCAAACTTATCTTTGATAGCACTAGAGAAGGAGCTTCTGGTAAATGTACAACAGGATCCCAAATTCTATGATCCATTGGCTGACGATTTTGCTAAGAAAGGGAGGAGAATCCAACTCTGCTCAAATAAGACAAGGCAAATCATCAATATTTTGTTACAAAGTAATGTACAGCATAACAGTGATACTATTGTTTTTAATTGCATGTATGTATCAGCATATTTTCGTTTAATCATTTACAATGAGATTGCTTACCCTGGCGAATACCTTCACCACGCCACTGCACCCAACTGAAGTATATTTTCCACTGGCACACTTCTAAATTGTGAACTATCTCAGGATACTGTCTATTATCGGATTGTACTTTGAATTGTTGTTTAATAACGAAACTGTTATTTTATTGTCTGTAAATATATCTATAGTGTTACTGGCATTTCTTCTACCTTATATAGTGTCGATTTCTGGGACAGCTTGAAGAATTACCATTTGCTCAGCTTGATTATTGGAGCACTTGGCATCTAATGTATATCTTAGCTCTCTTGGGAATGTATCTCCTCTATATATTACAGCAGCTGCTCCGAACTTTTCTGTTTTGCTGCCGTCGGCATAGACAGGTACCTCGTATTGCGCGTTCTTCTCTGGTTCTTTAATAGGCACTTTTTCAGCTGGATGGCGCCATGTTGTTAAATTTATAGGCGCGTTAGGGTACCTTCCGCCGTGTGTTGACTCGTACTCCTATATTTTACTGCTAATAGTGATATCGATGGTTAATTTCCAGCTATGCCACAAGAAGCATGGCATGAAATGGTCCTATATGCCTTTGGTTGTTTAATGTTGAATAGCCGTTGGACCCTCTGAAGCTTGTTGAGGTACTTTGTGTTGACGCTCTCCCCATACTGGCGAACTATAAGTTAAAGTAGGTTCTATTGCTCCATTGTAGATGGTATGAAGTGCCTTGCTTCTCAGGCCCCAATTGAGTTTTACCAATTTAGATAATGTGTGGAACAATGCTATTGCCTTTTCGTGGACGTGGTCCATGTGATTATCAAATGTGAATCTTTTGTCAATGTATTTTTTTTACTCCACTACGATTAGCACACAATCCTATCGGAAATTTCACTGATGGTCAAATGTTTTCGTTGTTGATAAGTATGGCTGCCCTCTTCGTTCCGTTGCCCCTGGTGTATCTTCTTATTGTGGTAGGCATTCCTGCCAATTCATTGTTCATTGTGTAAAGTTCTTGTATGAAAATTATGTCGGCTTTGTTTTGTACTAGAAGCTGCACTATACTGGCAGTGACAATTCTTGAGTGCTGTCCATTTATTTGGAAGAACTTTAGCCTATGTTTATTCATATTAGTAGCATATGTTTTGTAGCTAACGTCTTAGGGCAGACTGATTGCAAGGCATGTTCTGTCAAGTGCTGAGTGTTTTTTGTTAACTGTGTTCTTGTGGTAGCTTAGGCAGTTTATAAGCTTGAAGTCATCCTTAGTTGCCTTGCATTCCTTCATGTCTTGGTTCTCAGAGCATTTCGGACAGGCCTGTTGAAACATTTAAAGCACTGGCTTACTCGAATGTAGTCATCCCAACGACACATATTCCACCTTATTTTTGGATTTTTGTCGAGCATATATTTTCTCGCATTAGAGCTTATATGCAATGCAATATTTTTATTCTTTCGTTGGTCCTCGAAACTGAATTCTTTCTGGATTTCCTACGTTTCAGTATTCTGTACTGTCAATGCCTCGACAACATTTTCAACTGTAATATCTTCGGGAACGTTGAAGGTGATCTTGGGATTTCTCAGCTTAATGGTAGTTGCTTCAACTTCTCCGCACTTTCCGTTGGTGCTTTTGCATAGTTTGAACTTCCTCCTCCTTAGTGGAGTTGTCCATGAGCAGTTGTCCATTCCGGAGTGTCTTGATGAAGTTCACTCCTACTTTCATATCCACGGGATTCACTTTCGTTTTTATTGGTGTTTTCAAGTACTCCACACTCCAGTTACATTTACACTTCATTAGTAATTTGAATGCTGTAGATTGGCTTGATTGATACGTATGTACCACCAGCGACACTGGCGTAGCTGCTCTTGTGCGACGCTGGGCGCACACCAGACCACGAGTCGACCTCAAGTAGTCGGCGTTGATTATCCCGGGAACCATGCAGCTGGTTTGCTACTTGATTCATCTCACCACGAACTCCGTGTAATTTCTTATTCATTTCCAATACTTCGATCTTCAGCTTAGAATATTCATCCCTTAAACACTTACGCCATTCACTGTTTTCCATCACATCGAGTGCTTTCTTCTGACGTCTTCATCAAACTTTCCACAGCACTTTCGAACCGTGAATCTATACTTTCCACCATGTAGAGCTCCTAGATCATCCCTACAAACGCACGATATAAATCAATAAAAAATTAAAAAAAAAAAAAAAAAAAAAAAAAAATGGAAAATTAACTTTTTTTTTTTTTTTTTTTTTTTTTTTTTTTTTTTTTTAATTTTTATTGAGATCGAATAATGCTTTTACAGGTCTGTGAGAATAACATAAAATAAAGAACATTGTAAAGTTGTTAAGGTTGGCTACATCAATGTAGCTCCTCTAACATAATTTGTCTCATAAAGGAGGAAGTAATATAATAGATCACATATACAAGGCAAATGTGTAGGAGAACCTCGACATTCACAATAACCGTAAAAACACGGCCCCCAAAAGCTTTGATAAAGCAGTCTTTTTTTTTTTCTTTTCTCTTTTTCTTGTTGTCATGGTGATCCTGAATTTATTACCGAAACACTCGAAAATAAATTTTTCATTTAGAATTTACAGAGTGACGTGCAAAATTTCTGTACACTTTTGCTCAGTCCCTCGTTCAATAACTGTGAGGTAGCAGAAAGTACCACAGCGCGATAACGGCTGTTTCTATAGGAACTTCGCTTCATCAGGGGATAAACGAAACACATGGGGAATTGGTCTGTTTGTCCCAACCAAGGATGTGCATGGGTCCTGACCGGCCGTTCGAGGCTTTACATCTGCTCCAGGAAACAAGCTCTGAAGATCTAACAATGTTCCAATGGGAGGACTGATGATGAAAGGTGCCCTTAGTACTCCACTTTGAACATTAAGCACCAGCTGGTACACATATTCGTTTCGAAGTTTCATTTCTTCTACATTTTCGTCACATGAAGTCAAGCTGTCTGATGATCTGAAGCATGTAAATATTGTACTGTGAGTTTAATCAGAAACAAGTTATAATTACAGTCGAAATATATGTCTTCACAACAGTCACTCATCCTGTTGATTAGAAATTCTGCTATTGGTGTACTACAGTTTGTGAATACTTCTACAATAATTACAAAATTGAAGAAAATAGGACTGACTAGTTGCAGAAATGTTGACAGAACAAGTAAGAAACGCATTTGTGTGCGTGTAAGTGTGTGTATGGGGGTGCATATAGATTGACAAGTTAACTAAAAATGATAGGCTATGTTGTTTAAATTCAGTGTCTTCCAAGGATGCAATATGAAAACTTTCAAGAAAATCACCGGTCATCCTATTTTTTATTTGGAAAAAGTTCTGTCATTTTGATTTTCTTAAAAATTTCTGTAACAATTTTATTTAGAAACTCTATGTTTAGGATATTTGTATTATAAATAAAATTGTATAACTTAAATTTTCTGGGAATGTGAAGACTTCTTCATTCTAAATGAGTTTTGTATAATTAATAAACACGAGGTGGACAAACTTTTACTTAGATACTAAAAAATGTGGAGCTCCTTAAAGCACACAATTTGTCAAATAAATGTTTGTATTAACTATATTAAGCATTTCCAGGATAGTCATGGTTATTTGTTTATATTTTCAAGTACTTTATATTTCAAATGCAAATCACTAACACTTCACTTTGTAATCCTTTTTTGAATGGTCATACAAAGACAACAGTTTAAAAATCATCACTTGCTGTCTTTTAAAGTATTTGACTATTGTTTTATTTTTATTATTCTTATACCTAGATAACAAAATGTGCAATGCAGGTTTAGCTTTTTTATGTTTAAAAAAGGATGTGTGTGCTTGCAAACATGTATGCCAAGGTGCAACAAGAAAATTTTCCAGTGCATGTTATGTTTCACATGGAGAACTTTCTGCTGTTGGTTTATTTTCTCAAAAATGCTCTTATGATTTTCTTTAAAATTTTATGTTTAATATACTGATATGAAAAGTGAAATGTATATGTTGA
Source organism: Tenodera sinensis (assembly GCA_030765045.1). Taxonomy (NCBI): domain Eukaryota; kingdom Metazoa; phylum Arthropoda; class Insecta; order Mantodea; family Mantidae; genus Tenodera; species Tenodera sinensis. The sequence goes on along the minus strand of CM060971.1, from coordinate 58,055,378 downwards.
ATTTTCTGTGAATATCCCTGAGTATCGCTTCGACTGAACTTTGTGATTTTGTATAAGAAGAGAATGTTAATAGAGAAATAAAAACTTATAATAAAACTATAGAGATGATAATTTGTTCCCAAGTATTTTGTGAGATTAACCATTTTTGAAATTCCCTTGTTCCAAGTTCAGAGCTTCCCCGAGGACCATCTAATGGATATGCTTTGAAGTTTGTTGTGCTTGCAGTTTTTCTGTTCCCTTTTCTTTCCATGTAGGAGTTTGTTATCATGAATAAACATATGAATGGAGTCTCTTCTTTACTTAATTATCCTACCCTTATGTAGGACTTACACCCCGTAGAACTTACAAGACTGTGCCTATGGTCAGATGCCTGTCGGGGAGAACAGGAACCTATGGACTGGACAGAGTGAACACCTGGAAGTGTGTGGTCAGGCAAGCACCAGGTATGATAATGAGGAAGAGGATGATATGAAATGCAGGGAAAATTGTTGAAGTGAAGGGAAGGGTGACGATGGAGCAATTATTGTTGGAATGAGTGGTGGGGGAAACTGGAGATCCCAGAGGAAACCTGCCCAGATGCCGTTTCATCCACTGCAAATGCCACATAGGTTCTCTGAGATCGAACCTGGGTTGTCTGGGTGGTAGGCAAGCAGTGTGACCCCTCCGCTAGGGCACCACTTGAATGAAGTGTCCTAGCCCTGCTTAAAGTTGGCAAGAGCTAAAGGTGCACTTAACAGCTACAGAATTCACTTACCTGCGACCTTGTCTCATCCAATTGTGGCAGATAGTATCTGTATTGTGTCATGAATTTGCAGTGTTTTGTGACCTATGATTTAAAGCATGTTAAACTGTTTTGAGGAAATAAAACCATAAATTACTTTTAAAATGTTTATTCTGCCATTACTAAACAGGTTTCAAATCTAGATCAAAATCTTGGTTTGCAAAAACTGACAACAGTGCAGCAGAAGGCTATTCCAGTGCTTCTGTCAGGTAGAGATGCATTAGTTAGATCCCAGACTGGTAGTGGCAAGACACTGGCGTATGCTGTGCCAATTGTGGAGGCCCTACAGAAAATTAGACCAAAACTTCCACGGTCTGATGGAGTTCAGGCAGTTGTGGTTGTTCCTACCCGAGAATTGGCACTTCAAACCTATGAGTGGTTTGTAAAGCTTGTAAAGGTAAGAAATATGACTTACATATTCTCCAAAATAAGGGCTACTTGTCTGAACTCAGGTGAAATATAATGCAAACTTCTTTTATTATTTATAGCCCTTCACATGGTTGGTGCCAGGATATCTTGTTGGTGGAGAAAAACGTAAATCAGAGAAAGCTCGCTTAAGGAAAGGCATTACTATCTTGATTGGTACTCCTGGTCGGCTAGTGGACCATGTCCAACACACCAAGAGTCTACAGCTACAGAAAGTGAGTTGGCTAGTTCTGGATGAGGCTGATAGGCTGCTGGACATGGGATATGAGAAAGAAGTGGGCAGGTAAGGAGCATTAAAGTTACCTTCATAACAAAGTGAAAGCTTCAGAGGTAAAACAAAGTGTGGTTTCTGTAAAAAAGGTTGAGTCGGAACTGATGTGAGATTCCCTTTGTGGTCTACCGGGAAAAATACTAATTGAAGAATTCAATGGCAAGTTATCATGGTGGCTTAATGGTTGGAGCAGCCACGAGTAAAGCGGAGGGTCTATGGTTTGGGTCCTGGCTGTGGCATTGAATTTTTCAGTTCTGATTCTACCTCTCAAACATTGCTCACACTTGTGTGTTTAAAAACACCAACAGTAAGCTTGTTGGCATAACTGAATAAATAATTACCATCTAAAGGTTATGTCATGTTGAATCTTACAAATCTGATTACTGCTGAAAATTAAACGTGATGGGAAAACATGCTTTCGGAGAATACAGATAACATTAAGTAATTCTTTCAGGGCTATTTAATCATTTTCACTGTAATATCGATACAATGGTGTAATGTGTACACATTTTGGAATGGAACAAATATTGAAAGTTACTCACAGCTAATGTGAAAGAACATTTAATTACCACAGAAAAAATACTATTGTTTTTGTGCTGAAGAACACAGAAATGATAATTATATCATTAGAAATTTCTAAATGTGCAATATTAAAAATTTTAAATCATACAAGTCAACCTTTATTAACGCAACTGTTTCACATACTATTTTTTTTAATCAGAACTTGTTTTGGGAATACTTATTTCCTGCCTTAACTGATGGTCAGTTGGCTCTTTCCTCCTTCTTGTCATTTTTCATTCTCTTCTTCCTCCTTCTGTTGTTTCTCCTGAGCTGATGATTAGTGTGTTTCTGGAAAGCTTCCAGTCCAACTTTTACAAAGGTTTTATTGATGAAGTAACAATTGAGTTTTAAAGCAGCGTGATTCTTATCACTAACTACTACACTGAAATATCAAAGCTAGTGCTAAATGGTTGTGGTTGTTGTTGTTGTTGTTTTCTAGTGCCTTGCATCTGGCAATGAAGCCATTAGCATTCGTGCTTTCCAATACTTTTGAACTGTAGTTTCTTCTGATCTTAATGCTTCACAGGTCTTCAAGTGGTCTTCGTTCATTTCTGCTGGATCGTTACACAGGACACATATTGGTGAGGCTGAGATACCTATTCTGTAGAGATGACTTGCCAAGCAGTCATGATTTGTCAATAGTCGGAAGGCTGCAACCGCTGTTTTCCTTGGTCTCTGGGGGATTATATCTGGATTGGAAAGTAGTGTAATCCATTTTTTATCTTTGGCATTTGTTTCTATTTCTTGTAGATATGAATGACAAAAATTTTTTATGATCAAGCGTTTTATTGAGGAATATGAGAAATTGAATTTAGAATTTTGTTTTATTGTTGTGCCTTTCTTTGCAAGTGAGTCTGCAGCTTCGTTCCCCATGACTCCACAGTGTGCTGGAATCCATTGGAGATGAACAGTCTTATTAACTTTTTGGAGTTGTGTTAACATTTTGTAGCATTCTCTAATTTTTGTTGACTTCTTTGTAGTATTTGAACATATTCCCTGAATTGCAGCTTTAGAATCTGAAAGAATTACTGCCTTGTTAAATTTATTTAAGGGAAGATTTAATAATTGTCGGAGAGCAATGTATATAGCCTCTATTTCTCCATCATAATTTGTTGTGTCTCTGCCAACAGAATGATAAAAGGAAAAATGTGAACACGTAACTCCAGCTCCAGTAAGGTTTTCCTTGGAGGATCCATCAGTATATATGTGCAGCCATTCTTCTGTGGGATACCTAGTATTGATTGTTTCCAGAGCTAGAAGTTTTTGTATTTCTTTTGGTGTGTCTGATTTACTTATTTCCTCTATTAATTCCAAATTGAAGGTAGGTTGCAATAATTCCAATGGATTTTCTCTTATAAGTAGATTTTCTCTGGTGTTAGGAATGTTCAATTTGGATTTAATCTGTGTTACCTTTTCTAGGAAAGTACTATGAGTTTTAAGGATTGAATGGGGGAGGTTCTCTTCTTTCCATTTAGAGTTTGGCAGTTGTAACATTTTCTCGTGTTGGAGCAATGCTTGTTCTTCTATTTTTGTTGTTATTGATGGGGTCCGTGTTAAGGCAAGCATGGCATCAATAGGTGTGGATTTAACTGCTCCAGTGATTAGGCGAAGAGCCTGATTTTGTATTTGTTCAAGTTTATTAATGTTAGCATTTGCTGTTGTTATTAAAGCTTCAGAACAGTACAAGAGGTTTGGTTTAATATACATTTTGTATGTTGTGTTAAGGACTCTCCTTGAGCAGCCCCATTTAGCACCAGCTAACCTTTTCAGGATTTGCTAAATGGTTGTTTATTTAAATATTCATGTAGCATTCATTTTCTTGTATTTATTTCAACCAATCCATTCCTGTAATTCCTAGGTGGAACATGGGGCCCTAACAAATCTTCGCCATGAACTCTGTTCCTTTACGAAACTTGCGTCTTCTTCTATGACTTCTAATTCCACTTCGACTGTCCTTCTCCAAGTTACTCTTGGTCTTCCAGTTCTCCTTTCTTCCTGTAGGTTCCATTCCAACACCTGTCTAGTTATATTTTCAGGTTCCTTTCTCAGTATATGTCCAATCCATGTCCATTTTCATTTATTTTTTTCTCAATTGGTATTTGTTCTGTAATTTCCCATGATACATTATTGCTGATGATTTTCAATCACCAAATTCTCAGTATGTATCTTCCTTTCTTAGAAGTTTGTATCTTAGGCACTGATTAATAAGTTAGTCGTTTTTTGTTTATTTCTTGTGTTGTTCACCTGTTTCTCTACCGTATAGCAATACAGATAGTATGTTTGATTTAAAAATTCTAATTTTAGTATTTCTATTTATGTTTGTGAGTTCCATATTGTTGTCAGTTGACAAAAGGCATTTTTTGCTTTATTTATTTTGTTAGCTATATCTTGATCTACTCCTCCATTCTGGGACAACATCCCAAATAATTAAAATATTCAATTCTTTCTATTTTATGTCTATATACATACAATCTATTTATATTTTTGGAATTTATTCTCATTTCTTTAGCTTTGGCAACATGAGCATCGGCTAACTTTTTTCCAGGGGTGGGGGGCACATGTTGGAAGTTTGCAATCAGCTATTATTAAGTCATTATTTTATTGTCAAAATTTATAATATTTGTTGCATTTGTTGATTTGTGCTAAATAACAATTGTTCTTAATTAAAATAATAGTTTAATAGTCAGTAATTAATTGCACATTAATTTCATCAACTTCCAAGGGAGGGCCGCGGCCCCTCTTGCCCCCCATTCACGGCGCCCATGTTTGGCAACATTTATTTTCATGGAAATATCTTGGGGTTTGATTTTTAAGTCTTCTAGTTTAATTTCAATGTTGTATTAATTTCCTATAGTATTATCATCATTGTTATCATTATTATTGTTATCATTATTATCATTATCATTGTTATTATTGTTATTGTTATTATTATTATTATTATTATTATTATTATTATTATTATTATTATTATTATTATTATTATTATTATTATTACTATTATTATTATTATTATTATTACTATTATTATTATTATTATTATTATTATTATTATTATTATTATTATTATTATTATTATTATTATTATTATTATTATTATTATTATTATTATTATTATTATTACTATTGTTATCATCATCACCACTGCCACTGCCACCACCGCCATCGCCATCATCATTATTTCCTACATTTAATTTTAAACTTACATTCTGAGTAACATTGTTTTATTACCAAATTTTTATTAACTTGGTTTCCTGTCTGTCTGTTTGGTGCAAATTTTGCAGTTGGTTTTAAACTAACTTCCCAATCAACTAGAAACTTGAAACTTTAAATATAGCTCAGAACTGGATGACAAAGAAATATTAAGTTGCTTTCAACAAAATCCTTCCACCCCAAAATGCCCTTTAAATACAAACATTTTAAAGAGATAAACAAACCAAGAGAGTATGGTGATAACTACACGAGTTTTTGCAAGTGATTCCTGTATATTGTCACACCAAAGGGTTGTTGCACCATGGGTTTACTGCCACAATCTTAGCTTCAGAAGTGCAAGTTAGAGGGCATTTACTAAAACCGGAAAATTGGCAGGTACTTGCTACTAATGTTCTTTTATTTTAGGCATGTGCCCCATGCTTTTCATTTTTCTTAGGTATTTTCATATTTGTTAAAGATTCACAATCTCAAACTTTCAGAACAATTTGTATGGGATTATAAATCAGTAAATTGATTGCAAAAGTTCTACACACCCAGAGCTAAAAAGCAGAAAATAATTATTTAAATATAAAAAGCATTTTTAATATACCACATTTTTAAAACAGACTCAAAGGTATACAATAATTTCTGTCTATCACATTCCTAACCCCATACAGATTGTTGTGAACATTTGTGATAGTAAATTTTTAATAGCTATGAAAATAGGTGCAAGATTTAAAATGAAAAATGTGTGTGCATGCTATAGGTAATAGTAAAAATTGTAGGGAATAGTTGTTGAGAAAACTCTCATAACTCATGTCATTTGCGGTTCAGTAAAATTGTTAGTGACTTGGATGAACTATTTGTACATGGATTATTTGTTGCATGTTTTTCATTTTAAATCTTAGAAGCATTTTCATAGCTATTATAAATTCATGAGCACCAATTTTCAGGACAAATGGGGTTATAAATGTGAATGAGACCAGGTGAAATTATGTAAGTAAAAACCAGAGATTTTTGAAATGGAAATGAATAAGCGTTTTAAACTTACTCAATTTTTAAAAAGAAGCGTGTAATAAGGGTGTATCAGATACCTCATGCTGAAATCCACTCTGAAGTTGTTGTGACAAGGACAGTGTAGTGTAAAGAGAACATACCCAAAACATCAATTGCCACTTTTGAGTGAAAGGTGTCGAAATCAAAGTTGGAATCCTTTAACAACAACTCAGTATGTAATCTATCAGTATCTATGCTTCAGTGTTACAAACAGGATGGAGCACCTCATCCCCACCCTGCTTGAGACATTCAGTAAGCACTCTGAAGTTGGATAATAGAGGCATAATTTTCATGTAATTTAGATTCGGGATTCCTTTTGAGGGTTTGCAGTTGAAACTGGCAGCTGATATTTTGCTTGTGGCTTAATTGTAGCACATCTCTTCTGTCACAGAAGTTTCAGGGTGGGTTTCAGAATGGGAGGTGGGGGTTAGATACCTCCGTTATCAATTGTAATACCAACATCATCTCTATCTTAAACTTGTAAAAGGAAATAGAGAAACATGGCTGTTGTTATGCTACATTAAATTTGTGTAGAAAAACGTTGTCAATCTAGAAAATAAACAAGTCTATTTATTTTCATCTTAACATTGGTTGTAGGTAATACTAGAATTATGAATGTGAGTGTATAGAAATGCTATTAAGTTAGTTACAACAAAATAAATTACTGTCACTTATTACTAGTTCAGCAAAAACAAGCAATTTAAGCATCTGATTTAAAGTGGTTGCATTTAACAACGAGTAAGTAAATTTTTGGACATGTAGCTTAGTCCATCTGCAAATTCTAGCAGTTTGCAATAAGTTTCCGAACATTGTGTATCTCAGAACGGTAAGTAAGAAATAAATAATCATTTGAATATTAAACCCTTTAACCTTTCACTGTGTTTGCCATCACATAGACAATGGTGCATTTAATCCGTTCTTTATTGATATTTTCCACTTTCTTGTTATGCTAACCTAAATAAATTGAATTCAAGTATTTGCAGCCGTTTCCTATTGTAAAAATATTAAATTAAAATTTTAAATTTTTTCAATAAAAGTAGTTTTTTTAGAAAAAAGCAAAATTCATGCAAGTACAGTCAAATGAAACCCCGTCAGCTTCCAAGCATGCTATTAGACAGATTGTTTTACTTGGGCCCTCCCCTTCCTTTACCACAGGCACATTTGACTGCAGTTGTTGGGATTCGAACTTGCAACATTTGGCTTTGAATGAATGGCCAGTTCATTGCATATTGCCTTAACCATGACAACTATCCGAATCGCTTCAGCCGAGGTGCCCCGGAAAGGGATATGAAAACCGGTTTAGGTATTAGAGGAAGAATGGCATGTGTAGCAAATATTTTGTCAGTGAAAGGGTTAACCAAAGCTATGTACTCACTCCTTGATACAAGATATCTTGCAAACAAAATGACATAGACCTATTTAGCACAGTAATGAAGTTATATGCTTTCTCAAGAAGTTTCAGTCATTTTGTGTGTACAAAGTGACCACAGTTAGCTGTCTACAGCATCCATGAGTGAACTGCAGATATTAGTATGTCCAGTGTGGTGGTTCCACACGATAGTTAGATGGACTCCCGTAGCACATCCAGTGCAGGTGGATTTTGTTCTCAAATTCCATTCTTCAAAGTCCCCCATATGAAAAAGTCCAGAGAGTTAGGTTTGGCCACCATAGTTTGCTCGGCAGTATAGCACCATGGATGTTGTCGAGTGGCTGGTGGTGGTCACTTTGAACACGTAGATTAACTGACAGCTCTTGAGAAAGTGTTAAACTACATAATGCTTAAGAATTATAAGTCTGTGCCTTTTTGTTCATAAAGTATTATCAAAGAATGAGTAGATAGTTTTGGGCCCCTCTGTATATGGCAGATGTTTTGCTGTTAAGATGCAATTTGAATGTTTAAAGGTTACACAGTGAGTCAAAAAGTGCATTTACTATATTTCATGAGTGATAGGGAAGTTAAAAACAAACATCTTTTCTGACGCAGTAAAAGTAATTGTTCTTCCTCACAATAGCCATGTGTAGGATGAGGTTGGAAAGGGTAGAATGAGACTGAAAAATACAATGCCATAGCCGGGATTTGAACCACAGATATTCCGGTCTCCATCCAGCCGCTTTAACCGCTAAGCTACCATGGCCAACATGTCGACAGGACCTGTGAGCGAGAGGGCGTTGGAAAATGTAATGTCTTGTTGGCACATTGGCCATGGTAACTTAGTGATTAAAGTGCCTTGACTGTAAGATCCCTGGTTCAAATCTTGGCTATGGTACTGAATTTTTCAGCCTCATTCTATCTCCTCTGACAGCTGCACCATTTCTTGTAGATGACTGAAAATTGCTTGGTGTTACAAAGCTTTAGGTGTAATATAAAATATAAAACAATTTGTTTTAATGTAATTGACAAGAAGTTTTTGTTTAGCTGCCTTGTGCTCATAAACATTTTATGAATAGGTGTTCTTCTCTCATTTGTTGAATGCATACTGAATGTGCAGAAATGTAGTTAGGAGATGCTCAATCTGCCTTCCATTTAGTTGAAGTTGAAGCAACTTCTGTTGATATAAAGTATGCATTCAAGTAAAGAATACCTATAAACATTACCATATAAATGACAAGTCTGAGAAACCTTTACAGCATAAGGTAAAATGAAAGCTTTAATCTTTCTTTCATTCCTGAAAAATTGAAAACAAACTTTTGTACCCTTCATCAGTCGGTGCATATGTAAAAATTTTGTCAGTTTGGTTTAAACTCCCCTATCACCCTAAAACAATGTACAGCTACATTGAAAAGATTGCAGTTAGAAACTGCTTTAATTAGCTTTTCCTGATTAACGTTTTAATCCATTTGTTTTCATTTCTTTTCAGTTTTATAGCAGAATTAAATGCTCAACAGCAGGAAACAAAACAATCAGAGGACAATGATAGTGAAGAGAGCAGCAAATTAGATGATAAAAGAGATGAGATAGAAGTAAAGCACCAAACTGTCCTGCTATCAGCAACTTTGACGAGTGCTGTTGAGAAATTGGCAGGACTAACGTTACATAATCCCATGTTTATTGATGCAGTGGACTCAGATCTGATACAGGTGTCCAAGGATTCAGAAGCAGTAGCAAGAGGGCATGGTGCCTCAATGACAAAGCTAGTAATTCCTGAAAGTCTTACACAGTTTTATATTTTAATGCCACCCAAGCTTCGCCTTGTAACATTATCTGCATTCATCATCTCAAAATGTCAGGTACGTTTCTTGCATCAGTTTTAATGTGGCAATTGCATGAATTGCTTTTGGCTACTACGATTAATATTATGTTTGCAGTACAAGGTTTGTCAGAAAAAAGAGAAATGGTGTAAAAAAAGCTCACTTCACACAATTTTTATACAGGATGTTTAAAAAGTGTTCTGAAATTGTAACAGGAGCTGGGATTGGGCAAACCTAGAATAAATGTTCCTATAAACATATGTCCAAAAGCAAATACCTGTTGAGATATGAGCCATTTTACTTGTGTTAAGTATTTACACCAGACAATGGATTTCATCCAATGGATGGATTGGTCTGAGATCCAGTAGCACAGCTGGGCCTCAATCCATTGAATTTTTGGCTCTGAGGACATTTAAGGGGACTGGTGTTTGCCAAACCCATCGACATTGTGCATACATTACAAGTAATTAAGGGTTATTTTGTGTGTATTTTATGTCAAAAATGTTAAAATGAAAAATTAATATAGTTTTCTTAGCAAATTCGAGATTATAGCAAGATGTGAAGCATGACATCATAAAATGACATCACAGGGATTGCATAGCTAAGCAAGACAATATATGAACAATTACCCTAGCGAGGCAGTAAGCTTAAACTTTCTCTTGGTCTGCCAACTTCGAAGAGAGTGGACGCCTTTTTAATCCATGGCTCCAAATAAGTGATTGTAAAATAATTTAACTTTTGTGGACCAAGGTTTAAAGTGCAGAATATATTATTTATCAATTTAACTTCAAGAAGTTAAACTATGTAATGTGTATTAATTAATAAAAACACTGTAGAATCTATGAGAAAAGAAGATACCTAGTTTACTTGTCGAGCTAGATTGAGCCAAAGCAAACTATGCATGATCTTGATCGAGTCAGTGAAACTAAAGATATTTAAATTGTGCTATGATTTAAAAACAAATAATCTACAAGGGTGTGAATAAACATTTCAGCAAACATAAAAATCGAGTCCAATAATTCATCTCACCCTGTATCACGACCCAACATGATAAAAGAGATGCCATAACCATTCCATTTTACAAAAACTGCACCAGGAGTATGACCATCGCATGTGCCCAAACCTGAGAGCAGCCGGGTATGATAAAAAAAGTTCTTGATTCTTTGAGAAGAAGAGCTGAGCTATGTGTAAGAATGCATGGTAACCACATGGAGAATCTCCGTAGTAATATCAACATAATGTGCAGATGTTGCAAGAGGACATAGTGGCAGGAACCTCACAACTCCTCTTTGGTGCTTAATGTTTACCTAACAATTGTTCTGTTAACTGTTTATAACAGTAAAGTATTCCTCAGAATGCACTTTTTGAATGAAGTCCATTGTCTGGTGTAAGTATTCAACACAAGTAAAATGGCTCATATCTCAATGGGTATTTGTTTTTGGACATATTGACCAATTCCAACTCCTCTTGCAATATCAGACACCTTTTTTTTTAAATACCTGGTATTGCTACATTTTCATTATTTTTTATTTTCTCAAAAATATTTCAAATAATTTGATTACTGGGTCACAGGCTTTAGATATTGGTCTAACAAATAAAATGTATGTTTTTAATTTTCTGAGAGTAAAGTCTATAAAATCCTCATTCTGAATGAATTTTGTGCAGTATGGGAACCACAGAAAAATTGCATGACAAAAAAATGTAGAACTCATGAAGATATTCTATTTCTGCTATACAACTTGTTTTGTAGCATTAACCATTTATGAAGCATTTCCTGTTGTTAGTTTGAAATACAGCTTTGAAATTTGTCTATTCTCATGTTTTTCACCAGCCCATGCAAAGAGTATTGAGATTCACGTGTATATGACGTACATTTTAATGGTAGGTTATCACACCTGTTTCCTCTACATATGTACAATATATTGAAATTGTTTCTCTTGAATTTCTATTATAATTCCCTGGGAGTGCGTAGAAAGCAAGGTTTGTTAACAATCATTTGTTGTACATTTGTGAAAGTGAATGACTGGTAGAATAAGCTGTGTGATTGCTACCAAATTATTTTTAGGTAGGTTTTAAGAAGCTTTCATGGCTGGAATCAAAATTATAAACAGTGAGTTCTTCTTGACTGATAAGCCAAGGCCTGCTAGTGTTTTGATATCCAGATGTTTCATCCATGTCTGCAGGGAACATCTTCAGTGGTGTAGTCTTAAATCTTATGGGTGAAAGTTTAGTTGCAACTGATTTGTTGACAGTTTCACTCTTTACGTTGCCCCCTTGATTGCCCCCTATCTGCTTGCCCCCTTTAGAGCAATATTCTGCACAATCCACCTTTAGACCAAATCCTCCTGTAGTAATGGCATGAACAGCAAACCCTTTATTGGGAACCTTTTGCCTTTTTTGTGGCGACTATATTAAGGGGCTGTCAGTGCCCAGCTGGTGGTGCAGTTCTGTTGAGACAGACAGCGCAAAAGAAGTATGTTGAACAATGAACTAAGAGTTAGGTCAGTCATTCACAGAGGGACAATCAAGTGCAGTTAACAGCTATGAAGCTGAGCGTCTAAGCAATGAAGAAAACGTTTGCTGAACAACACTGGAATAGTCATTTGTCACACTGCTGTCAGTATCAGGACTGAACACCACGATGGAGAAGTTGATGAAAGCATTATTAATTGAAATGAAGACCATTAAATCCAGAATGGAGAATGAATATGAAGACAGCTAGTGACCAAGATTGAGGAACAACTGACTGGTGTGAAGGACATGGGAAAGTTGACCAACATGTTAACACCCTGGAACAACTAAGTATCCTGGAAGAAAGAATTGATGGCAGCACCAAGGATCATAATACATGGTGAAAAGATGCTTGATGGCAGGCTTAAGAACTTGAAGGTCGCAATGCCAGGATATGACATATTACCTGTGAGCATCAAGCTACCCAAATACAATCAAGTCTTTCATTGCATTGCTGCCCACAACTGATGAGGAAGCTGCACAGCTGATAGCCAGCCTTCAGGAACAGGTGGCAAAGGCTTCAAATGTGACTTTAATGTCAGCAGGGTTCGGAGACATCTAGGAGGCCTGCGAAACTCATTCAGGAACCATCTCTTAGCTGCAGCTTATGGCAGTCAGCCCAAATCAAGGCTGCAACAGCCAGAGTAAACAAAGCAGGAATTTGCCCTTGCGGTTGAACAGCTGATGAACAAAGCCCTTGATGAACCTACCACCCCTAAGTGTGTGCAAAAAAATTCAAAGCAATCAGAAGAAAACTGTGAATATTTTAATTTTCATAGATACATTGCCTTAAGACTCATAGACTTCAAGCCAAAAAGTGATGACTAATCTGTAGGATTCAAACCCATGCTATCACTTAATGATTAACACTTGATCATTAATATACTCAACTGCTTTGAAGCTCAAACACACCGAATTTGAAACTCAGGCCTAGTTTATGCTAGGGATTTATTTATTTGGAGCATGTGAGTGCACTGTGTTGACACAGAAATGTTACCAGGCATTTGTGGTACAAACAATATGTGTAAAATAAGAACAGCTGAAATGAAATGTTTAAGGTCTTTGGCAAAATACAAGGCAAAAATATAACTTTAGGAAGCATTTGGAAAGAGCTAAGCATAGAAGAGCTGCTGAGTATAACATAAAGCTCTGGTGGGCTGCATTTACATGAATTTTTCTACTCACTCTTCTAAAAACTAGTCTTAAAAAGGTGTATTCCTCCATTTATTTCTTGGCAGTCGAGACAGACTTTCATTACCATTTCAATATAGGTATAAGAAGGATATATTAGGTTAAGGCATCAATATAATTTTAAAACTTGTGTTGTTTTATGTAGCTTTGAAATTCCACACCTTTGCATGACTTACCACTTAAAAAAGGCATTGAAAATTTAAACCAATAATAAGGAATATTTTTGAAATGGTTAATGTTACAAAAGCTGTACTTGCCATAAATTGTGTACCTTAATGAGGTGCACATTTTTTGTGTTACAAGATTTGTCTCCTGGTTTTACCAATTATACAAAAGTCACTCAGAATGAATAGTACTTCACAGGTGAATCATTTAAAATTCAAAGTATATGTTTTCTATACCATGCAGATATCTTAACATATATTTTAATCAAAATTATTAGAGCCATTTATGAGAAAGTAAAAAATAATGTAAAATTTTCTTGGTAAAGTATTGTTTGGTGTGAGGTGGAAATTTTCTTGAAAGTCTTTGTATTGCGCTCTTGGAAGTTGCTGAGTTGGGTATTTGTTAAATATTTTGCTGATAAATTATGCTGTTCACAGAAAAATAGACCTTTGTCTGAAAATGCTTTTTCTTAATTTAGAGAGACATTAAAACATGCATTTCCAGTAAAATATCTGTGTCAAAATTTTGGATAGAATGCGATACTCATTGTACAGCCATGGAAAAAATGATTGAGCGCATTAGGAGAGAAGTATATTTTTAAGTTCCACATCATGAGGCAGTGCGGTTTACATAAATTGGTATTTCCAACATAGAGCTGAGTTTATTGATAATCTCTGTTCCAAATGTTATCTTTTGGGCACGCAAACAGATACTATCTTGAATCAACACTCGCATTTGTATACATACTTGCAAATATAAATGTGAGCAGTGATTCAACACACAGTTTAATTGATTGGCCAATAGATAAAATATGGATCAGAAACTATCAATAAACTAAGCTACATGTTGGAGTATCGACTTGTGTAAACCATGCTGCCACATGACTTGGAACTTAAAAATATTCTTCTCTCCTAATGCTAATCACTTTTTCCATGGCTATACATACAATAGGTTAGTGGTAAGGAAAGTAAAAATCTCTAAGACACTTTTGATTGTTTGACCTTTCAGAACATATATGAAAAATTTCATAAGATTAGATAATTATATTGTTGGAACATTTTGAAGGAGCAATATTTTGGAGAAAAATATTTTACAAACCCAAAGTTCAGAATGAGAAAATGTTTTTGCTTATAAAGGTAAACATTCACTTTGTCATATATTTTAAAATTAGAGCCTTTAAATAATTTGTGTTGAATTGTAGTTTTGAATTACAGTTACCAAGATTTTCACTCCTCAGGGAATTATTTCTTACTGACAGTAGTTCCTATAAACAGAGGGCAATCATGCTATTGTTTTCCTGTCAAGTTGAATCATGAAGATCTGAGAAACGTACTTGTGTCTTTTAGCTGTTTTTCACCAAGTGCAAATCCTCTCATGCTTGCATTAATAGCTGAAATTTCTTCCTCCTATTTATCTTTCCTTTTTAGCAGTACACAAATTTACTGCTAATGTGATATGTATGTTTACCATCGTGTTGTTCATGCTGCATAGTTTCCTCCAATCCCTCCATTATATTTAATTACTGACAATAATGGACTTTTTGTTAGTGAATAGTTTGTTCTAACTGCAATTCTTGTTGCAGATGACTGAGCAGCGCAAAATGCTCATTTTCATGGCGACTCAGGACATGGTGGACTTTCATACAGAATTGTTCTCTTCTGTCCTTGGTATGCCTGACAAGCAAGGAGATGATGATGAGGATGAAGAGGTGGAAGGATTAGTGGATGTGGAATTCTTTAGGCTCCATGGCAATATGACTCAGAAGGTCAGTATCAGAGGTGTTTTCCTTAGGTTTGTTATAAAAAATGTCTGTGCCATAATGAACAAGTTAGCAATAATAATTGTAATATCATTTATCAACAGGATCAAAATATAATTCTCTCCATTGCCTTGAGCTTCTGCTCTGTGGATCTATTTTCCTGCATGTTGGTACACTACACTTTATTTTCAGGCTTTACTTCCTCTAACTTGCAACAATGAGAAGTAACCCTTTCAAATCCAATTTATTATTGATCAAAAGTTATTTATGAAATGTGTCACCATATAATACTTGCTTTTAGAAGCAATTGCTGCCTGATCTGAGGATCATATTTGCATTAGCCACAAATATAACTGGAACTGAGCTAGATTCAACTTCTTGCTACACTGCAACCAAGTTTGTGGTAAACGATGGGATGGGGTGGGTCCAGGAAAAATAAATGGTGATTGACAGGGATTTAGATAGGAATTTGATACTACTGTCACATTGAAACAATGCTTTGTATTTAAAGCTTTAAGAAAAAAAATCACAATTTTTAAAAATTTAATTTAATTATGTAATTTAAGGTAAGAGCATATTAAACAAACCATTAAAGTGTGCATTTTATAGGTGAGTTAATTGTTGAAGTTAAAATGTTTCTTGTAATCACAGATTTCTTGCAGGCTATTTTAATGTTCATTACAATTGATGTGGTATCTAAGCATGAGAAGTTTTAAATTTAAAATAGCATTTTCCTTTTGTGCATTCGTTGTACAGTAACAGTTCTTACTATTTTCTTACTGCTTTAAAAGTTACTAAAATATTTGTGATAAAACTTGTAGGAAAGAACAGATGTTTTCAAGACATTTCGTGATGCAGAATCAGGAGTGTTGCTGTGTACGGTGAGTGTTCTCTTTTCATTAATTCTGTATTATATACATCATTTGTTGTAACTTTTAGAACATATGATATCTAGAAGCATCTGCAACTATTCATAATGTTTCCAGTTCAAAGTTTGTTAAAACTGGAGCTGTTATATTATGAGGACTTCTGTTTGGGAATAATATTCACAATGATTTAACTAACATATATAAAGAAAGTAAATATTAGAATACATTGTTTCTTATAAGATAAGGAGCTGTTTGTTAGTTATTAATAGTACAAACTGAAACATGAAATAGAAGCAAAAAATAAATGTGTTTGTAAATAAGCTACTTGTAAGATTTCAATGTTTGATTACGTGCTACTCGTGACTTAAATGTTTGTCCACTTTTGTTATTTTTAAGAAAGTTCCATTAGAAGTGCAGCACAGTCAATTGGCACTTTGAATGAAGAAATATGCTTGCTGTATATTTTCAGAATATGTGCTTATATTGAGCAACATGTGTTGCTTGACTGCAACTCCAGTTCTTGGCAGAGTTGAGTTTTGCAATCAAAGACCAAACCTTTTAGACTACTTATACTGGCCAAAGAGAAAAGCATTCATTATTTCCTCTGTGGTCTAGGGGTAAGATGTTAGCTTCTGGTTTCTGAGGTTACAAGTTCAAACCAGGTGGAGGGTGATGGATTTTTTCAGGTGTAAATATTCTAAGCATGACATCCATTGGAAGGAAAGTAAAATGTTGTAGATTTATGGTACAGAAAAGAACTTCAAGCCTATGACTTCTTGTCATAGAAGGCAACCGCCTGTGCTTCCAGCCATTTCGGCCATGATGGTATACAGAGTTGACTTTGAAATTTTACTCAACACAGAAATTGTTAACACAATTTTCTCTAAGTGCCTGATCCACTCATGGAAGTTTCACCATTCACATTACTCATTTGTCGATGATTTTGGCTGCATTGCACCCTTCCACATAAAGAAATAAAATTACAGCACACACTTCACATTTGGTGGGAGGCTATTGTTTTGAGCATGTTTAAGTGCTCACTGTGTGCTCAGAACTGACAAGTGCGACTGAGATGATCAACGAGCATAATAAAGACACTGTGTAACACATCAGCACAGTTTCAACTGATTTTCCTTGTGCTTCCAAATTATAAATTATTATCAATGCACATTAACTTTAAATAAATATTGTAACTTAATCACTCAATCCCTTTAGTAAATTTCCTTTTTATTTTTATTCCCTTCCTTACAGTATTACTGGCCTCAAAAAACACACATTACATGTATGCTATTTTGATCAACTGTTGATTACACAAACTTTATGAGCTAGCCATAAAAATCTTGCAAAGTTACTCTCACCTCCTTGGCAACGTAACGTCATCCAAGGAGCATTCGATTTTGGATGCTTCCCAGACGGAAACTCGAAAGCAATGTCTCACTGATTAACCCCCCCCCTCCTCCCCTCCAGCGCTGGTCGAGGCGACCGGCATCTTCCTTCGGGGTATCCCCTGGGTGGGGTAGACTGCATCGTCGATCCTCTAATCCAAGTGCGGGCTTCCTGCGCCCACGGGGTTTCGTGACCGCTGACTTCTACTTCGCAAACACGTTGCTCTTGGTGGCCCTAAACGTAACTTACTCCAGGGTTACCCTGCAGATCCCAACATGTTCACTGGGACTACGGAGCGTTACCTCGTCCTGTCTGACTCCAGAACCCCCCTGCCGACGTCGATCGCCGCCTCGTGACTCCTAAGAGCGTCCAAACCCAGGACCACCTCCTCACTCATCCTTGCGACTTGCACCCACGGACTTGTACCTCTGCCCCAAGGTCAGCTCCAGAAAGGCCACCCCTTCTACAGGCAAGGCGTCACCCAATGCCAGCACTCTTGTAGGACCGATCTGGTTTCCTGGATGGCAAGGCCTCCACCACGCCAGTTCACACCACGGTCACGGCTGCACCCGTATGCACCAATATCTATGGTACCGCCTCCCACTTACCTATCCTTCCGCGATGATGTTGTGGTCTATTATAATGCAAACATCGCGAAGCATCACTCAAGGGGTCATCGATGACAACTCCGACGTGCCCATTTTCACGCCGGTACTTCATTATTTTCCATTAGTTTGTCGGCCAGGTGTGGACGTTCCCTAACCGAATGTCCTGGCCGACAATACTCCCAACACACAGCTCTGGGAGATCGTCGATGTCCTGGAGTATTCCCCCGTCCCACACAAACCTAATGCTCCGGATCTTCTAGACGAGGATAGTTGTTACCTGTACCGACTCCATGGTCAGCGCGATCGTCAACGTATCGTAGATGGTCTAATATTCGCCGAGTATTAGACATTGACGTATCTCGGCGATGCGTACCCCTTCGGCGGAGTAGGTACAAACATCCGGCCGGAAGATTCACCAGAGCCTTATTCACTAGTTCTTCATTATTCTGGGCGAACTCCTGCAGCATCTCCCTTGACTGCTGCAGCCTTGACTTGGGCTGGCTGCGATGGGCTGCAGCCAGACGGTGGTGTCCGAACTGGTTTTCAAGAGCCTCCCAGATGTTTCAGGACGCCGCCGACGTCGGAATGGCGCTAGCTACTTCTACCACTCGTTCTAGGTGGCCAGCTATTTGCCGTGAATCTTCCTCTTCTGTGGACCATCGATTGTGGGCGGCGACGGCAACGACTTGCCTGTGGAAGACCAGAGGTCGAGGTGCCGTCGTACTTGGCTGGCCTGACGCGCGCGGATGTTGTGTCGCGTCCTGGCGCCTCGACCTCAAGTTCTTAGTTTCACCGAACATTTATTCCACCCTGTCCAGGGCGTTAACACGTTACCCGACGTCCTCCGGGACCTTTACACTTTAGCCGACGTGTTCCACGCCTTCCTTCACGTCAGTCAGTCATTGTCGATAAGTCTATCCCCAAATCGGCCATCTCGTTTTTCATTTCTTCCATTTTGCCTAATATTTGCTTCATCATTTCTTCCATCTTGCTCTGGTTTTCGTCGCACTGACACCAATGTAACTTAATTACTCAATCCGTTACCTTTAATCAATTTCCTTTTTATTTAATTCCTTTCTTTACGGGCCTCAAAATAACACAAATTACACATATACTATCGTGATCAACTCTTGTTCACACAAACTTTTTAAACTAGCCACAAAAAACTCCCCAGGTTACTCTCCGCCTCCTTGGCCACGTGACGTCATTCGAAGAGCATTCAGTTTTGGATGCTTCCCAGACGGAAGCTCGAAAACATTGT
This sequence comes from Tenodera sinensis, assembly GCA_030765045.1. Lineage (NCBI taxonomy): Eukaryota > Metazoa > Arthropoda > Insecta > Mantodea > Mantidae > Tenodera > Tenodera sinensis. Next base: position 58,036,155 of record CM060971.1, on the reverse strand, counting down.
CACAATATGGTTGTTTTAATATACTAGGTACTGAGTACCATAAATATCTAGGAAGATATTTTAAAACCAATCTCTAATATTTATTTGTAGTTTGCAGCTTTTCCAAAATTTTCATCGATTCAATCAAGAACGAAAGGATTGTTCAAGAGAAAACTACAAGAAACTTAAATTGTAGTTGGATGAGTGTTGATTTTGATTCATGTTGAAATCTATTAACGAAGTTTTCAACCGTCGTTCATAGGCTGTTTTAACGCGGTTGAGAATAGGACACACAGGCCACACATTTCCACCTTTTGCGTGTCAGTCGTCCAGCTCTCCGCGTCGCACGTTTTGGTTGAGTGTCCACGATATACTAGAGTACCAGAGAGTGCCAATCCCTTGGCCTGGGTTCTACCCTGCGGTCAATTTTAGTCAGACCCGGTCTCCGTCGATACGGTGCTGCAGTTGGTCGCGAAATTGATTTCGCAAAACAAGTTTAAATTGTGTTTTATTCCTTTGCATTTGATTTTATGGTTTTAGAATACGACCTGTGGTTTATGTTGTTTTTACCGTTTGTTTTTGCGTTTTAACCCTGTTTTAGCATTCACATTTTAACTTTTTAACATTCACTTTTCTTTTGAATGTTTTAAACAATTTACTATTTTAATAGGTGTTTTAGCTTTCACCTTTCCTCTGTATCACTTTGTGAGTGTTTTAGCATTTAAAATATGACGTAGGGCCCAAATAACCTAGCTGTTAACGGACCCTTAAACTCTACTCACTCAGTCACGAAGTTTTCGATTGCTACTTTATACCAGGTGGCCCAGTTCATCCGTCTTTGGTATAGGTGGTCATCCCGTCATGCGTTAAAACAGTTGCAGAACGTAACGGCGCCATTCCAGTCATAGGGATGGCAGTGGCGTGTGCGAACTTCGTTCTGCTTATGGCGAAGGCAAGAGATGAGAGACAGTTCCCAGCCTTGAACTGGCATGTATAGTTCGTATGTACAGTATAAACAACTGTCTTAGAAGTTTTGCGCTTTACTTACAGTCTGTATTTTCCAGGGAATAAACTCACTTCTGTATATGCTGCTATTGTCTAACATTACGGATTAGAGATGGTAAAGTGTAACAAAATCCATGGAAACATGAGGGCACCCGTAGTAGAAAGATTCAATTATGCATGATTCTTACCATAATAACTTAAACAAGTCCAGGATTGTATTGCATTCTAAATCCTCCTGAACACCAAGGGTCAAATATGAATTAGAATGAACTCGATGATCAATGTATATTTGTCAACATATTTATTACAGTGACGTAGAGTGGTGTATGGGTTTGGGTATGCACTTTGAACTCGTGTTAAGGGTATGCATAGGTGAAATTGCAACATTCTACAATTATCAAGAGATTGCCTTCAAATTTGTATCAGACATAATACATGTAAGGAAATTTGTGTACATACAAATTTCCATTGCAATATCTTCAACACCTTTAAATTTATTTATTATTATTTTTTTTTATTAATTTTTAGCTATTTTAAGCACCGTGCCTGAAATGCTCCACACGATGGAGATTTCAAAATTTTGATAATTCTAAATATTATTCTGTTATAGATAAGTACTCTCAAAATAATGTTGGGAACAGAAAATTATGTAATGCCTTAGTTTATTAAATAAAAACTATGAAAAAAAAATATTTTTTTTCATAATTTTTGTAATCTTCATAGAACTTTATAATTCACATATTATAATTATAATATTAAAATTACAGAAAATTCATTCCCATTATTTATTTCTGCATTCTCAGTTTGTTGATTACACTCGGATTCTGTATTCGGAGCTGTAGATTTCAGGGCAATGCATCGTGCTATCTGTAACACGCGTTTTCGTTGTAGTGAACCACACGGAAGCACACGAGCAATGTGCATACCCTGCTTTCCTTTTCCTGGCGTATTTCTCTCTTACACGTTCATACCAACTACTGTTCAAAATGATGCTTGTTGTAGATACTTTGATAGGGCAGAATAAGTTAAAAATATGAAATAACCTTCACTGCCAAACAAAATACTAAAAACTTAGCTTTAAACTTCATTAACATTAACAAGCAGTCCTCCAAAGTCTTTTGTATAGAATCTCACATCTTCATCAAGCAGTTATTCTCTCAGATTCCAGGGTGGCAATTATAGCAATTGCTTCCAAGTTGTCACCATAAAACCAAACAATTATAGAATGTTGGAAAATCCTTAACCATCTAACAGCACTCCAAAAACACCTTGTCTTCCAATGGATACCAGCTCACTGTGGACTGAGTGGTAATGACAAAGCCGGCGTTCTTGCAAAAAAGGGTACCAGCAGTGTAGAGAAATCTATAGTTAATCTACCAATTTATGCAATTAAATTCTGAATTTAAAACAAGTTATTTCAAAATATTACTATGAAAAATCAAAAAATAAAAGATGGGAACTACCAAACATTTAAACAGTAATTCCTGAGTATCCTCGAAAAATGGCAGTTGCAACCTTCAGGTTGATTACAGGACATGATTGTCTGACAAAACATTTGAGCAGAATTGGGATATATTCTTCACCACTCTGTCCTCTATGTGATCTGCAAGAGGAAATGGATCGAGACCACCTTCAAATATGCCCGGCTACTTCTAGCACCCCATCCATCAGTGAAAAATATTGGAGAGCAAGAGGATTAATGACTTCATTGTCAGAAATCCAGCGTTAGCCAACATTAACAAGCGAGATGCACTTTTCTGAGTCACATCCATTGCGCGCGCACATCGTTTGACGTGACTGGCGTACAGCAAGCAGAACTGCCAGCCGCTCTGTTTCATTGCTTGTCGTGATACGCTAACAATGCTAATTCTAGTAGATTGTTGTTCGAAACATACACCCCTAGCAATTGGATTAATATATAGATAATAGGAAAAGTTAACTAAGGAAAACTGGCAGGGTATGTAACACATACATTGACGCTTCGCCGCGGATTACGTCATTATTGTTAACTAACGATTATGAAATGAAATCAAAATTATTACAGGATTTTTACCATCCATACAACGTGTTAGGGTTGCATAAATGCTGAATGCCAAGAAGAACAGCTAAATCTCACACCATATGGATCGCAATGTTTGCGGCTCTAAGTGGCTACACAAGAAAATGAAAACAATGGGGAGAATGTAATTAGAGTTGTGAATAGCGGCCATTCCATTGTGCGCTGATTGGCAATTACACCTGGAGCAGACTCCCGTTCAGCACGCAGTGGGGTGTCCATCTAAGGAACCAGCTAGGCACCACCCTGCTTTCTGCCTCTACCTCTGCGACAAAACAAATTAGTCTTTAATTAGAACATGCACGGGCGTATCCGGAAAATACCAACCGAGATCCAATCCTACTTGTTGCAGTATGACAACTTATTAAAATCACATTATAGCGAGTGGATTACCTCAAAAATATGAAATAGAATTGAGTTTTTATTTATGATACCCTTTAAATGCTGTGGTTCTCTGCAAAATCCACTTAATTTTCCACCGAGACCTCTTTATCGGGCTTGAGGTTCCTTTACGTGCCGTAAATCTACGATACGGGACCAACGGCTTTACTTACCTTCCAAAGGAAGCCATGCTATGTATTTTTACGCCCAAAAAAATCCATCCACCTCCTCTGAGTTTGAACCCGCGACCTCGGGAACCAGAGGCTGGCATGCTAGACCACGGTTGGGTCATTTTCATGAATGTGAATTTCAGCAAATCTATAGTATATAAGTTAAGTTATGAAGGTAGAAAAAAAGAAAAACCCCTCAAAAGGGTGTTACATTCACACGACTTTCCCTTCCTATCATCGTTTGTATTGCTACAACTACAGACTACTTCGGTGGTGTCAACAAAAAAATTGCTGTTTTAAGGACGCTGTCAATTGCCAGAATCATATCAGCGTCGTCGGTGTGCCGGAATTTCGCCCAAGAGCTCCCTTACTGACATGGAGCTGTCGTTTTTAAGCACACTTAAAACCATCGGTCTGTGCCAGATTTCAACCCTCAACTTTGGGATCAGTAGGCCAGCGCCTAACCAACTGAGCCACCCAGACCGACTGCGCCGCAGATCTCACATGAAGAAGAAAATCTGTAAAATCTTAAAACTCATAGGTCATCAAACCTTATACAAGGGCTGTCCCAGAAGTATCCGATGTGAAGTATAGATAGAGGTTGTTTCAAAGAAAGGGTACCACCTACCTTGTAAAGCTTAAGTTTGAAATTTGACAATGCTATGTTGTTTAGTATTTGTTTGGGAACCATCAATAGAGAATACCCTTCTCGAATTTGTAAACATGGTTAAACTGGTCATCATCGTGTGATATATTTTATTTGAAAGGTCTTAGTCCAACTAATGTTAAAGCTGAGCTAGACTCGACTCTGCACGAGTCTATTCCTGTGTTGACAACAGTAAAATAGTGGGTGACAGAGTTTAGCAAGGCTGTAAGAGCTGCCAAGATGAACGTTGCAGTGGTCGAACAAATGAAGTGACCCCGCTAGAAATTGTAAAGAAAATTCACAAAATGGTATTGGACTGAAAGTGCGCAAGCTAGTAGACATTTCAAGAAGTGCTGTACATCGCATACTGACTGAAAAGATGGACATGAGAAAGCTGTGCGCAAAATGGGTGCCGCGGTTGCTCACAATGGAACAAAAACAGCGTCGTGAGGATATTTCAGTCGAGTGTTTGGCGATATTTCGCCGCAATAAAGCTCGAATTTTTGCGACGATTCGTAACTATGGATGAAACATTCGTCCATCATTTCTTTCACACCTGAGACGAAGGAACAGTCGAGACAGTGGATTGAAAGGGGAGAATCGTTCCAAAGAAGGCGAAGACAGTTCCACCTAAGCAAGGTCATGGCGTCAGTTATTTGGGATGCAAGTGGAATAATTTCCACTGTCTCCAAAAAGGAAAAGCAATCAATGGCGAGTATTTGCGAACTTGTTGCAGCGTTTAATTGATGAAATCAAGCAAACACAGCCGCATTTAGCAAAAAAAAAAAAAAAAAAAAATTGTTTCATCAAGACATTGGACCAGTTTGTACATTCATTATCACCATGGTCAAAACAATGAGTTAAAGTTCGAATTACTTCCTCATACATCCTATTCGCCAGATTTAGCCTCCTCTAATTATTTTGTTTCCAAACTTGAAGAAATGGCTTGGTGTAAAAGATTTGGCAACAAGGAAGAAATGCAGTTTGCAGTTGCTGGCTATTTTGCAGAGCTTGACAGTTCTCTCTATAAATAGGATATCAAAGCTATTGAGCTGAAAGGGGACCATATGGTGAAATAAAGATGTTTTCTTCCCAAAATTGTGCTTTCTTTGTTAGGCCAGGTACTTTTGGTATAGCTCTCGTATTTCATTGTTATTAGTAGCTAGTTTAAGTTTCGGTTGTTATTCATTATGCTTAAAACCATCCAATAATATCAGGTATTAAACTGATCTCTGTAAATAAACAAGTCATCGGTTGTGTACAGTTCCAAAAGCAATGTAATGGCTCAGTTCTTAATGGAACTCGCCTCTTATGTTTCTTTTCTTGTGGAGCTGTACATGGCATCCATCCTCTCGTCTGTTATTGTGGAGTTCTCGCTGTGAGACAGATTGTGTCTGTCGGTTGGTCAGCCTCCCGAATCCTCAACACGTTACAAATAAACATCCCTCGGCACATGTGTGTGGGCTCCGCGCACATTACCTAGTTCCATTTGTCCTCATTATGTACAGTCCTCACAGCAATCAGGACCCCACAAAAGGTGCAAAAACTACGTAAGCGTAGCGTTAAATCTCTGGCATGTCAGAAATAATGCTCAGTACTGATAATATTCATTGGGAAACATGGTGAAAATCATATTTTGAACAGATTGAATACAAACCATTCTTAATTTTGTATCGATTTCAAGTGATATTCTATGTGCCGACACATTTTTCTGTAAACTCTATGTAAAAATTCCGACTCCATACATGCAGTGGTTCATGATTTGTTTCATGCGTACAGGTGGCTTTGTACTAAAATCTATATTGATGGGATATTTGAATACTACGCAAGATTTTGGCTTTGGATGTATACCAAGCTAATTCGGAGTCTGCTGCGCGGTGTTGTGCCTATCCGTGTCCTTGGCGCTCGTTGCTCTCTGCTGCTGTCATAGAAAGGTGCGGGCGAAAGCATGCAATATTTTTAAAACTAGTTTTAAAGGCTTTACTGCCAACTTTATGAAAGGAGATCGTCATTGCAGCTTTCAGAAACCTAATATTGTTTACGAAGTGTCCCTTCATAACAAAAAAAAAACAAAAAAAAAAAAAAAACAAAAAAAAACAAAAAAAAAAAAAAAATAGCGAAGAAAGAGCTATTGGGTCAACAGTTCCGATCCTTTGTACTCCAGTGAAAATCCAACAACTTTCGTTGGAGTTATTTGGAGGTACAATTAAGAAACAGCCCACCTCTGTGTAATGGGAGTAAACCCGAGTTCGAATCTCAATTAGGATGAGTTATCCCCATAAGGTTGTATTCGGGGTTAAATAAGGAAAATTGAAGCTATTAACAGTGAAGCAATAAGATTCTAAGGTAAGAACGTATTAGAAACTAAAAACTTCACCTATCTTAGTAATGTTGCACGTTCTTTTTGCACAAACTGACCCAGGGTTTCAAGTTGTCTCCAACTCATTCTCAAAGCTATACAATATATATTCTCAAAGCTTGTATGGCTTTGAGAATGAGTTGGAGACAACTTGAAACCCTGGGTCAGTTTGTGCAAAAAGAACGTGCAACATTACTAAGGTAAGTGAAGTTTTTAGTTTCTAATTTGTTCTTACTTTAGAATTGTATTTGGGGTTTTTCCTTATCCTGAAAAGATGAATGATTTTATGGACCCCGGGCTCGTTTGAACATTATTTCACCCAATTTCACCCGTTTTAAGGACATTATACAGTGTGATCTATGAAGAACTGACACATTTATTGTTTCAAAAGTGACAACTTGTTATACCTGAAATTGAGAGGAATTTTGGGAGATTATTTACCTGCATAGCAAATGTTGAAAATGTCCTCCATCCTGCATAAGGTACAACTCAACACGTTCCGTGTTACTCGTCACAATTATTATTATTATTATTATTATTATTATTATTATTATTATTATTATTATTATTATTATTATTATTAATAATTATTATTGGTGGCGGCAGTGGTGGTGGCGGTAGTAGTGCCTGGGCGACCCAGTTTCGCTCGGCGTTTCCCCCCTTTTTTGTGAAATCTTGTTTTTTGGGAGATGATACTAATTTAGACAAACTTGAAAAGAAAAACTTTAACTAAATAAAAGGTTTTGTCGCTATTGTTAAAGTCATTTCCGCGATACAAGAGAAATAAAGATACATATAAATATTTCATAAGCACAGTTATTTCAGCCGTAAAACTTCTACTGCTGAACGCAAGCCTTCACCATAGATATCCACATAGTTTGAGGTTTTCGTCGAGCATTTGTTCCACTTTGTTGTTCAGTTCTTTGGTGCTGTGGTCGACTCTCTTCCAGGGCGTTAACTCGTTGGCCAAGGACCTTCATCTTTCCGTCGAGTTCTTCCATAGCCTCCTTAAGCCCGGCTAATCGCTCGTTAGTATTCTCCGATAGCTCTGTCTTCATTTTAGACATTCCCATTTTCATCTTTTCCATTCCGGAGTTTACATTTTTTAATTCGGCTTCTATTTTTGTTTCCATTTTTTGCATTGCCTAGTTTACACTTCTTAATTCGGCTTTCACATTTGTTTCCATATGCCGCATTCCGGAATTAATTTCATTTCCCATCATGTCCATCTTGGCTAACATTTGTTTCATTAACTGTTCCATATCGTTTTTTTGTCGCACTCCTGACACCAATTGTGACAGCTTTACTTCTTAACTACTTCTTTATTTTTTATTAAAACATCGGAACGACACTAAACAAAAGCACTGTAGAACGATAACGAATACTATAGCAAGAAGAGCTAGTTGAATGTAATACGCATTTCTGCTTCAATCATATAGAAAATTGTATGAATTATTCTTCGAAGAGGAAGTAGTGAAAGAAACGTGATTGTATTTATTAAAAGAAAAATGAGTAGAAAAACCGTATGAATGGTATACGTTACACTTATATTTCAAATGTATGGAAAAGTGTATGCATTGTTTGTAGAAGAGGGTGTAGTGTGTGACGTAAAAGAAAAAGGGAGTAGAGAAAACCAAGTGAACGTAATACATAGCGTGGTAAAATTGATTGCATTAAAACCTTCGCCATGAAAGAATACTTAGATATGTCAATTTGCAGTTTCAACATACAATATGTATAGGCGTTGGTATGTATGAAGTTGATAAACGATAGAGACTAACGTGTGAGTTGTTACGTAAAATACAAGTGAGTAGAGAAAATAGTATGAAAGTAATACGTTGTATTTCTATTTCAAACATGTAGAAAATTGTATGAATTGTATGTTGAAGGGCGAGTGGCGAAAGAAGAGTGATTGTGTCTCGTAAAGGAAGAATTAGTAGACCAAATCTCTGAATGTAATACATTGCATTTATATTTCAATCATAGAAAATTATATGAATTGTATGTTGAAGGGCAAACAGAGGATATATGAATGTGCAATGTAAAAGAAAAGTTAGTGGAAAACTATTTGAAAGTAATATATTGTTAGTAAGATGGTTACTATAAAAATTTTCTCCATGAAAAATACATACAATAGGTACGTGCCGAATTTCGCTGTGATCGGTTAAGCGGTTTTCGAGATTAACAGTTACATATATACAAACATCCATTTTGTATATATGGATGATATGAATTGTTTGTAGAAGAGTGAGTAGAGAAAGAGATGTGAATGTGTTACCTAAAAGTCAGCAGAGAAGACAGTATGAATATAATATATAGCATTTATATTTCAAACATACATAAAATTGTGTGACTTATTTGTAGAAAAGTGAGTAGAGAAAGAAATGTGAATGTGTTACTAAAAGTGAGAGGAGAAAACAGTGAGAATGTAATAGCATTTCTATTTCAAACATACAGAACATGGTATGACTTATTTTAAAAGCGGGGATAAAAATGTTTTTTTTTTTTTTATGTAAAACCACGTGTTTTATGGAAAATTGTTTATAGAAGAGTGAGTAGAGAAAGACATCTGAATGTGTTACCTGAATTTGAATAGAGAAAACAGTGCGAATGTAATAAGTAAGATTTCTATTTCAGATATACAGAAAATTGTGCAATTTGTAGAAGAGTGAATAAAAACATGTTTTTTAACCTAAAATCGCGTTTTTTAAGGCAATACTCCAATGCAGCAAAACCTTATCTGAGCACAAAATTTGATCAAAATCTGTAGAACCGCTTCCGAGATACACATAATATATACAAGAATATCTCTGCATAAGAGGGAATAAAATGTTATTTTTTGTGTAAAATCGCGTTTCTTTCAGGAAACACCTGCAGTCGTAATAGGTAAAGTTAAAAAGAAAATTCTTGCATTGTATGCACAATGTTAACCAAATCTTCAGAGCAGTTTCTGAGGCACCGGGAATATATGTACAAGAATTGCCCTGTAGAAGAGGGAATAAAAAGTGCTATTTTTTTATGTGAAATCGCGTTTTTCAGAAATGACATTTTTAAAGACAAACTTAACCTTATCTGAATACAAAGTTTCACCCAAATCGTTAGAGTCGTTCCCAAGATGCACGGACGTGCGTGTCTGTGGAAAGCATAACTCAAAAACGAAAAGTCGGTTAAAAACCAAAGTTGGTATTTAAGTTGGTATTTCAAGAATGCGACATGAAGATTTTGAAGAAAATAGCCCCACCCTAAACTACCCTTTACATGGAAAATTTTTTGAAAATTTTGATTTTCTTCAAAATGGCTCCTACGATTTTGATTAAAATGTCATATATTTACATATTTGCATGACAAATGAAATGTATATTTTGAATTTTCTGGCTATAGCCTATGTAGTCCTGTTTACTCTGCAAGACTTTCGAAACCACATTTTACTATACAAAAAATGTAGATCTCTCTAAAACACACAATTTATGTCTGAATGAATTTTTTTGTAGAGTGAACCATTTCGGGGATATTCCTTGTTATTTGTGTCAGTTTCGGAAAACTTCTTTGTGAAATGGAACATGGTTGTTCATTTTTGATAGGTTAAGGGTGCAAAGAGAACGGGATCTCAAAGGTTTAAAAGATTTGACTATCGCTCAAAGCCTACTGTATTCTAATATTCCCCTTGCACTTGCAAGGAAATAAGCAATAATATAATTTCTACAATTTCTCAAGTAACACGAAGAAGATACAGGAATAAGAATTTGTAAGAATGGTTAGTAGAAGAGTAGAGAAAGTCATGTGAGTGCAATACATCATATGTTTTAAGTTTGTTGATAGTAGGCTTATGTTGTTTAACCCTACATATGCTATTTTTTGCGGAGACAAAGATGTGCTGAACTAAACTACGTAGAGTTGCATAGCACCGAGCGAAAATTGGTGGCAATGTTTGCAATGGTATAATGAACCAAATCTTTGATACTGTGGAATATTACTTGAACGGTGTCGTTTTAACACAGAGGGACTTGTGGGTTAGAAACGTTTACATTATTTCCAATAAACAGCTTCCTGGATTTAACAAATAAAAATAGGATAAAAGCAAAAGAGGAATAGAGCAGAACGAGATTATTGACTTGAGCAGCAAATAGCGATGTATAAACATGGATGGTTCACGGTAACCAGAGAGGTGGAATTGGAAACCACATCTGTTTCTTTCTTTGTAGAAAAAAAAGAGAAGAAAAAGCCACCGAGAGCATAAACCTTTGGTTAAATTCTCCAAAAAGAAAAATGCAAGCTGTTATTAGATTTCCAGGTTATTTCGTTTGGCTCTCAAGTGGGTAATCTGGAGAGTGTATTCAGGAAAAGGTTTTTAATGCCCTAGTAAGTAAAAATTGGGGTTTGGAAAAGAGTTGCATTGTAAGGAAGGACCACATGCTGGCAAAGGTATTCATCAATTGGTATGCAGTCTCACATCGAAATGACAATCCTGGATTAATTGGTTCTGACTGACTGCCGTAGAGTAGGTCTAGACTGCTGGCGGGCCCTTCCACAGGGTGTTCGCTAACTTACATGCCTTCCCTCAGCATTTCAAGGCAAATACCTATTTAATTTTAGGGGCATGTGAAAAAGATTGCATATTTTGAGAGGTAGAACGGGAACTTAAAAATTCAATGCCACAACTGGGATTTGAACCACAGACCTTCCGCTTACACACGGCTTGTGTGTTTAAAAACACCAACAGTAAGTTTGTTGGCATAAATAAATAATAAGATTGCATATGTTTATGAACCATGAAGAATAAATCTAAAAAATGCACTTCATGTTGCTTAAACTTTCCTAAAAAGACTGTTGATGTTATTTTAATACCTTTGCTGTCTAAAATGTCATGGGTTATGCATATTACAATATGTTCAGAGTGCCAAAAGAAGTTTTTTAAAAACTACTCTTTATTACTTACTCTGCCACATAAACGAAGAGAAAGTACTTTAATTCACAAAAGTTTGGTATCTATTTTTCACCAAAAGTACATTGAAGGTTCATTGAATTACTTCATGTTAGGTGAGATAAACATTTGCGGAAAATCTTATTGCTTATTCCCTTGAAGGTACAAGGGGAATATGGGAATACAGTAGGCTTTGAGCGGTAGTCAAATGTTTTAGAGCTTTGAAATTCCGTTTTCTTTGCACAGCTGAGGCATTAACAAATGAATAACGATGTTCCATTACACGATAGTCTAAGTTCTCCAAAATTCACACAGACAACAAGGAATATCTCCGAAATTGCTCACTCTCTAAAAAAATATTTGTACATAAATTGTGTGTTGTAGCAAGATCTACATTTTTTTTTGTACAGTAAGATTTGGTCTATCTCATACTGTTTACTAGTTATGCAAAGGTCATCAGAATAAACAGAACAAAATTCAAAATATACATTTCATTTGTCATAAAAATGTCTTAAACACGTGGCATTTTAAAATCGTTAGAGCCATTTTAGAGAGAATCAAAATTTTTGACAAATTTTCCATATAAAGGGTAGTTTAGGGTGGAGGAATTTTCTTCAATATCTTCGTATCGCATCCTTGAAAGATATTAAACTTACATACCAAATTTAGTTTTTAACTGACTTTTCGTTTTTGAGTTATGCTGTCCACAGACTGACACACATACACTCGGACCTTTTTCTAAAAATGCTTTTTTAATTGTTCAAGGGGCCCCAAAAAAGGAAAAAACAGGGAATGAGAAGGCTGACATGTTAGCAAAATGGGGGCCAAAGTTCAGCAAAAAAGATATATAAATGTTCCCATGAATCCATAAAAAGGAATATAAAAAACAAATTTGACCAAAAGTATAGACTATTAGAAACCCAATGAAAATTCTCGAATGAAGAAACTTACGAAAGGCCATGCCTGATTTTCCGCCCAAAACTGCTGTTCATGTGTTTTGGCTAATATTGGTCATGACTGCTTTGGTAAACATCTTCATAAGATTGGAATATTGTCATAATCAAATTGTTTACTGTGCTCTGAACAAGTTGAAGTGAATATGCAACATAACTTCGCTATCATCAAGACATCACTTCTAAATCCTGGGAGTCTAGAAGGAGAATGTCGTCAACTCCTGTGGATTAGAAGCACTCGCACATTGCTTGCAAGTATGTTCTCATTATTTTAGGAATATTTAAGTTAAATTTTTACTTTGTAGCTGTATTCAGATCTTTTTTCCCCCTTCTCTGCTGCATGTCAATGGTAGCAAAGGACTGTCTTCTTAGACTGATGTATGCACCTTCTCAGATTGCTGTATGCTGATTGAAATGGTTTATGTCTTTTTTCTTCCATTTATACGCCGCCTTTGACTTCAGTAGTCATATCAGCGGCCTTTCCTTTGGAACAGGCTGTTATTATCTCGTATACTGCGGGTTTTGGGCCTTCGGGTTTACAGTACACTAGATCATACACACATCCACACTCTGAGGAGGGTAGGGAATAATGTGACGAGAAAAATTCCCACTGGCCAGCCGGGAATCAAACCCGGCATAACAGGCATGTGCTCTACCGACTTAGCTGCGGTACCAGTCTATTTAAATATTGCGATTCTTTCTCTACTGCATTTAGGTGGGGAAAGCATTGTATTCCACCAAAAATTCGATGTTGAGATTTTACCGGAAATATATTTTGGTGCGCCCTAAATTTAAAAAAAAAGTTTATGGAAAAGATCTGTGTACAAGTGTGTGTTTGCGCGTGCACGTGTCTGTAAACAGCATAACTCAAAAACGAAAAGGTAGGATTTAAGTTCAGCAGGATGCAACAAGCATTTTCAAAAAGAATTTCCCTCACCCCAGACTAGCCTTTATATCAGGAATGCCAATTTGTGACCCATACTGTCATTCGCCTACTTTCCCTCCACCACCGTGTATTGCCGGTGGTCATCGGACTTTACGGCGACACAGTGCTAAGAGAAATGAGGTTCCTTTGACGCTGGAGAAACCGAGTAGCAAAACAGGGGATGCTTAACCCACGTGTCCACTCATTAGCACCACTGTAGCATTTCGAAAATTTTGATTTTCTCAAAAATTACTAACGATTTTGTTTAAAATTCCACATGCTTAAGATATTTTAGTGCATAGAAAACGTAGATCTTTCTAAAACAGAGTCTGAATGTTAATCACTTTTTTTTTTTTTTTTTTTTTTTTTTTTTTTTTTTTTTTGTGGACTCAACCATCTCGAGATATTCCTTTTCATTTGTTTGAATTGTCCAATACTTAGATATACTTTTCTTATATGGAAGTCATTTGCTTTTTATGTCCTGGCCGTTCAAGAATAATTGAATTTCAAAGTTATCACATAGCTTAAGACACAGGTTTTAAAAAGTTTGACTTTCGCCCACTCTTCCCATTTTACCTATAAGGAAATATGTTAATAATCCCATTTCTACAAACTTCTACCTCGATAAACATGAAGTAGATAGAAGAAGTGTTTTAAGAATGTTTTGTGCAAGGGTGATTAGAGAAAGTCATGTGAATGGACACAAGAGTTTTTGAAAATATAACCTTTATTTTATCTACTGTGCTGTGATCAGTAGGGCTTGCATTTTTAGGTACATATTTTTTGCGTCCTAATACGAACCTGAAATTGAGTTTAATGTTCTGGATGTTCACATTGGAGCAAATATTTTAAGTTTTATTGCACATAAAATGCGTATTTTCGGATTTTTATGTAAATAAATATTTTTGGATATTTATATAAATTACACAAAAATTGCATAAGGAAAACCTCTTTATAAAATAATTGTCATTTATTTAAATAAAATTACAGGATAATTTTTAACATGTCACCAACGAACTTCTTTAATGTGCAATTACAGAGGCTAGATGTCACAATATGTTATTCATTATTGGAAGAGCTGATATGTCAACTATAGGATACCTTCAGTTGGAAGAAAATATAAACATCCTGCGTTCTCAAGCAACATGAGCTCTCAAGGTTACCTTCTTACACAAAATATGCACTAATGAAAAAAATATGGGTGAGCATAGATGAAACTCCAGTTTCTACTGACCGAAATTTTGGAAACGTTTTTATACGGTATTGAAGAGTGATTCTGAAATTTCAAAGTTTTCTTTTCTACTGACTTGCCAAGACATGCCTGCTGCAAACCATGGGACCACTGCCAGATTATTTAACGAAACAACGCAGATATTGTGACAAGATATAGTACGATATAACAATGTTTTGTTATTTTTAACTGATACTGCACCATATATAGAAAGGCAGAAGCAGGATTTGTGGTTTGTTATCCCAAAATGATTCGTGTCACATGTGTTGTGCATGGATGACATAGAATATTTGAGGAAATTAGAGCCATATTTCCTGACATTGACAAACTGTTTTCTAATGGGAAAAAAATGCTCAAGTCACCTAAAAGGATTGACATTTTTTAGAACAAAAATCCGAGCAATCCGCCGCCTTCTACGCCTGTGGTGACTCTCTGGGGAACAGTTTAATACTACGCAGAAAATCTAGATGGTTTAGCTGCTGTCATAAATGAGCTAAATTGTAAACATGCCAGTTCAATTAAAACTCTTCAAGAACTTCTAAGATTAAGAAATGTCTTAGCATACTTTTCCGCAAATCCGTTTCCTCTGTGATTGCATAAAAAGCTGGAATCAGTAAGAATGCCTTTGAGAGAAGCAGTTAAAGTTGTTCAGGATGTGGAAAAAAAAACCTGATCTTGCAGCACTAAATTTAAAAGAAAATAATTTTGGATTTAACATAATGTGTAAAATTTCAAATGTGTTGGATGGGCAACTTGAAATTATATGCGTGAGCTATAGTTCTGCTAGACGTGAAGAGATAATTTTCGAAATTAAGACAATCCTGACAATCGACAATATTTCGGGATGGAAAATTTGAGGAAGCTACACTGTATTTCTATAGTATTGGGTGACTCCACTTAGGAATAATATGTACTGAGTACCGCAATTAGTTCAGCCATTCTGATCTTTAAAAAATATTTTATTTGTTTTGGCACATATTTTTGATATTTCCCAAGCTGCAGTATTCAAAATTCTGTTACTTTATAATAGTCCCCGCCTGGGCACATTGGTTGTATACAAGTTAACCGTTTTCATTAGTTCTTGAGCGCATAAGGAGATATTCCTGTTGGGTGAGAACGTGTTGCTATTTTTGAGGCGTACAGTGTTACTACATATCGGCAGGCAGCCCTTAAATCAAGAGGGCAGAGTGTATCATTGCAACGTGCCGTCTCTTGTTTGTTAAACCATGGTCACTGCTGAGGCAGGCGCCCGCCGCCAAGCCCTGGGGCCAACACCCCTCGACTCCATTCCCACATCACGGGGATTTGCCTCTTAGAAATTATTGTAATCTGGCCTCATTTTAACGAAAAGCGATTCTGTCATTGTACTAACGTTCTCACAGAATACCACCACCATTAAAAGGTCATCATAATTTTCTTCCGGTGCCACAGTCAGTCAGTCGGCTTTCTGGGATTCTCCAAGGATAGGGTAATCTGTCCCAAATGGCATGCAAAATGTTTTGTTCCAGAGTATCAGAGTTGTTTCTCAACGTAGTTGTTCTCTATTGGAACGACAACAGTAATAATAATAATAATAATAATAATAATAATAATAATAATAATAATAATAATAATAATAATAATAATAATAATAATAATAATAATAATAATAATAATGTAATAGTAGTAAGAAGAAGAAATACAAGCAATACGCTCAAAGCCTACTGTATTCCCATATTCCCCTTGTATCTACAAGGAAATACACAATATCGACTAACATGAAGATACAGGAATAAGAGTTTTTAAGAATAGTTAGTACAAGAGTAGAGAAAGTCGTGTAAATGCAACACATCAGATTTATTATTATTATTATTATTATTATTATTATTATTATTATTATTATTATTATTATTATTATTATTATTATTATTATTATTATTATTATTATTATTATTATTATTATTATTATTATTATTATTATTATTATTATTATTATTATTATTATTATTATTATTATTATTATTATTATTATTATTATTACTATTATTATTGCTATTATTATTGCTATTATTATTACTATTATTATTATTATTATTATTATTATTATTATTATTATTATTATTATTTATTATTATTACTATTATTATTACTATTACTATTACTATTATTATTACTATTATTATTACTATTATTATTACTATTATTATTATTATTATTAATTATTGCGATTGTTGTTGTTAGGTGTGAGGCAAGTTTGTTTCTATCCTTTATACTTTACCAGTTCAATAAACATTTTCAGCTTGAAGAGGTCTTCACGGACTATTCACATAAAATTCGAGATAGGTAGGAATTTTATTTTAATTCTCACGGAGAAGTCTTACACTACTATGTTTTAAGCAAATCGTTAAAACTGTTCTTGAGAAAATAAAAATTAAGTAACCTTTTTCAATGTAATTGATATCTTTTGTGGTATAATTTTCATTAACAATCTTCTCCTGGTATGCCTAAGCAATGTGTAATTCAGGTGTAAATATAGTATCGTATTTATCTGACTCCATTTTTGAGTTAGGTTATTCACAGGCAAGTACATGCTCAGATGGATCTTTTTCTACTAGGGGAGAGTAGGTAGACCATGGAACACTTTTTAATGAATGGAATGCTAAAGCCGTCACACAGCGACCTGCTCTGAAAGATTTGAGTACTGTATTCCCATATTCCCATTGTACCTGTAGGGAAATGTGTAATAAAATTATTTGTACAAACGTTTATTTCGATTAGTATGAAACAGATAAAAACATTAATCCGTGTTGCGCGCGCGCGCGTGCGTCTACTCTTGTACAAAATGTTCTTAGAAACGCTTATTGCTCTATCTACTACAGTATGTTAGAACTAATATAGTTATAATGCTTACAATAAATTAAATTATTAATAATATTACAGTTGTATAATTATACATGATCATAAACAATTCACAAATTAAGTGTTTTTATTTTACAAAAATAACCAAACATTAAAATATAATTAAACTAAAATTAGCAAGAATTTGAAAATATACCTACAAATTTAAACGATAATTACAAATAAGGCATAAATGAGAGCATTTCTTGAGAAATAAGTTGTTTAAAGACTTATGAAAATACTAGAAATGTATATTAAGTGTGGTTTTAAGAAATAGCGTTTCGATATAAAGGGTAGTTTCGTGTGGTGCACTTTCTTGGAAATCTTTCACATCCATGGAAATTGCTGAACTTAAATACAAAGTTTGGTGTTTAGCTGACTTTTCGTTTTGGAATTACGCTCACACACCCACACGCACACGCTATGTACCACGGTGACACTGAAACATTTTGGAATGCTGTGTTTCTACAACAAATGTTTTGCGGGTGGATTGTCGTGTGGTTTGTTCGATTTTCTTTAATAGTTTGATAATTATTATTAAAGTGCATTTGACTGGAAAACATTTGTGAGCTATGATTTTTTTACGTTTTTAAATCGTCATTAAAATCTAAACAATTGAAGATTGGCTTCGAAATGCATGTGGCGAAGAAGCCCCATGTAAGGCAACAATTTACAAATGGTACAGTGAATTTAAAGGAGATCAGTTTTTCCTTAGTGATGACTTTCGTGAAGGACGCGCAAGAATTGTTACTGATGAAAATATTGCCGCTGTTCGAGCAACGCTTGAAGAAGGTCGACGGACATCGTATGAATTTGTTCCAGCAACATTGGGCATTGGTGTGGGTTTAAGTGAAAACATTTTACATCAACTGTTAGACGTGAAAAAACTGTTGTCGATGGATTCCACATAAACTGCCTCCCGATCAGAAACATCAAATTGATTGGTGCAGAAAAAAAAAAAAAAAAAAAAAAAACTGGAAAAATTCCAAGGTGGCACTTCAAATTTGGCGTGAAATATGGTTACGAGTCATGAATCTTGGATTTATTGTTATGATCCTGGTCTTTCGAACAGAACCTAAGCCTACAAAAGTCCAATTCAGTGTTGGTAAGAAGATTGTTACTATTTTTTTTATTACTACTATAGCATTAGAAGATAGACGTACCATTAATGGTGACTGGTACACAGATGTCTGTTTACAGAAACCTTTTGAAAAAATTCTTGAAAAACTCCCAAAATAAAAAATAATTTTACAGTATGACAGTGTACCGTCACATACAGGAAAACTAACAACTGAGTATTCGGATGCCCTAAAGGTCAGCAGCATGGACCCTACAGCATACAGCCCTGACCTAGTGCCTGTTATTTGTTTTTTTATCAAAAAATTGAAGATAAAATACGCGGAATCACTTCTGTGTCATCAGATGAATTGGTTGAACATTATACAAGAAGCCTGGTTTCTGGATTGCCTCTGGAAGAGTAGCATCGTTACTTTAAGTGCTGGTTTCATAGAATGCAAACATTTATTGATATTAAAAGGGAATAGGTACGTACTTTTAAAAACAATAAAGTCATTTAAATTTTTAAAACCAATCCTTGTTTGATTTTCTAAAAGCGTTCATAACCGCCGTCATAATAGAGAAAGTAAATACATAGTTAATAACTTGTCAGAAGCACCATTTGTTATATGATACTGTTATATGTATTAATCAATTTTGTGAGGTCCTTTCTGCTTCAAATCTGTGTGTTTTTCAGGCGTCCGCATATAAAAGTGACGAACATTAGAACAAATCATGATCTCATGAACAGTGTGTATGGTAATGTTCCAGCAAGGTTGTACAACATTTTCTGTCATTGAGGCAACTTAAAAGATGATAGAATGTTATAAGATCTCCGTTTTGTAATTTAAATACCTGCACTTTGTAGAACTTTCAAGAACCTGCCGCGACTGCACGAAGGTCTACTTCAGGGGTGTGTATCAAACTTCAGTCTTTAGGTCTTCCTCTCCAAAATAATGGATCAACTGCTTTCAGTTTTGTAATAAAACCATTAAAACTTCTTTAAAAACTAGTTCTTGAGTTTCCTGATAGTCATACCGATACGCTACCGGGTTCGAAGCCGGTTATTGCGGTCAACTACGATCCTCATAACCACTCATCTTCGACTCCAATTGTTTGGCAGCAATGGAAACTTGGGTATTAAAGAAGAAACAAAAACTGACGTTTCTCTTTAGAGTCTGAGAACTAATGTAATGGCAGCTTATCCCATTCAGATCGTGCAGAACATCCTTTTCTTTCATCTCACAATTGATTACCTTGTGTTTATCCTTCGTTTCTTTCTGCTTTTGCTTCGTACTATCCCTTTAGATTTTCCCCCTTTTTACACTTGTTTTAGTCTTCTTTCAGTTTCTATGGTTTTCTTAGGTTCATTCATTAGGTTTTACAAACATATTGTAGAAGAGGGATGAAAATCTCTTCTTCGCTGGCTTCCTACGTAAGCATTGTTTTGTATGACTTTAATAGGGAAATCCAGAGGTACATTGTGACCAAAAAATAACTGGCTTCCTCATACTGAGGAAAGTTGTTGACGCGATAATTCAAGATCGAAGATCCTGTGCTACTGTTTTAAGCGTGGATATACTGTGATGATTCACCGAAATTAAACCTACTTTACCTTTAGAAGTCCTATAAGGTCTTATTTCATCTACTCTTCTGTTTTTATTATCGTCTGATCACTTAAATTACTTTTATTTGTTTTATGTCACTAACCACACGGTCATATCGCAACGGATCTGTTAGAAAATACGTTGTGGATCGATTTGTGGCGTACAGTTAGCCTCTAGGTCTCATCCCTGTACCATATCGTCTTACTTCGTCACATGTGCACAGAGGTCTTGGTACTAGACAACTGTACATACCTGTGCTTCTGTGACGGGAGATGGCAGCTTCGACATGTGTCCACAGTGACCTTAATGCTAGGTAATTGTGTCTCTGCTTCTACACATGGAAGGCAGATGGTATTAGGGTGCCATCCAGTCCACGTATTTTAATTGTCTGTGGACAGAGATCATTCGTTATTGCCATACTATTGTTTTAGACTTAGATTGGAGCTTTGGTACGCGGTATTAAATATCCATCCGCTGTTTACCTTGGCGACTGCGTCAGTATGGTCGACCCCGGACTCCCGAATGCGGCTACAGGCGTTACTGTCTGAGCCTTACGCTCGGTATTCATTATTTCCCTCTTACCTCTTTTCTTTTGCACAAGAATTTTCTTTTTTCTTGACATTTTTCGCGCTTACACTTATTTTCCTATTTATCTATTTTCTTTTCTCTTTACTTGTACCACTAATTTTTAAGCCTGACATCTCTAGGCCAAGCTGTACATATCGGCTTACTTTGGAAACCCTTACATGCAAGAGGGCGACTGAAAATATTCCGTACATATGGGCACACGCTGGGCGAGGTTCTCATGTAGAATTTGCCCCCCAGTGGAGCGCTCCAGGGTTCCCGCCTCACAGGTTCTTCTGTCTGATGCAAAACGTCCTTACCTGCTCATTCGCACTTGTTGCTTGCTTTTCATTTCCAGTAAATGTAACGTTTTGGTTGTAGAGATGTGCAGATAGTATTGGGAAATGTGCTATATAGCCAAAGTGGAATAATGTAGGGAATTCGTTTTCATCAGACATTGCTTTCTTTCGTTTCAGCCTTTGATTACTATTTACTTCAGCATATACATGAACGTGCTTATCTCGTTACCAGTTAATGGGCTCCTACTGTATCTATGCTGAAGGATATCTCCTGAAACAAAGTAATATGCTGGCGGCTTCAAATTGGTTTTATCTGTAGTGTTTAACAGACAGTATTGTGGAGGAATCCATTATATACGATATCACTGAGGATTGTTTGATAAGTCTGGTAAATTTCTATGAAGTGGCGGCAGTTTCGTTTAACCATTACCAGCATAACATCGCCATTATAGCAGGCGAGGAATTGACATCAGATGGTAGCTTTTGCCGTCCTTTGTTGCCAGATCAGGGCTATACTCTACTGGCCGTAAAGTGTGTTATCGAGAGACGGTAGTTGCTTTAGAATGTAGCTGTAGAGTTTACTGTCCAGTGGAGCCGTTGAGGAGTTATCTTCCCCCAGTGGGAGGCACCCTTAATTTTGTCTTTGTGGTTGTGTCGTTATGTCTGGATGTGGTTATGTCTGAGTTTGGGGTGGTTTAGTCTATTGGTCAAGAACGAGCCTCAGACGTTTGTCTCGCCAGGGTGTGGGTCATACTCGCCTAGGCCGCGTATCAGGGAATTGAAATTATTAGGAAGGTTCTGGTAGTGCATGGGAGTCGATGTAGTCTTTTAAGGACGGGATTTTAATATCTGACGGATTAGATTATTGGGCAGGTACCATGGGGAATCTGTAGCTATTCTGAGATAGAGCGAATGGAGGACGTCAGGGCGGTCTAAATGAGTCTTGCTACTGCTCCCCAAATTTCGCAGGTATATGTGAAGGAAGGACGTAACATTCGCTTGCAGAGGAGATTCATCGGTATTGCCTGACTGAATGCCTGTTATACGGAGGATAGGGCATGCCCATCATCTTGTTAATTTTGTTAGCGACGAAGTGGATATGATTCCTCCACGTCATCCTCATATTCAGCAGCGCCCCAAGATATTTTACGCAGGTTCTCCACTCGACCTCTTATGCGGGAGACAAAGCAGCAGTCAAAACGATGGTTAAAGACTGTTGGTAGCACGCCAAACAAGGCAAGGACTGTTTTATAGGCTGGAGAGATGTTGACAATTGATTCTATTTTGGGGGCGATTGGGTTTCTCAGTGAGTAAACCTAATAGACTTCCTGGTAAAAGACAACAATAACTGGTGACTATTGTGTTTCATTGTGACGACGCTTAAAACATTCGTCGTCACCAGGACAGTGCTTCATGCCACACAGTAGTAATCACAATCCCTAAATGTATGAACTGTGCCTCAGAGTGATTCCTCATCCAACCTATTCTCTGGATTTTGCCCCAAGGTCTCTGACTATGTCTAAACTTGAAGATTTGGATAAAGTCTGTTGTATTAGTAAGCATAAGTGTAAACACAGTTCCAGAGAACAAGACTCGTGACGTAGTTAAGTGTACAAATGTTAGGCATAACATTCTGATAATTTTGTCATCTAAACTGCGTTCCTTTGGAGAAAAAATCATAGTGTACATTCCAACTTTCAAATTAATACACTCTAAAAAAGCTGTGTTAGTTCATGTAACTTTCTCTACTCTCACTTATTTCAAACTGTTTTTACGAAAGTTTATTTATTTCGTTTTAATGTTGATGGAGTTTGTAGAAATGGTTTCATTACACATTTCGTTTTTGGTACAGGAGTTTCAGGAATATGAGGCATTAATCATATCTTTACAATGCTGGTCATTCTATGCTGGCTTAGAAATTCCATACTGTAATGTACAAATTGCGAAAAAGAAAACAAATTGGTAACATAGCACACCAAAACATTGGAAAATTCAAAGAAATACTGCGAAAAAAATTGACATTAACCATGTGTTTTGACGAGACGTAATTTTTTTTTTTTTTTTTTTTTTTTTTTTTTTTTTTTTTTTTTAATGCTAAACTTGTGTTCATCTTTTATGGTTTGTCAAACAGAAATTTGAAATAACAGAGTGAGTAACGTTTCACACGCTACTCGTAGAATTTGAGGATACACATTAATTATTATGTGTATGGCATTTTAATCCAAATCGTTACACATTTTGAGAAAAAAAAGTATCTAAATGTAGTTTGATGTAGAAGGGATATTCTTGAAAGTCCTCGTGTTGTATCTTTAAAAGATGCGAATTTGAATCTACCAAGTCATACAAGTTTTCATTTTTGAGTTAGGTTCACACACATTCACAGACCTTTTCTTAAAAACAAATGCTTTTTTTTTTTTTTTTTTTTTTTTTTTGGCATCATGTCTCAAAACATGCTTTCCGATAAAATCTTGGTATTGGATTTTTGGATGGAATACAAAACTTTCTTTACTTACCACGGGTAGAGCAAAACAGTTCCGAACGGTGTTTTGCCTGTCCGCGTTCTCGGCGTCCGTCAGGGCGTGAAAGAAGCCATACACCATTTTTAAAACTACTTTTAAAGATTTTACTTACCAACTTTGTGAAAGAAGATGCTGAAACCCGTACACCTTCGTTGTCCTTACATTTTTGACAGCTCTTTAGGAAACTATCCATCACTCGCCGTAATTCACGTTGAGAAATGCTGACAATTTCCTTGTGGATATTTTATTTTAATTCGTCCAAGATGTGTGGATTTGTCTTGTACATGTTTTAAGTTACCCCAGAGATAGAAATCCCTTATTGGAGCTGCGAGAAATCCATCTCCGCTAATGACGCACCATACACCAATTTTTTCGTCATGAAGGGATACTTCATTAACAATATTAGGTTCTGAGTTATAGGGCCAATATTTTTCTTCGAGTAGCAGTTGACCCCCGCACATACGTGAACACAATGTTGCCCCCCTCTCCTATTTAGAGAATTAACAGACAGGAAGTGTGATTTGCCTTTCTTCAACCAGACTGCAACTGCTCATGCGGCCAATCTTTCGATGTGAACTATTGAAACTGTTTTTCAGTACAGAAATATTAGTAGAGGTTTGAGGCCCCCTCTGTTCCCCCGACCTACCCCCTGCAGTTTCTATCCCTGGGGTAACTTAAAACATAAAGTGTACAAGACAAACCCACACACCCTGGAAGAATTAAAACAAAATGTCTGCCGGGAAATTGCCAGCATTTCTCAACGTGAATTACGGGAGTGATGGATAGTTTCCTAAAGAGGTGCCAAAAATGTATGGTCAACGAAGGTGGCCGGGTTTCAGCATCTCCTTTCATGAAGTTGGTAAGTAAAGCCTTTAAAAGTAGCTTTAAAAATGTATGGTTTCATACGCGCCTTTATATGATAGCGATAGACGGCAACCAGCGCCGAGAACCCGGATAGGCAAAACACCGCGCAGTCCGTGGGGAACTTTTATACTCTCCCAGTATAACTAGATATTAGAAACATCAGAATATATTTTGGGTGGAGTGTAGTACTTTTGGAGAAAGTAAACTTTGGAAATTAGCTGCCATTGATGACATATGCGATAAGGACAGTGTAGTTGTGCGAGGAGTCTGACGGAGATGACCTATATAGGTAGGTACAAGATCTCGGTGCGTGCTGTGCCCGCGGAGAGGCTAATGACGTAGGGGCGGCAACCCGCCATTACACGTGTCCATCCATTTGTATTACCCATGTTCCCTCCACTTGTTGCTCGCACCTATCTCATGTCCAGGCCACCCGTGGCGTAGGCTTCTTCACTGGAGTACAAAATACCTACCTACCTGCTCTTAGATTCATATTTAAATACTCCATAGTGAATATTCTGGTGTTACGCTGTTTTATTTTCAATTCATAGACATTAGAGTGCAAGCGGTATAGATGTCACCCTTTAATCCAGAGGTAGATTAATAACGTTTATGCTCGACTATACCCAAATTTATTAATTATAAGTCTGATAGCGATCCTTTAATGGACCTCCGGACCTCCTTAGGTTGAGATGCAACTTACTCCACCTAAGTAAGATACAACTTACACAAAACACAAAAATACAGCATCAGTTTCCAAGAATATTGCACCAAGCACAGTCCCGCAAATTAATTTCACTGATTGTACAATAAATAACTTCTACATGAAATAAGATTTCGTCTGAAAACCAGTATATTCAATTTGCCTTCTATTTTTCAATGTTACGTAGCATTCCAAGGTTATCATTTCATCATGCAGCTGTGACGTGCTGGAAACGAATCGATCGTTTAGCGCCTGCGCAGAACTCCAAATATATGTAGATCATTGTCCCTGGTGGGTGTACAACATTTTACAATATTTCAACTATAAAATTAGGTATATGGTCGAACATAAATTGTCGTATGGAACTTAACTATAATGGTAATTAAGACGCTCGTATAAAATTTGGAAACTCGCTTCTTACTTACTACCATTATCTCTCGTTGCATGATATACTATTATGAGCACCTTTATGCCACCTCCCATAGATTTCTAGAAACGTTTTTAAATGCTGATATACCATTTGTAAGAACTCGCTTCCCTTGCAGGTGGGTGGGAAAAATAACACTTTAGGGTAGGACGAAGTCCATTACAGAGATAGAATGTGCGTTCTGTCTCCAATGCCGCAGCGAGTTGGTCGCTCCCTAAGAGGAGCAATATTAACCTTACCAGTGGACTTTAATTACCACTCATGCCGGATTATCATCTCTTGGTTGTAGTATTATCGCTTTGGTTATATCACCTCCTTGTTGTTAGTTCCTTTTCGGCCAACCGAAACTTTTCTTACGTAAATATATGCGTAGTAAAAATAATTAGCGGCCCATTTAAAAATGGCAGACTAAAGATTTGAGGCATATTCTAGTGAGGATATTGATATTTTAATTGAAGAGGCGAAGTCAGAAAATACGGAAAAGAGCAGATCATGCATATGGAATCTCTTACGCTTCACCAGTTATGCAAAAGCTATCCGGAGTAAACCGGACTACATGGACTATAGCCAGAAAATACAAAATGTACATTACATTTGCCATAAAAAGATATTAAACATATGGCATTTTAATCAAAATCGTTTCTTTTGTGATACTCGACAGGTCAATTTGCCTTCAACGCTGCTGGAAGTATAGTTACGGTGTTCCTATAGACCCAGCTGATGTTTTCATTGATTTATAGCCATTCCTGCATCAGGCTTTTGTGTATCCGCTGTAGCATTTACTTTTTTGTAGGATGGGAAGTTTGATTAGCAAAGTTCTCTGCACACCCACACGCACTTAGGTGGAGCATCATGAAACGTAACTGTTTGTATTGTTGTGCTAACAGTGCATGTGCTCCTCTCATTGTGATGGACAATTTACATATTGTGACATGGGATTTGTTACCGGAACTGAATGCCTTTAGTTCTCCGATGCGTTGCCGGGACGTTGCCCTCTGTCCAAACACGAACATCACTGGCACTTACTGCATCTTTATCCTCTATCTGCTTGCAGCATTGCGTGGTTTTGTTTTCCGAGGGGCACACGCACAACAAACTTCTTAACGTGCCTCTTTTTAAGCGAACTCTTTGTTATTTCTTCAAAGTTTTGTAGTATGCACATACAGGGTGGCCCATATAAAGTATTCTGTTAAATGTACAGAAAAAGCCAAATGCCATGAACTCCAAATCTTATTGGAGCAAGGAGCCTTCTAAATTGTGATGTGGAAAACATTTCCACGGGCTCAAGTTCAGAATTTTAAATAAAACCATGATAATTTTTGGTATTTTCCGGTTCTTCACAATAAACTAAGCAACTTTTATTAAAACATTTTTTTTCTAAAATGAATTGCTGAGCTGTTATTGAATGTTTTCATTTCTCACCAACTCGGGGAGAAAATAAAGTATCAAATGGAAAAAAAAAGTTATTAGACGTAATATGTATTATTGGGCATCTGATAACACCAAATGAATGAACTGCTTTTTCAGCATCGTTGGTCGCTAAATGTTAGGTGTGGAATTCTTGATAATCTTTTCATCGGCCCTTACTTCCTTGAAGGCTTATACATGACTTCCTGTTTTATATATCCCCATAAAAAGTAGTACAAGGGTATTAAATCGGATGAATGAGGAGGCCAGATGTTAGGTTCAGCACATCATATTGCCAAATGTGGTGGTGCACCATGCTGCTACACATTTCTCTTCTCACATTGAAGGACACGTTATCCAGTAATGGAGGTAATTCATGGTTGAGAAAATGGGAATAGATTCACTAGTAGTTGTGCCTTCAAAGAAGTAAGGGCCGATAACAAGGTTATCAAGAACTCCACAGCAAACATTTAGTGACCAACGATGCTGAAAAGGCACAGTTCTTATTCATTTGGGGTTTTCAGATTCCCAACAATAGATATGTCTATTAAGTTGTTCTTTCATTTGATACTTTTATTTTCTCCCTGAGTTCATGGGAAAAATGTCTTCAATGAAAGCACCCTATAACAGCTCAACAATTCATTTTAGAAAAAAATAACGTGTTCTTAAAAGTTGCTTAGTTTACTGTGGGGAATCAGAATATGCAAAGGATTACCATAGTTTCATTTAAAATTCTGAGGTTGGGTCCCGTGAGCCCCATAAGGAGACCCATGAAAATATTTTCATGTCACAATTTGAAAGGCTCCGTGTTCTTATAAGATTTGGAATTCTTGGCGTTATTTTTTTGCAGTTCGTTTAAGATATTCACCGGTACCTCTTTATATGGGCCACCCTATATACATTGAAATTTGTTAATTAAATAGCGGGTATACAAATTGGTTAAAAGCTAAATATCCGAGCTTTAAATATATTTAATAGAATCATTTCGTGTATTTTTCGATATCGATTGAATAATCGATATCTACATGTAAATAAGCTACAGGTTTTACCAAATTGAGCATTTTTGTTTGTATTTGTGTGAAGCTTGGTATTTAACATGGCTTAAGTACCACTTAAACATATAGGATTTAAATTAAGTTCCCAAAGGAATTGGGGGTGCCTCTAATTAGACGCGGAATCGTAAAATCAAAATTTCTCATTATTTAGTTTTGTTAAAAATGTTATATTAATAACTTTTATAAATGTCACAATGCTGACGAGTTCTATTATACACAAAATTTCAATACCATGAGTATTTAAGAAGTTACACACATTTTTGACTGTAAAACTAAACCATTTATTACGGCAAACAGTAGATATAGTTCCGAGTTTGTTTTAATATTTATTAACATTCTAAAACCACCCACTTTCAAATTGTCACATGAGAACAGAGAGGGCAGATGGCGGCAGGTGGGAGAGAGAGAGAGAGAAGAAGAAGAAGAAGAAGAAGAAGAAGAAGAAGAAGAGGGAACGAGACTAACATAATGAAAGAAAGAGGAAGAGAATGTGAGGATATGGAATGGGGAATTATGGAGAGAGGGTAAGGGAGGGAGTGGAAGGAAGGATAGTGGAAGAGGGAAAGGAAGAGAGTGATCGGGTGAGTAGATGAAGATAAAGGGAAGGTGGAAAGAAAGGGAAAGGATCTTCGCAAGTGGAGCTGCGGGTTTTGCTAGGACTAAAATGTTGCCTCTGCGAGAATTGTAAAGGAAAGGGAAAACTTGAAAGAGGGAACAGATTGGGTTTACAATAACCTGCCCTGTTTATGTAAATGTGATTGCTATATTATATTGGGGTTATTTAACCAGGCAGGTTGTATTTAACAATGACTGAACGAATAAAGAAGGCAGAGAAATGAAATCCTACTAACGACAGTTTGACTCAATCTGTATTCGATTTGGGACCCACAGAGTGAAATGTTACCACTTAAGAAAACCCTTGTGCAGTTACAGAAAGCACAATGCTCATTCATTTGACTAGTTGTATCATGTAACAGCTTCAGAGCCTGTTGACCTAAAGCAAATATCAGAAATTAATTTAACACGGGCTGAGCCGAGAATGATGACCCCTCGGCATTTGCTGGTAACGTTATTGAAGCAAGTGGACGTGTTTATGGCCGCTAGCCCCCCGAAGGGCACCACCGGGGTTGTGGAGCAGGTAGCTATTTGTTTGCCCTCCCGGGGCGGGGCACGACAGCCCCAATGTGGCCCCTCACTGTGCTGATCCGCCTAATAGCTACACACGTGGCCTCGCAGTGAGAGGGCGTACCACATTGTTGGAAATGTTGCTCAACACGTGAGGAGAGCAACAAATGTTTTGTCAATATCCACCGAGCAGTGGCGTACCGTCGTGGTCCTTTTTCTGGCATCGTACGATTATCAATCTTACAGTAAAGGTACTCAGTTTTTTTTTTATTTTCAATTTTGATTGAAGTGCGTGACTAATGAAATTTTGGTATCTTGTACGAGTATTTTCTGCGAATAGCTAGCTGTAAGCCTCCTTCTAACTGCATTTTTGTCATGTTGAAAAAATTGTAAGCCGTAAGAAATGGAAGATTATCAAAAGCTGATCTTAAACACAATTTATGTAATTGTTTCAGCATTCACCATTCCTAAGATATTCGTATATTTTTGGTTTGAATTTCCAAACACCTTACATTTAAAGTGATTAGCCGTTATCCATTTGTTTTCGACTTTTAGTTTTATTTCTGTGTATATGAGTATTTTGTACTTACAACGAAATGTAAAACAAGTTCTCCAAACATTTATCTAGGTTAACAAGTAAATACGAGTAGAAGTATAATCTTTTGTAAGAATAGATTGTTGAAGAGTGGTTAGAGAGAAGCAGGCTAATGAATATTTGATACGAATACTTTGCAGATAGCCGTAAAAATAAATTATAGAGCTAAGGAAAGTCATGTGATTTTTAACTCATCCAATTTTTAAAAGTTATCACCGTTCGTTTCAAACCATGCGAAAAAATTTGTAACGAAGCATTTGTCGCTTTAACAGATGCAGACAGAAAAATAAATGAAAGTGGAGAGAAAAAAGTAATGTCAGTGTAACACAGGTTTGTCAATACGTTTTAAAGTTTCTTGTTCTCTTAAAGACAATAACCCAAACGTATCCACAACTTAGAATTTGTATGAAAATTTTAATCGTTCTATTTTTCAAAATATAGGATGACATATAATTGAAATTGGGTGAAAACTGCATAATGTGGAACATTTTGAATGATGCTGCTGAGAAATGGAAGACATAAATTTGAACCTTCAAAATAAAGGGCATCTTATTTCGGAATTTCACTTATTATGTATATATGAAAATAAACATTCAGATTTTGGTTATGCCCACCAATGTCCAATTTTCCAAAATCTTCATAAATTTTATGGTTGTGTTTCCTTAAGGTGCTCCCGGATAGCCTCATTCAGCAGCCATGTGATTAATATTGTCACCGCGCCCGCCGCATCTAATTGCCGACAACAATAGGAGCGTACGAGACAATAGCTATTACATGGCGGTGCGGTTTCTGGACCGTTCCGCCACAGGCACTCCCGAATATTGTACCTCCAGAACATTCCCTCTGTCTAAGGACCTATATAAGTCGCTGCCAAGCACCGGGAGAAGAGAAAACAGACGTATGCGAAGCGTTGAGGAGTCGTGCCGACTAGGGAAAAAGACGTAGACGAAGCGTTGAGTCGTGCCGACGAGCAGTTCAATCTGACAGTTCTGATTTGTGATTCGGCAGTTGTTCTGTTGCTCTGAGCTTGGACAAAGGTAATCTGAGTGTAACGTTAGCACTACGCTGACTAAAAGGCAATAAAGTGTGAATAGCAGTAACTGGTGTTTTCTACATTTGTTACAATATTATAACAACCACAAATATTTATTTATTTTAGTGACACATTTATGAAACTACAAATCCCCTAATATAAGCGATTCTGTAAATATTCTCGTGATAATAATCATATCAACAAGAGAAAAACAATCTGTCTTCTTGAGTGTCACATTGATGGGTCTGGATAAAGTTTCTCCTTATTCTTGAGATGCCGAATATCAGGTTTTTGGAAACATTTCGTGCCCCGGGCTTGTTTGACCATTATTTGACCCATTTTAATGGACTCTCCGGTGAATATTATACCTGGTTAAACGAGAGAGAGAGAGAGAGAGAGAGAGAGAGTGTGTGTGTGTGTGTGTGTGTGTGTGTGTGTGTGTGTGTGTGTGTGTGTGTGTGTGTGTGTGTGTGTGTGTGTGTGTGTGTGAGTGTATGAGTGAGACTTGGCACTTGTCACTGATATTTAAGTTTAATATTTGGTATCGTTCAACTTTTTGGTTTTGATTTACATAGTTCACAAATCGTTATATTGACTTGATTATAAATAGCAATCTCTCATAGTCTTATTGTTAAACTTCGATCCCTGAAAAATCTAAAGTTAGGCAATTTTCCCCAAATTAACTAATACGTATGTAATTTTCGGGTACTTTGTCATCGTAATATGCGTGAGCAGTTTTACTTATCTGGAACATTGTCACCAAAGGATTATCATGCAGAACAAGTTTATTTCCAGTGCTTGTACGTGCACAATTGTGCACATAACGTAAAACCACTGCATCCTGAGAATTACTTTTATCATTTTATTTTGCTGTAACTTCTAAGTATCTTCTAGAAATATGGAAATGTTGCATCATCATTGATACTGCCTAAAAGGAAATAACATGGTGTTTACACACAGCAACCAGTTGCATGTGTATTGCAGTTTGCTAAGTTTGAAAGTGTAAGATAGAAATTATATCTGCATGCGGAAGATAAAGTGAATATGAAGCTCCAGCATGATGGTGCACCACCTCATTGTGCAAACGAAGTCCTCGATATCGGAATGGCACATTCGGCAACTGATGTCTTGGGGCCAGATATGTGGTCAAAATTCTCTTCGAGCTCTTTCTCTGGCATTTTGCGAAGAATGCATGGCATGCTCGTGGTTACCGACATTGGATTTTTCTATCCTTTGGACGAATTGCACTCCAGATGTTAAACCGATCAAACACGCATGTACGTAATCATAGGCAGGTGACCATCCTTTCTTAGGTTCTCTAAACTTCCAGCCTATCAGAATGGATTTTTAATTGGCAGAAAAATGAACAGAAGTAGTTGTCATGTTATACGTCCTCTTTTAGATATTTTGCAAAAAAAAAAAAAAAAAAAAAAAGTCAGATTTACATTATTTTGTGCTGTTATGAATATATGAATCCAAAATTCATTCAGAGTGCAAAGTAGTTTGTTTTTTGGTAGTGTTTAACGTCCGCTTTTACTACTACGCCACCGCAGGCGGTGACACATGGAATGAAAATGAAGCACCGGTGGAATGAGATGGTGGGGGAAACCGGAGAACCCGGAGGAAACCCGCCCAGCGCCACTTTGTCCACCACGAATCCCACATGCCTGGGATTGAACCCGGGCCGCTTTGGTGAGAAGCGAATGGTCTAACCACTCGGCTACGGCGCGGCCGCAAAGTAGTTCACTGGCCATTTGCAGTTATAAGTAAGAAATTAGGTCTATTGGGATGCATTTAATGTAATGGGAATATTCTTCTATTCGATAGACATGGTGGATATTAGAAGCAGCTCTCAGATGTTATGTTTTCCAAAAACGAAAAACAGAATATGAAAATATGAAGTAAAAGCATTCTTAAACGGTACTATGGAGATGGTCAAACCTGCTTTAGGAGCTAAACAAATGAAACAGAAAGAATTTTGATGCAAATAGTTACACAGTTTATTCCTGTACAGCACTACTCGCCGATTGGTTCAAATTAGTCACGTGACCTTCCACCTTGACGTAACTCGTAGGAAAAATTTGGCATTGCCAAACTCTTACGTTACGTCACGTTAAGTCACTTTGCGTTAAGTTCATCGCAATCCCGGCATTAGTTCGATAGGTACCTATACTCTTTTGTAAGTGATGCAAATATCATGAGTTAACGATTTTGTAATCTGAACCGCTAGATCCGTTTTTGAGTAGGTAAGTAAAAATGAAGGAAACATGTGTATGGAGGTGAGTAGATTTGCTTAAACCTCTTGGTGTTGCATGGTTGGAAAATCTTGAACTTAAATACAAAGTTTGCTATTTATTTGACATTTTGTTTCTTATTTATTCTTCACTTGCGCGCGCAGATCCGAATACCTTTTTAAAATTATTTTCAGAGGACCTCAAAACACGTATTTGCGGTGATATCGATATCTAATTTTGAGGTAATATGCAATACTTTCCTCTGTCTATTAGTAAAACAGAGATATTATGTGTTGTTTTTTCGTAATTTCTGACAGGTTCCATGAGTTGTCTGATAGCACCCTTCCAGATGACCTCTACAGTGTGAGGTATATTTTTCTGAAAGCCACCGAGTGTTGTTTCACACACTTCACGTCACTGCTACCCCCCACCCCCTCCTATTGGTATCATATATCAGACATGGGGTAGTGTGTTTTTTGTGCTAGACCTTATCCAAACGTTTTGTGCTCAATGGGCGGTACTTATGTAACGTCATCGGCTACGATCGAACAGATTTGTGTTGCATCATCACGAAAGGGTCAGCATTTGAACCCATGTGTCCAAGAAATGTGGGGATGTGCGTGATCGTAACTTAGGCCTTTCACGTAAGTGCCTTACAGTGATGAAATCATTCTTCCTGAGGGCGGTTGAATCCTGGTTAGGACAGAGTGAAGTTCCCATAGAAAATTTGCTCATCCCGTAAGGAGAATTTACTTCCACTTAGCGTTTTTACTTTCTCTACTGGTAAGTAGGGGAAGTATTGTATTCCACCCAAAAATTCGATATCGAGATTTCACCGGAAGTACCTATATGTTTTGAGGCCCCCCTGAATAGTAGAAAAAGGTCCGCGCGCGCGTGTCTGTGTCTGTCTGTCTATAGACAGCATAACTCAAAAACGAAAAGTCGGTTAAAAACCAAAGTTCGTATTTAAGTTTTCTTTCAAGGATGCGACACAAAGACAATTCTTCCTCCTAAACTACCCTTTACATGGAAAATTTTTCGAAAGTTTTGATTTTCTTAAAAATGGCTCTAACGGTTTTAATTAAAATTACATGTTTAAGATATTATTATGAAAAATGAAATGTATATTTTGAATTTTCTGGTTACTTTGGATGGCTTTTGAATAACTCGTAAACCGAAAGAGATAGACCAAATTTTACTCTTAAAAATGTAGATCTCGCTAAAACACACCATTTATGCCCAAATAATTTTTTTTTTTTTTTTTTTTTTTTTTTTTGAGAACCATTTCGGAGATATTCCTATTTGTGCCAGTTTCGGAAAACAAACTTTAGTCAAATGCAATATCGTTGTTCATTTTTTATACGTTAACCGTGCAAAGAGAACGGGATCTCAAAGGTTTAAAAGATTTGACTATCGCTCAAAGTCTACTGTATTCCCATATACCTCTTGCATCTACAAGGAAATAAGCAATAGGATAATTTCTGCAAATGTTTGTCTCAACTAATACAAAGAAGATGTTGGAATAAGAGTTTATAGGAATGGTTAGTACAAGAGTACAGAAAGTCATGTGAGTGCAACACATCAGATTTTTGTCGTTTGCTTTTCCTAACACTGAAAACATACTATTCCAGCTCCAGTGTGAAGAAAATCCTGTCGAAAATATTCCTCGATCGTTGCAAGGCTACCGTAGTAGAAGTGTAATCCTTTGTATGCATTAGTTTTTGTTTCCAATAGGTTTGTGGGCACTTAACTAACCTCTGAAATTTGAAAATTCCTTATTTCTTAATTTATTTCTTAATACCAAACTCAGATTAACTCTTCGAGAAGTTCCTGCAACAAATTCTCTTTCGGTTGTTTGAACAAAGAAAATAGGACAAAATTTTGTATGATTTCCAAAATTTCTTTCTCATAACACCATTTGAATATAAAATGAATTGCATTAGAAAGGAAATGTAATTTCTAAAGACAGGTACCAGCAATTACGTTTATTACTTTAGGAGTCTTAGGCAAGAAGAAGGAAATTCCCCATAAGGGTAGAGAAGTGACCATAATGTACATTACTGTGCAAGCTATTTTATAATTTCATTGTCTTCACCGTCATATAAGAGATCCCTCTTAAGTGCACTAAAATATATTAATGTATCTGCAATATTTACATTTTTCAGAAAAAAAATGTAGGCTTTTGACACAGGTTAAAGGAGGTAAGGATTGAAATTTTTACCATAAATTACATTTTTAATGTAAATACACTTCAGGCCAATACACATTGCGTAGTATTATAGCTTGCATTTGTATATGTTTGAAACAGTGCCGAAACGGATAGTAAGTAGTATTTAAATTCCTTCTTTTGTCTTATTCTCATTAATGCAGTTTCAAAGTTTAAATTGCTTTTTGTGCAACAATTGCGGTCGTATTTTAATAAAAATATTTCTGTTCGACCTTGACAAATAGATACGTTCACAAAACTATTACTTTATCTGTTTCTATTTTGGCCAAAAATAAGAATTGTAAAGCGTTTATGTAGGTACATTCTAAACATCAGAAAAGACACAAAATTCATGATGCAATTGCATTGGTCGCCTCCTTCGCGCGATGGTGGCGCTGCTGTTTATCAAGCGGAGGACCCAGTTTCGATTCCTGATGCCGGCGTGGGGAGTTTCCCCTGCTGGGAGACGTAGTGCGGGGTGCACTAAGCCTCGTTAGGCCCCTGAGGGGCAAATTGAGGAGCTACTTGATTGAAAAGTAGCGACCCCTGGTTGAGAAGACCCCATAGCCGGTCGGGAGAGACCGGTGCGCTGACCACATCCCACCTCCAGTACTGCACCCATTCATTACGCCGCCTGTGGTTGGCAAAGATGGAGGAAACAGGTCGGCGGTAGTCCTTGGCCCAAATGGGTTGTTGTGCCACGGGTTTGCGGTCACAATCACATTACTTTATCTATGCTTCTACAAATTGCTCTCTGGTTTATGTTAATAGAGATAGTGCTTTCATTGAATAGTTCATTGTGGGCACAAAACATGCATTAGGCTGAAAGAGAGTCGAATCTTTAAATAGCAGGTCTCTATGTGATTGCTTTGAAATTTCACCTCATCCATGATTACAAGAGGAAATAATCTGATGCGTTACATTCACATAAGCTTCTCTCCCCCATAATTTATCTTTATATATTTTCTACAAAAGCTAGTGGTAGTAAAATGTTCAAAATTGGGTCGCTATACCTATGCTGGACTTCAAATTCTATACTCTTTCCTTGGTATTAAGAGAAACAACAGATTGTTGACAGCATTTCAAAAATGACAAAACGAAAATAAAACAATAACAACAATAAATATCTCGGCTTATGATTCAGAAGTCATTTGAGATAAAATGTGTCTTAAAAAGATCTATACTTTTTGTAAGGTTAAAGGTTATCCAATCTTTGTTTACCAATGATGGAAATTGTTTAATAATTCTCAGAAAATTTCAAGCATAGGTATATTTTATTTTGGAAAGATAGAATCAGATTGAAAAATTCAATGGTAATAGCATAAATGAAATTTGAGCCGCGGATCTTGGCAACGATACTAAATTCTCCTACTGACTCGTATATTTCCCCGTTTTGTCCTACACACGGCTGGTATGGAAGAATAATAAATTTCCATTGATTCACTCTATAGTTGGTTACACTAGAAGCCCAGGACTACGTACTTACAGCATAGGAAGTTGCCATTAAGGTGTTATCTCGTATAAATTGAGATCTTGTGTGGTTTACCGGAAAAAATGGGAATCAGCTGGAGAATTTAATGCCATGTTGGTACGTTGCCATGGTAGCTCAGTGGTTTGAGCAGCGGGACGGAAACCGGAGGATCCATGGTTCAAATCCCGACTAAGGCATTAAATTTTTCAGTGTGGTACTACCTTTACAAACTTTGTCCTTGGTGTGAAAGAAAAATTAATTGCCATGCGGTTTATTAATTTTTTCATATGAATTCAAATTCGCTATTTTTGAAATATACTACGCACACGCGCACACAGACCCACACAGATACAGCACATACACATATACAGAAGCAGAACTTTTTCTAAAAAATTACTCTTTTGTGTATTTGGATATCTAATATCGGATTTTCGGGTCTAATGCAATACTACCTCTGTCTACTTGGTTCGTAATAGAGAAAGAAATCTAAATAAGTAAATGCACGATCTTTTAAGTTAAAGTATACTTTTAGAGAAATTGATAAATCTAATTCATGTCTCTAGAGATTGTTGTATTTAAAATTGCCAAATGTAACATTGCATTATTTAAACACAGAGCTGTATAGACCCTAGTTAATAATGATGGTTTCTATTCTGTGAAGGATGTGGCAGCCAGAGGATTAGACTTGCCCCACGTGGACTGGATAGTACAATATACTGCTCCACCAACTGCTACCGATTATGTACATCGGGTGGGTCGGACAGCAAGGGTTGGCAGTGCAGGTTGCTCCCTTATCTTCCTCTCACCCTCCGAGATACAGTTTGTTCGACAGCTGGAGGATCATCTGATAAGGTAAGAGTAGTTCTTAATCCAAGTGCATATGGGTTTCAGAACCCTTATTCATCGCTAATCTGCAAAGTAGTATACTATTGATTTTCTGTATTTGAGATGATATTGTCTTTGCAGGTTGCAAGAAGAAACGTTGGAGCACAACTTGCAGGTCCTGCGCCTTTCCACTGACACTTCAGGAAAGCGAAGACAGGTAAATACGTAATCTAAGTGGTTAATGATAATGCAGTGCACCTAATGGGTGTTGGAGCTGAAAACTCGTCTCATTGCTTGAATCTTTCAGCGACAAGGCATATCGGTTGAAGCTGCAGCCACTGCGTTACAGATGCGATATGAGAACGCCATCCTTGAAAGAAAGAACCTTCACGAACTCGCCTGTAAGGGTAAGTACTACAGTCCTTAATGAAATTCATTTTAGATATCTGGCATTAACAGTAGATGCTTTTAAAAGAACGATCCTTTTGTAAACAGAGTGGGGAGAGGTAGAGATACTTAAGGAAATCTCTTAGGCTGCTGATTGTTAGAGGGAAATTCAGGAGTATTGATATAGTATCAGGGTTGCCAATGTGTAAAAGTAAAATTATCGTACCGTTCGCTCAAAATTATAGATTTGGAATCAAAATTATCGTACATCATAAACCAAATGCTACAACAATAAATGTATCAGCATAACACTTATGAAACTGTTATATTCTTGTTGTTTATGGTATTCACTTACAAGATTGACCTCAATCAGTATTACAACTTCAGTACTTGAGTTTCTCGCACTATTCATCTGAAAGTTTATCATCTTCTTCAACTGTTGCAGCATTATACAAATTTGTTGTTCAGATAAACTTTAACATCTCGGTGACTTTCAGATTTTCGGACACATTCTTTCATAAGCTGAGACAACCGAATAGTCCATTTACTGTATCTAGCGTCAATCTGTTTCTAATTTTGGTTTTTATTAAACCTAGTTTGGAAGAAACTCTTTCACAAGGAGTGTTTCTGTGGGGCAATGAAATCACTGATAATGCAACCTCCGCCAGTTCTATGAAATCAGTATTTCCACCAAGGTGACATGTGTTTAACAGCACTCCAGAAACTTCCAGGTTCCGGCATGTTCTTTATTTCACACGGAATATCACCTATTCCGAGTTTTCTCCATTGATCATCAATTTTCTGAACAGTACCTTCTTCATTGAGATTACCAGATCTGGGCACACTGGCAACAAGAGGATAAAGGGTAGGATTAGTAGGATATGAAATGGTTGCCTTAGAGGGGGAAGAGAGGTCAAGAGGGCAACATTAATGTCGCTATTTGTAATTAATTTCATTTCGCTGGTGTGACAAACCAGGGAAAATAATATTTCGCCGGTACCGAAATAATCGTACACCCCATAATTATCGTACAGGTTGACAGCCATGAGTACATACATTCAAATTATCGCATGCCCCCATAATTATCGTATAGGTTGGCAACCCTGTATAGTATGCAGTTTGTTCACCAGCTGAAGATTCCTGGCAGGTATGCAGCCAGCCACTAAATTAGTAAACAATTCCCGATAAGCAATGATATCGCGCGCAGCAGTTCTGCTTCTAATCATGTTTAGATAATGTTGCCAACCTTGGAATGTGTATTTACGCCAGATTAAAACAAAGAAATCGCTCAAAATACCACAATTTAAATGTTATTTTCAGTTCATGCAGTATATTTAGCTTATAAAGCGTAAACAATGTTTTCAACTGCTCCGTCCTTTTCCCACTGATCATTTTCTGTCTTGTCTATCTCGTATTTTTAAATAACATCTCCAATCTATTTCGGTCTTACGATATATATTCTCGAGCGTTATATGATGCAAAACGTGTAAAAATAAGTTAGCTGTTACATTTCTTTAAGTATTCACTTCACCTTGGCCCAAACTAGTCCTATGGGATTGGTATCACACATGTATGGGGGCAAGTTAACGACAGCGTGGCCCAATAAAACCAGAATAACCAATAATAAGGTTATAACAATTGAGGAAGAATTCAGTCTAACAACTTCTCATTCCCTCCTGCAGGATCAAAAAATGCAGTATTAAAATTTCGGTCAGTTAATAGTATGGTAATTGTTCCTGAAAGTACAGGTGATACAAGAAAGGCAGTAATACCTTTAAGAGCCTCTTTAGGTTCCTTTGGTTCAATCATCCGACAAACATGTGTTTTACACATAGAACTGTCACTCTGAACCTCTTTGTTCTACAACCACAATATTATAGCAGAGTTCACAGCACTCCTAGGCGGAGGATTATCTGCTTCTACAT
Organism: Tenodera sinensis; assembly: GCA_030765045.1. NCBI lineage: Eukaryota > Metazoa > Arthropoda > Insecta > Mantodea > Mantidae > Tenodera > Tenodera sinensis. Next base: position 57,996,350 of record CM060971.1, on the reverse strand, counting down.
TACTTTTACCATTACTTCCGACACAAAGCTAGTGGCAGGTACGATTAAACAACTGAAATTAAGAGAAATTAGCAGCGAGTAAACAGCGCAATAATATTGGAGGTAATTTGGCAACATGACCGGCAGAAAAACGATTACGCGGACGTTTACAAAACTAAGATTACACTGCGTGGAATGTCTCTCCTCTGCCCCTCATTCCCCTCAGACCATGAGGTGGTAAACAGACAGTATCTGTTTCTATCTAGTGCACACAAGTTGCCATTGGCTTCGTCCTTTTCTATTCTCGCGCTGTTGCCAGGTTCCTATTAGCATGATGTAAATATTCAGCTGTTATAATTTTCAGTTTTGAACACATTATCCTATACAGAATTTTTCTTCTATCAGATTATAACCTTTTAAGAGTCATTATACCTTCCCATAAGCCCAAATTTCTACAGAAAACAGGTTTTTCAGTAAAAGTCCGATTTCTATGCTCATCACCCACTAACTAATAAACTGCTAGAATATGTCCATATTTTTTTCTAAGCTTAGAGTAATCTATAGTGCTGATACCTGTATACTTTGAATTTTCTATATTTAGTCAGTTAAGTGTTATAATTTTTACTTTCTCTACTGATAACTAGGGGAAGTATTGTATTCCACCCAAAAATTCTATGTCGAGATTTCACCGGAAGTATATGTTTTGAGACCCCCCTGAATCCAAAAAAAGCATTTATAGGAAAAGCCCGCGCGCGCGTGTGTATTTGTGTGTGTGTCAGTCTGTGTGTCTATGGACAGCATTAACTCAAAAACGAAAAGTAGGTTAAAAACCAAAGTTGGTATTTAAGTTTAATGTCTTTCAAGGATTCGACACGAAGATTTTGAAGAAAATAGCCCCACGCTAAACTATCCTTTACACGGAAAATTTTTCGAAAATTTTGATTTTCTTGAAAATGGCTCTAACGATTTTGATAAAAATGTCATATGTTTAAGAGATTTTTATAACAAATAAAATGTATATCTTGGCCATATTGCCGTGTACTCTTGATAACTTTACGGTAAACCGTAAGACATAGACCAAATCTTACTATACAAGAAATGTAGATCTTGCTGAAACACAATTTATGTTCAAATAATTTTATTTATTTATTTATTGTAGAGCGAACGATTTCAGAGATGTTACTTGTGTGAGTCTTGGAATATTTGTACTTTCCACAAATGAAGATCGTTGTTCATTTTTTATATCTTAGCCGTGCAAAGAGAACGGAATTTCAAAGCCTACTGTATTCCCATATTCCCCTTACATCTACAAGGAAATGAGCAACAAGATAATTTCTGCAAATGTTTATCTAGACTAACATGAAGAAGATATAGGAATAAGAGTTTGTAAGAATAGTTAGTACAAGAGCAGAGAAAGTTATGTGAGTGCAACACATCAAATTTTTCAACATGACATACATTATGTGTACTGCAAAGCTATACACTTTTTGTGATTTAAGAACAAAGTTATAGGCTTTCTTATAACACACAATCGCTTAAGGGAATAAATGCTGTTTATTTCATGTAACATGTGCAATGTTTTCCATAAAAGACATTAAGAATTTTGGTTGCTTTCTTACGAGGCCAGGCGTATCTTACCCCCCCCCCCCTCACCACCACTTCTGCTTGTCTTCATTACAGTGCCACACCTCGGTTCCAAACAGTACATCTTACTAAATTTGTTTTGTGAACATGTTGCAACAGCGCGCCTTATTTAACGTGCACTGTCTTCTGAGAGGTTCATCAATAAATCTAGATGAGGGCTCTCTTATATGCGGAAGCACAAGAAGACAATTCCTAAAATTAGAAGGGCAAAGAGAAGTGAAATTCTTAGAATTCAGCAAGTCACCGAGTGAAAAATTATGTTTTGTAAGCAAATGGAAAACTTGAAAGCCGGAATGTAATTTAGGAACTTCGGTACGGATGTCATCCTTCGTGTCCTAGGCCTAGTGTTGTAGCCTCTGGTTTCGGAGGTCGCCGACTCAAACCGACAGGGGACGATTGATTTTTTCGGGCGTAAATGTCCTTAGTATGGCTTCCTTCAGAAGGTAAGTAAAGCCGGTTGTCCAGTGTCGTAGATTTACGGCACATAAAAGCCTGATAAAGTGGCTTTTCAGCAAAACTGAGTGGTCTTTTATGTCTATTTTAGAGCGGAACGCTGAGAACCATAATAGTGTCCATAACTAAAATTTCGATATATTTTTTGGTAGGGCCTAGTCTCTAGGCGGAACTTAAGTTGATAAGAGACTGTTTATTCTTAAAATTCGCATCTTTTACTTAGTATTTTATAACGTTAATGAGGTATTTACGGTGATCGATTATTGGCAGTCCGTAGCGCATAAAGGCCGCGCTCGTAAACGGTTATTCTGAAACCGTGAGATCTTGATACTAAAGGGTATAGCTGATATAATTCAATAGTTATCTTCAATTTAGAGAGATTAAGATTTAGAAATAGTTTTATTCTTGAGCCTCAAACAATCGGCAACTCACTTCACATAGCTCATTATTATTATTTATTGTTGTCCATTCTCATACCTGTACATACCTGAGACTCAATATGGCGATAACATTTCAAACTCGTGCAACAGCGTTTTCCCCTTCTCACTCTGAAAGGGCTGCGCGGTATTTTGCCCGTCGGCTTCCTCGACGCTCGTTACTATCATGGTAAGGCAATATTTTTAAAACTCCTTTTAAAGGCTTTAATTACCAACTTTATGTATTTTCTCCTCTCATCTTGCAGGTATGTCACTGTGCATTTTACAAATCGAAGTCTGTAAGACGTTGATAGCAAATTCGGTTTTACATTTCTTTACTTCTTTTGCGTTTTCTCCGCTCCTTAAAAGGGATAAAGCACAGAGTTTGATGTTTGCAAGCTCAGTGCACAATTTTATTGAGCTCTGTTCCTCCTCTCCCTCCCCTCCCCACCCCATTTGATGAGAAACCTTTCATGGAATACGACTCTTCCCATTCCCAGTTCCGCTACTCTTGGCCTCTACCGTAGCAAATTACTAAATTAAGGGAATCATTTTGTACGGAGAGGGAGGCGGGTTAGGGAAACAGTGGCTTTTAAAACTTTTACAGTGGACAAACCGTTGATAGTTGGATAAAACGAGGAAACCACGCGCAGAGTAACAAAACACAAACGTTTCCAAGGTTACAGCGATCAAATCACGTTAAGGACGTCCTCTTTAGTTCCATCAGACATGGAGATAACGAGCGTGGATGGACGGACGCTTCAACACTAATTTCCTGCGCTCTAGGAACCACGTACCGCAACATGGCAGCAAATAAGGCTTATCTTCTCTTTCTTTAACTGAGCTTATGTTTAGTTCACGTACTCGTAAAAGTCGCTGAGCCGCGATATGTGCGGAGTTTTGCCCATCGGCGTCCTCGGTGCTTGTTGCCGTCTGTCGCTATCATAAAAAGGCGCGGATGACGCCCTGCAATATTTTAAAACTACTTTTAAAGGCTTTACTGACCAACTTTATCAAAGAACATGCTGAAACTGGTCGTCTATATTACATTTTTGACACCATCCGTCACTCGCCGCAGCTCACGTTGAGAAATGCTGGCAGTTTCCTGGCGGATATTTTGTTTTAATTCTTCCAGGCCTTGGGGGTTTGTCTTGTACACTTTATGTTTTAAGTTAGGTACCCCAGAGATAGAAATCGCTTATTCGAGCTCTGAGAAACCCTTCTCCGCTAATGGCGCACCATACACCAATTTTTTCGTCACGAAGGGGTACTTCATTAACAATATTAGGTTCTGACTTTACAGGGCCAATGTTTTTGTTTTTTAGTCTTTCGATGAGAACAATTGAAAGTGTGTTTCAGGACTGAATTATTAGTAGAGATTTGAGGGCCCCTCGGTCCTCCTACCTTACCCCCTGCGATGTCTATCACACGTACACGTCACAATGTTTATTCCCTTTTCGTTGCAGCCGTAGCTCTCGAATTCGTTCGACACTGAACTTTTTAGGTCTTTTAATTTCCTTTTGATGCAAGCTTTTCTCTGATTTGCGTTTATACATTTCCGTGCTTATTTACTATTCATATCAGCCGACATCTTAAATTGTTTACAGTTTTCAATTTTATACCAATTCTTACGTATATTTCGGCGAATATTTTTATTCTTCCACTAGTCCTAGTAGTGCTTTTCAAGCTCTGTGCAAGTTCACCCGAATGAACGTCCTAGATAAACGCGTTCTCACATTACACTAATTTATAATTTTATTTTACACAACGCTGATTCACAACAATCACGCGCAGGGGCTTACACTAGCTCGATGACGTCACGGACAAAACAAAAGCTGCCTGACAAACGCGTACAGACATACTCCGTCCAACAGATGTTTTTATGTCAAATATTCTCGTTTTGAATTCGCTGTATCAATTATAAATTGTTGCTTTCTTCGTCAAAATTAATTTCTAAGCCGATCTTCACATTATGTAAGTGTTAATGAGATTTAAATTCGTAAAAAGCCACAGTCTGGAAATGTTCTGTCAAATTCATTTTTGGCTGAAATACAAAGTTTTTAAATTACGTTAATTAACAAATTATTGGAGCAAATCGAACAAAGGACACGACAATCAACTGGTAAAACATTATAAAGTGGCTGTCAAATATAAACACGTTTGATTTGCTTTTAGAAACATGACATTCTAAAACTTGTATGTGACGCCCTCGTATTACAGTGAATGAGAAATGAAGGCAAGGAGTAATAAGGACATGAAGGTGAAGAGTTTTCACTACAACACCTTTCATCAAGAAGGGAGAGAAATGACTTCCTCCATCTCAAAGACCCGGCGCGACACGGGCCGAGTAGAGATGTCACGCCAAGCAGCGACAGCTCGAGATGAATGGGGACAGTGTAGATAGCAACCTTACCGACCCACGCACGCACAGTCGGCACTTATTTGGTAACTGATAACTGAATGTTATCCTGGCGACACCATCGCTCTTCTTGTTGCCGTAGATAAGTGCTAATTTAAACATAACAGTAATGTGCCGGTGTAGGTATGTAAAATGGCTGCATCTATTCCTACATTGATGACGAAATAATGTGAGTCACTTTTGGTGCCGTTAACGAACTATTTCAAGTGAGGCTGAAGAATTAAACAGTTTCTGAATCATAGCACTCCAAATTGTGACAATTGAGTTGGCTATATTCTGTCGTGTCAGTATTTTACTGTTTAAATATAACTTTCCATAATAATAATAATAATAATAATAATAATAATAATAATAATAATAATAATAATAATAATAATAATAATAATAATAATAATAATAATAATAATAATAATAATAATAATAATAATAATAATAATAATAATAATAATTTCCCTAGGGCGTCTTCCCCTTATTCAGAGGTTACCCTCATCGCCCGGCTGCTGCGTCCTCCAGCCGCAGCCAGGGCCACGGAGGAGTGCAGGTCGGGGGTGGCGAGGGTCAGCACGCCGACTCCCCCAACCGTAAGGCCACTACTTTGACCTTTTAGGGACGCTACCTTTCTATCAGGATAGCTCCTCAATTGGCCCCCCAGGGACCTAACGAGGCTGAGTGCATCCGTTACCAGACCTCCCAGCGGGGAAAAAATTCCATGCCGGTACCGGGGATCGAACCCGGGTCCTCCGCGCCACAGGCAGGCGCGCTACCACTGCGCTACGGAGGCGGTCATAATAATAATAAAAATATAATTATAGTAATAATAAATAGTGAAAAACCTTCTTTGCAGTCGTAGAAATCCTAAGCGAAAATATCCCTGTTGTGACAGTCAAATCTATGGAACTCGAGCGCGATCTTCAAGCGCTACGATTGCCGATAGTCGGTCACAGTAAATACTTCTGTAAGTTTGTCAAACTACAACGAGAACTTCGGACGAAACAAAAAAACAATGGAATCTGGCGTTACATCTTATGTCTGCCTATCCGGTCTAACTCAGTAAATAATTCTAATTAAAAAAGACATTAATTGAAACATTGGGGAGGGGGGGGGGGTGAGTTTAAAATCAGAATAACTCCAATTTTTGTTTCATCCCCCTAGGTTATTTTGCTCATTTTTGAAACAGGGTTCATTTGTTAGTACATCTCATTCATTTGTACTCATTGCTGCTGTAGTCCTGAAAATCAAAAGCAATTGAATATCAAAGAAAAAATCTAGCTCGCATGACTTTCTCTACTCTTGTACTAAGCATTTTAACAAACTCTTATTCATCTATGTATCTTCGTGTCAGTTGAGATAAACATTTGTAGAAATTATTTTATTGTTTATTTCCTTGCCGGTAGAAGTGTGTTGTAGAGACACTTGCGAATACAGTGGGCTTTGAGCGAGTCAAATCTGTTTAAACCTTCAAATTCCGTTAACTTTGCATGGTTAACATATAAAAAATGAATGACAATGTTCCATTTGACAGTAGTATAAGTTCTCCAAACCCCACGCAGATAACAAGGCATATCTCCGAAACGGTTCATTCCACAAAAAAAAAAAAAAAAAAAAAAAAAGAAGGTAGACATAAATTGTGTCCTTTAGCAAGATCTACATTTTTGCATTGTAAGATTTGGTCTAACTCTTACGGTTTACCAGTTATGCAAGCCTTGCAGAGTAAATAGGATTTCGTGGGCTATAGCTAGAAAATTCAAGATATACATTTCATTTGTCATAAAAATATCTCAAACATGTCATTTTAATCAAACTCGTTAAGGCCATTTTCAAGAAAATCATTTTTGAAACATTTCCATATAAAGAGTGGTATAGGGTGCAGGAATTTTCTTCAAAATCTTCGTATCGTCTCCTTGAAATACACTAAACTTAAATATCAACTTTGGTTTATGAGTTATGCTGTCCACAGACTGACACACACACACACACACACACACACACACACACACACACACACACACACACACACACACACACACACACACACACACACACACACACACACACACACGGCGGCGCCGTGGCCGAGCGGTTAGCGCGCTCGCCTACCACCTAGGCGGCCCGGGTTCGATCCCAGGGACCCGCATGTGGTATTCGTGGTGGACGAAGCGGCGTCAGGGCGGGTTCTCTCCGGGTACTCCGGTTTCCCCCGCCATCTCATTCCACCGGTGCTCCATCTTCATGTATCATCAGTGTCACCGCCTGCGGTGCCGTAGTAGTAAAAGCGGGCGTTAAACACTACAACAACACACACACACACACACACACACACACACACACACACACACACACAGAGAGAGAGAGAGAGAGAGAGACCTTTTCTAAAAATGACTTTTTTGGATTCAAGGTGCCTCAAAACATATTTCCGGTGAAATCTCGACATCGAATTTTTGGGTGGAATACAGTACTTCCTCTACTTTACTATACGTGGTATAGAAAGTAAAAAAGAACACATAAGCCCTTCAGTGATTTCAATTTGTTTTTCACTTAAAAGAATTAAATTAATATTCCGCACAACTATTTTTCAGATGTGAAGTAACTCGGCAACGTTGCGTTGAGGTTGATCAGGGAATTGAACCGTTTTCTGTATGTAAACATGTCGGTGGTTTGCAGAGTTGGAGATGCTAAACTTTAATACAAATGGTGGTTTTAGTTTTTGAGTTATGCTTTGACAGTCACACACACGAACCTTTTTCTAATTTTATCGGAAAACGAATATTTCAGGTGAAATATCCGTCTGGAATTTTTAGGGTACAATGTAGGCAAATATTAACGAAGTAAAACGGCGCAACTTGCAAAGATATACTATTATTTCAAAGAAGTGAGAAATGGGATATAACATTGAAGGAACTTGCGTACAGTTAATGATATTTTAGGGGGAAACAAGGTCAGACCAGTGATGGGAAACACAGTCGGCATAACAGATCGCCAAGGGTGACATCCGGACTGAAGAAAAAGCGTTAAAAATCCATTTGTGTAGAACTGTAATTGCGAGCTATTGTATGGCATGGGTTCGCGTGATCGTCTTTACTGCACCGGATATAGCCATTGAAGTTCCTGACCACCCCCACACACAATACTTTCATGTGTTTCCCAGGTTCCTTACATCCGCCACATGCACATTTATATCAAGTAGCAAGGCAAAAGGTCAAAGATCCGAGTCCAGCTACTGCCCTTCAGCTCCGAACATTGGTAATCGAGATGAAGCAAGTTGCACTTGCAGACATGAGCATTGGCAAACTTTTTCATGGGGAAGTTTGCAATCAACCAATGTTAATTCATTATTCGCTTGCCAAAAACAAAAAAAAGATATGTTACAGTAATTGTTGCGGATAAGCGTATTAATTTGTACTAAATAAAACTTGTTCTTTTAATCAAAATTAAAAAATAGTCTAATACATGGTTCTTCATTGAAAACCTAACGGGCGCACGGCATTTCGCCTGTGCGCGATTGGGTGTGCCACAGCCGACTTTGCTCCTACATAAACTCCGCGCGTAAAGCATTTATAACACTCTTACCTTATAGAAGATGCTGGAAATGTCCGCCCTCGGCTAAACAAGCATTATATCGGGAGAACACATTCTGATTCACACGATTAAGTTGGGTTACTGTAATATTTCCGATTTAATTTCTAATATTTTGCTTTAATTCTTCCACTGTATGAGGATTTGTCTCGTAAACTTTGTTTTTCAGGTCCCCCCCCGCCCCCCCCCCCCCACACACACACACACACACACACACACACACACGGACCTTTTCTTAAAGCTACTGTTTTGGATGTATTTCCGGTGAAATCTCGACATCGAATTTTTGGGTCGAATATAACACTTCCCCTATTACTATACGTATCTAGCAGAGAAAGTAAAAAGTCGCTTAGTGGGAGCGCTCGAGAAGGGGATGCGTGTTCCCGGAACATGGAGAACTCCAGATAAAGGTATTGTCCATGCGTTGAATCCTAAATTCCATGTTAAACAGCTAGGGGTCTGTCTGTAAGGGACACTGGGAGTGAAATTTGAAAGTTCCACATTTCTTGATAGATTTTTCTGAAATTTTTACTGTGTTTGCATTTATATGAGAATAGGAGCTACACCAAATTTCATTAAAATTGCATAATTCGTTTATGATGTATAAATTATTTTATGAATTTAATAGGCACATTTTCAAAATGTAGCTCGCGTCTATTGACTTTTCAAAATTCATTTATATTGGCGGAACTGATACTCTAAAACATGGGTAACAATTGTATGAAGAGATATTTCAAATACGTTAGCTGATTATGCTGTACATATTTTTTTTTTATACAAAGAAAATTTAATCTTAAAAATTATTGATTTTTTTCGTACAAAAAAAAATGGTTTTGGAATTCATGTTAATGATAGCATCAATATTGAAGCATAGTTTTGTTTAGCTGCTATTTATTAATACTTTTGGAAATTTTCATTGAATTTGAAGCAAAACTCAGACGCGACCTTCTTTTGGAATGTGCAGAAATGTAGTTTTGAGAAAACCAGGCTTTTATAGTGAACATGCTGTGTACATTAAGGGAAGAGCGCTATTTGAAAGGGCCGTAATGACCACATGGAGTGAGGGATATGAAAAATGTTAGTTGATCCAAATGCACAGGAGTTCCTGGAACATTTTAAGGTAAAAAACAGTTTTCGACTTTTTGACATTTTTTACCAAAATTTCACTCCCAGTGTCCCTGTAAGCACCATAGCTTAATACATGCATACCTCGCTGGCGTTAAAACTGTTTCTTATTCACAAGTTACAAAAAATACTCGTGACCACGACCGGCGAGGAGACGTTCTGTATCGGGTGTCTGGATGATCGGCTCCTGTAACTTAATTTCGGTTAGCTTTTAATATTCTACGCTGTGAAATGTCAGCGTTCTGTTAAGCTAACTTCACACGTACCCTGATTTCAACAATTTCTAGAGCATTGCTTCACTGTGATACCTGGGGTTCGTTCCCAGTCCTAGGACACTACAATAATGTTTTTATTGTCAGCACTATTTAGGGGAGAAACTAGGGGCTGCTCCGCCGCCACTGCAAGAACGGATTCGCATAGTGGCAAGCTGCCAGTCTCACGATTCAAGAAATACCCGTAGTAGGGTATGTAGATAGCTACGAGGTCACCGCTAAATTAGGCACTTTTAGCGAAGTTTTACAATATAGCGATTTTGAAACTGATGTTTGTTTTCTTTTTGTTTTACAACTAATCTTATGGATTTGTACTAGTTAATGTTTTACAGCCAGCTTGGTTATGTTAGGTTAGTCTTAAAAAGAAAGTACACAACGCTCGAGGTGTTACCATTAGAACATACAGAAGAATGCAAAATAATTATAAAATGGGATTAACATGCATAGCATGTTGGTACAGGATAAAATACCTGTAGGTACATCAATATCAAAGGTTAAAACATCTTCTAGTGTGAGATCAAGAAAGAGGAGAGGGTAGAGAAAACAAGAACAATTTAAAAACAATGAAGTAAGCGCTGGTTAATTTAGGTTGGTCTCAGAAAGATCGTAAGCAATGCTCTAGACGCTGTCATAACATACATAAGTATGTAAAAAATTATAAAACGGGATTAACATGCATAACATACTGCAGCAGTGCACAAAACGTATTCAATAGCTAGTTCAACATCAAGGTTAAAACATCTAGTGTTAGTTCAAGAAGGAAGAAACAAGAACAGTGTCAAATAACATTGAAGAAATATATATCTCTAAAGAGACTTGTGGTTGGCTCGAGTTAATCTTGGAAAGACTGTAAGCAACTGTGTAGAAGCTATCATAAATTTACAAAAGAATGTAATGTGATGGTGAAAGCATAGCAGATGCATGCAGAGGGTCTGCATGCTCATTAATAGTATCAAAACTTACTAAAGACATGAAAACGTTCATAAAAATATCCAGAGTACCGTAAAAGTGCCTGAAATACCTACCAAACTCCTAAAATAGCATTAACAAAGCTTGAAATGTTTAGGGTTAGCATGCCACGGAGTCCGAATACCTTCAAAATATCAAAGATATTTGGAAAAACATCTACAAACCAAAGCGGAATATCTAAGGCTGAAACGGTATGGTGTGAAAGTTAGGATAAGTTATGGTAGAATAAAATGCTAGAGCAGAAGAGGAGGGCCTATGTTAGTTAAGGTGATACGAGCATAGAATAAATGATTAGAATAGGATTAGGTTAGCTTAGAATGGAATAAATGGTTAGAAGAGGAGGGTCGAGGTTAGACGAGAGAGGGTAAAATAGGTGATGATATGATGGTTTTTAACGGAAAAGCAGCCACTCTAGCCTCACGCACCCAAGCTGACTGTAAAACATTCTGAAATCGAGAAGATTACTTGTAAAACAAAAAGAAAAGGAAACAAATGCTAATGTTCTAAAAATCGCTAACATATTGTAAAAATTTGCTAAAGGTGTCCAAGTTCGCGGCGGCTCGAAGCTATCTACACACCCTACTACCCTTATATGTATGCAGTCAATTGGAAGGAACCACCTACTGCAGTGTCCTCTCCTTCAACCATCTGGTTTGGCTGATTTAGTTGGGTTATTAATTTTGGCGCATTATATAAATGCTAAAGCACAATTAAATTAGGGCAACTATATAATTATGTTAAAGGGCATTTTTGTGAAAATTATTTTATACCACTAAGGCATTGACAACACATCTTTTTTACTGATTGAGAACTTGGGGAATGAATACAGCAGCTGGACTGCGTTTGTCCAAATTCAGTTACTGTCTTTGAAGGCAGGTCCATGGTTCAAATCCCGTCCTACCTGGCCGAAGGGTTTTCTTTCCTTTCTTTCTTTCTTTCTTTTTTTTTTTTCTTCTTCTTCTTCTTCTTCTTCTTCTTCTTCAAATTTTGGTCAGGCTTCTCAGTCCTGGAGCATACCCTCCCCACTTTATTTTTCCAATGATAAGTTCATTTCATGCATCATCAGTGCCCACCGCTTGTGATGCCGCATGTAACAGGAACCAGCGTTAAACACAACTACTGTATATTGCACTTGCCATGATTTTTAGATGAAATAAAAGCAAATCTTTTGCTGCTGCAAGTGCGGCTAGAGTGACATAGAATCTATGAGTAGCTTAATTATTGCAGGTGGACAAGGATTGGAATAGTTAATGTGCATTTTAGTGGGTCTGATGGAATGCATAATCAAGTTATTATTTATAGCCTCGTTCTCCAGCTTGAAATTATCTGAACAAAAGAGCACTGTTGTACACTCCTTATTAAGAAACATGTGTAACAATTGCAAACAGATCGTCCCATTTGACTTGCTTGGCGGAAGGTCTGGACGCCAGAGTATGTTTGCATGTATGTAAGAGACTGGCGGAACCGGAAGTTAGTGATAACCTCAACTGCCCATCTTTTCATTACACCGCTGACCAGTCATGCGGTTTACATTCAACCTGTTTCCCTTGTTTCAATTATGTGGCAGGAAGCCTGCTGTTAGTGCTTCGTTAGTGAGCACTAATTTGTTGCAAGGGAAACTTGTGGTTTCTGTTTTCAATGAATGCACTGCTCACGTGGAGTCAATGCCGCAAGACCTCCACAAAGAAAGCAATTAGCAAGTCCTTACAGCTGCGACAGAAAACTCACAAAGTGTAAGCTTTGCTAAAGATGGCAGCGTTATGTGTTAGAGATGAGAAACCAATAAAGTGAGTCTTTGTGAATCTTGAGGTGTCACCTCATCTTTGGGCCAAACCACATCCTGACCGCATCATCCGCCACCCGCATTTGCCTTTCTCTTCTCATACTGAGACATCTGCTGTGATTCTATCAATTTATCGGTCTTCTCTAAGAAATTTCTGAGGAACTTATCCTGAACAAGATGATGTTTAGTGCGACCTGTGATTTTATCTAATACTGTTAGTACCAGTCACTAAACTGCCTGACCTTTTTGTTATTATTTACTGCCTTTGCTTCCGGATCTATATATAATTGCGGTGATCGATACCACGTTAAGAGGAGGAGGTTTCTATATCATCGAAACATTGAGCCACATTCTCATTCACAGAAACGTGTCGACGCACTGTAGTGTCCTATACATATATACTTTTGGCGAACTTCTTGATAGTGTTCAAACCAACCCACTGATGAAGCTGTCTTTATCGGTTTCAAATAAATGTTTTGATCCAATTGAGAAGTGAAAGGACTATTGTAAACGTATCACAATTACTGACATAGATGACTACTGAGAAACATATTTGTAAGAAAGATACTTTGTGCGTGGTAACGTCGGAAATCACTGAACAGATTCTTGCTCCATTGCTCTTCCCGACGGACAGAGGCTGTAAATCAGCTTCTCATTCGATGTTCTAAAGGAATAACGTACTTACATGGGCCTGCCTTTTTGGAGTCGTTATTCTTGTCCTCCTATTAATCTAGCATTAAACTTGGGGGTGCGATTTACATTCATAATATAGTATTCACATGGTACATCCATGGAACAAATGCTTGATGGCATTAGGAGAGCAGAATATTTCTAAATCCCACGCCGTGTTGCAGACGATTTACACAAGTCGATATTTCCAACATGCAGCTGAGTTTATTGATAGTCTGTGTTCCATATTATCGTCTGTTGGACACACAAATAGTTCGTGTCTTGAATCACTATAACTCTGATGATACAATCACTCAACACTCGTTAAGACTTCTTCACCTGGACGCGACGTATCTTTCACGATAGTACCACACACAGCTGTCTCGCACTCACTGACACACTGACCGACTATTTGTAACTCTCTTCTGCTGTTTCCTGGTCGCCTTATATAGCGAGGATGACGTAACATGGACCTTTCTCGACTTCCACCAATAAACCGGCCGCCGGACACTTCTCGAATCATATGGAGAAAATCCCTTTTGGGCTCTAATTGTCACACGCTTCCTCGTGTGAGTGGTGTGGGGAAGCTTGAGCGTAAGCAGCTTTGATACGCGCCGCGATCAGTGTCGTTAGTCATGTATACACAAATAGTCGCGCGAGGCAGCCTGAACTTGAGCGTCTTTGTTTGCTCGCTGACCTGGTATGTGGTGTAGCCTGGCCCGATGGTCCTTTGTTAAGCCATGCCCGGCGTCACAGTCCCAACAAAAAAGCAGTTAGCTTAATTTTATGAATACGCAATGAACGCTGCCACAGGCTGTAATCTTTCGTATAGTAAAGAAATCTTAAAATATAAAACACATTTGGGTAGTAAAGTATTTTTTGTTAACGTCCTCCAACGTAATGTCATACCGGACGGCGAATGTATGAAATGGGTGAAATGATGCTCAAATGGACCCGAGGTCCATACAGCTTTAAGTTACCCGACATTCGGGCGGCGCCGTGGCCGAGCGGTTAGCGCGCTCGCCTACCACCTAGGCGGCCCGGGTTCGATCCCAGGGACCCGCATGTGGTATTCGTGGTGGACGAAGCGGCGTCAGGGTGGGTTTTCTCCGGGTACTCCGGTTTCCCCCGCCATCTCATTCCACCGGTGCTCCATCTTCATGTATCATCAGTGTCACCGTCTGCGGTGCCGTAGTAGTAAAAGCGGGCGTTAAACACTACAACAACAACTACCCGACATTCGTCTTCTCAGGATAAGGGAAAACCTAGGTAAAAAACCTTACCCGGATAACTTACCTTAAGCGAGATTCGAACTCGCGCCCTCTTGAACGTGAGGCAGACACGCTAACCATCACGCTACAGAGGCGGGCACGGTAAAGGTGTAAACCTCATTAAATTATACAACATTTTGTCAACATTTTGGTTTACATCAGTCATTTTCGAAATATTAAAACTAAACCCTTAGCGCTACAGCCCAGGAAGGGCATTGGCTTGCCGCCCAGCCGCTATGTCCCCCACCTCTGTCCACGACAGGCGTCATTGGTTAGGTGCAGTACTGGAAGGTGGTTAGCGCCCCAATCCCTCCCGGCCAGTTATGCGGCCTTCGCGACCTGGGGCCGCTACTTCTCCATCAAGTAGCTCCTGAGTTGGTCCTCCCGGGACCTAACGAGGCTGAGTGCACCCCGTGCCAGACCTCCCAGCGGAGGAAAAATCCCCATGCTCATATCGGGGCTCGAACCCGGGTCCTCCGTGCCAGAGGCAAGCGCGCTACCAACTGCGCTATGGAGGCGGTCTTTCGAAATATTGTATGTTACAAATTTAAACTCCTCCTAAGCGTGACCTAACGGTGAATGAAATGGTGCCCCAATGAGCCCGTGGTCCGTAGAGCTAAGGGTTACCCGACATTTATCTTTCGGAACAAAGTAAATCCGGAATAAAACTTTATCCAGGTAACTGTCACTAACCAAGAGTTTTAAAGGAAAACCAAAGGTAATAAAAAAAAGCAAGCTCAGTAACCCAACAGTGACCAGTGAACATCAATGTCGATGAGTAATTGTCTCCAAAATGCACCTATTTCCACACGCCCTACTTAATTTTGTCGGGGACGTTTTAGACCCAGATGTCGATAAACACATTAGTATTTGTGCGCTGTAAATGTGTCATACGGTAGGAATCATTAATTGGTCATTTTGCGTGAAATTTCGTGTATTTCTCAACATCCGTGAAGGCGTCACGGTCGCTGCTTCGTGACCTAACATATCTTTAACGCAAATAAGCACGCATTGGGAGTAAGCACATGTATGAACAACTGACTGTCGCATCAAGGCCCTATGTGAACGTTAGAAAAAAACAACAAACGGATGTGGTGCCATTTGTGACCAACTCTGGAACAAATACCTGTCACTTCTGGCTACAACCGCATGCAAAACCACATCCTGGAAACACAGGAGTCTCTTCAAATAATAGCCCTCATACAGTTAGTGCACACTAACGAAGCACTAAACAGAGTTTCCTGTTAATTTACCTTCTCCGATTTCATCCTCAAATAACCACAAGAGATACTGCTTGCTAAAACCTGTATAAAAGTGCTGAACATGGGAAAGCGGATTTCTTCTTCAAGTACACCGGTATCAGAAATACTTTGTTAGCATTTCCTCTTTGTTTTACTACATCCTGGAGTATGTTTAAAAAGTCTGATGTGATATATTTACGCAATTTTCTATACAATGGCAAATTTAAGTGTATCCTTTATGTATTATACAGAGACCCAAAAACAGCCGAACCGCTGCGCGATGTTTTTCCACTACGCAGACAGAAACACAGGTCACGCGCTTAGGCGTCTTTCACAACAGACAGACATTTCTAATGGCTCTGTGCAAAGAGCTACTAAATTGCGAAGTTAAAACCATATAAAATAACTGTGGCTCAAGCTCTTCAACCAAGTGATCCTGTAATTAGGCGCACATTTTGTAAGTGGGCCCTCAATACAGTATACAATGGCGAAATTAACCCAGATTTAACATTTTTCACGGGCGAAGCTTGGTTCCACCTTCATGGATATGTGTGTACGCAAAATAATCGTTATTAGAGATCTGAGAAACCTAATATTGTTCATGAAATACCCCATCATGACGAAAAAATTGGTGTATGGTGCGCCATTAGTGGAGAAAGAGTTATAGGCCCAGTTTTTTCGAGTCAACAGTTGACGCCCCTATATACGTGAATACAATTTTGGCCCTTTTGTTGAGAATTAACCGACAGGGAGCGTGATTTTGCCTTTTTTCAGCAAGACTCCGCAACAGCACATACCTACAACCAATCTTTCGATGAGAACAATTGAAAGTGTCTTTATGGACAGAATTATTAGTAGACTTTCGTGACCCCCTCGGTCCTCCGAACCAACCCCATGAGATTTCTATCTCTGGGGTAACTTAAAGCATAAAGTGTACAAGACAAACCTACACACCGTAGAAGAATGAAAACAAAATATCCGCCAGGAAGTTGCCAGCATTTCTCAACGTGAACTATGGCGAGTGATGGATAGTTTCCTAAAGAGCTGTCAAAAATGTATGGACAACAACGGTGGCCAGTTTCAATATCTCCTTTAATAACACTGGTAAGTAAAGCCTTTAAAAGTAGTTTTAAAAATGGAACATGCTTTCATCTGTGCTGTTCTTTGACAGCGTCAGTCGGCGATGAGCGCAGATGACCCGTACAGACAAAACACAGCGCAGTTGGTTCACAGTCTTTTGGATCACCCGTTAGCATTCGTATAGGAACATGTATATTATTCTATTCACCATAGGTTACCCCGCAATACACATATTTTTACCTAGTAATGATTTCAAATTCAGCAAAAACAGCATTCAAATGAGTAGTAAATTTTGGACAAACGAAGTGTTAAAACTTTGCGGCCTAACACCAGATGGCAATAGGACCATAGCAACAGAGATGTGGAGGAAGATGTTCACTTCAGTCGATAGGATGAGATCGAATGATCTCGAAAACGTTCCAGTTTTTCTAACATTTTATAAGTAGAAAAACTTATAGTGTAAATGAAGTGACTCAAAGAACCGGATTCAATACATGAAGAATACTTCACTGTTAATGTTGCTTCTATTTTTAATATTCAAATGTTTATTCGTGGTAACTTCTCTTGTGATGGAAGGAACAAAGGGAGGACGTTAAAAAAAGAACTTGAAGGAAAAATGTAGTTGATTAGAATACACAGTTCGCGTCAAATAATTTGTTTTTACAGCGACAGCCTTTTTCGAAATAGTACATGTTTCACATTTATACCTTTGCACCATCTGACAAACATGCTTGAAAGTTTGCAGATTCTTGCTTTCTTGCCTCCTTTATTTTCATCGAAGCGCTTGTTATTTGGAATAAATATTTGCTGCATGTTGAAACCTCCTTGCTTAATACAATCCCTAGGTGAAAACATACCGTGAGTAACAAAGCGAGGATAAAGAATTACTTTTTCCATGAATATGTATAGTATATAATAAATGAATGAATCTATGTGAATTTATTGGTAGAGAAACTCGGTGAATGCATCACAGCAACTCTTTTTCCCCCTGGAATAGCAATGAAGATATGTGGCATCATTATACAGATAAAATGTTTATTATTAATACTATAAAACCACATTGCTTTCTGGTCACTTGTGTTCATTATTTTAGCTAGGAATTACAACCAAAACCTTGTGGTATTTAATCTTGATTAAGCTCATTCATATGGAAGCACCGTTGATAAACTAATCCCATTTTAGAATAATTGAATCCAGTTAAGGAAATGTTAGTATGTAGGTCCTGAGTTATGTTGATGCAATGATCATTAGGATATAATGAGGATGAGGTCCTGAGGCCCACCTCAGCCAATTAAGGTGATTCATGCTACAAACGACTTGCATTACCCGGTGCGCGTGTCTCCTTTCTAGACCTCGCCGCTTGAAGACATAATCTGCCGGGTCCTCCATGTCCCCATCTATCTCCATCCGCAGACCGATGGCGTCTTCATCTATCCTAATGTCGCAGTCCAACTTGTACAACACTTCACAATTTTACATTCATGTTTTAGAATTATATTAAGCATTACTCACCAAAGCGACTTGGGTTCAATCCCAGCGGTCGGAGCGGAGAATGGGGCTCTTAGGCAGCTTTCCTCCGACTGATCTGGTTTCCCCTGCCAATCATCCCTTAAGCTGTTCCGTCACTCTTATTTTCCAAATCAGTCTACCATCCTGCTGCCCTCTGTCTACTAATTTCTAGTTGAACATTTTGTCACCAATAGCAGAAGGTATTCTAAGCGAAGGGCAATGTGGATTTAGAAAGGGACGATCTTGTGTAGATGCAATATTAGTTATTAAACAAGGAGAAAAAGGAGAATTTAATTCACCACTATGTCTATTGCATCTTGATTATTAAAAGGCTTATGATGGAGTAAATATGGAGATTTTATGGAAAGTCCTGAATGAGTATGACATTCCAGGAAATTTGATAAATGCAATAAAATCTCTGTATGATAGTACGGAAATAAATAAAACTTCGATACAAACAAATTGATGGCTAAAACAAGGATGTGGTCTTTCTCCATTACTTTTTTATTTATACATGAATAAAATCATACAGGAATGGAAACAAGCGAAAATTTCATATGTACACATTGGAAATTATAATCACATAAATAATGTACTCTTTACCGATGACCAAGTTCTCTTAGTGGAGTCGGAAGATCATCTCCAAGTTAATGTGACAAAATTAAACAATGTCTTACAAAAGTATAATCTGAAAATATCTATTCCAAAAACAAAAGAAATGACAGTGAGAGGGAAATATAAATTAGTTATAGATAATAATATAGAACAAGTAACTACTTTCAGGTATTTGAAATGTGAAATATCGATATATAAAACAAAGACCTGTAAGAAAATATAAAAAATATAATATAAATGGATGTGTAAGGAGATATTTGGGGAAAAACGTGAATAAAGAAATCCAGATTTGACTACATAACATCGCCTCAAAACCACCTTGATGTATGGAAGTGAAACATGTGTGCTAAGAGCAAGATGCAATGAAGCAGCTGAAATGAGATTTTTAAGGTCAGTATTAGGGGTGAGCCTTAGAGACCAAAGAAAAAGTCAAAAAATTAGAGGAGAATTAAAGATACAAAACAATAATGTGAAAGAAGTGAGAGGGTATTAGGAGAGATGCTATGGACATGTGTAAAGAATGTCCCCTGAGCGTCTACCGCTGCAAGTATTTTTATATAAGCCAAGAGGGCGGCCCAAAAAGAGATGGAAGCAGCAGTTTCAGTGATACTTTGGCTTCGGAACTGGAAAAGCCCAATCCTTGAAATGGAAGAAGTAGAAGACATTTTGTCATAGTTTTTCAGTAAAATTGCAATATAAAAGTTTAGTACTTCCATGTGCATAATTTTCTAAGAGTAATTTTCCAAAATTTAAAATCGACTCATGTTTATTTTTATTTATCTTATCTAATCACTATGATTAGCATGTAGTTGTATTACATATTTGTAAAGTGTATTGCTCATATGTAAAATGCCCTCTATAATGAAAACTGGAAATTTCTAAACTTTAAATTCTACGTATCTATTTCTCGTATAACAATCAACGATTAAATTTTATGCTGAATTAATTTTACTGCAAAATAATAATAATAATAATAATAATAATAATAATAATAATAACAACAACAATAATAAATAACCCCGTGAGTGGTTCCAAGTCAGTTCCCCATTGCGCGCCTCCCCAGGTGGCGAATCGGGGAATGCTTCCTAGATATAGGTGATGCCGAGGAAATGAAATACTCGGGTGGGCCAAAACTGGCATAACGGGTAGATGTGACTCGAAAGTCGTGGTGAAAACAACCCATATAGGGTAAATGCCCGCAAAAGCATCTGCGAGTTCAGCAGCAGCGAGGTGGCAGACCCACCACTGAACTAGCCCTGCGTCCAGAGTGAAATTTTTACATACTGAACAGCCTCAAGATGGGAAGAAGTATGAGGCCAGAACAGGACAACTCTCCTAAACCATGGAGAGATGATGATAAAGTGTATGATTTTGGTGTACTAAACCCTTGTGGATTACATTCTAAATATATATAATGAATATCAAGGATATTGAGATGTATTTCCCCGCCTTCAAAGTACCTACATACACTAAAATTTTGAAAGAAACCGAAAAAAAAAATTGCATATTTTAAAGTGCGCAAAAATGTGAGTAAAGAAGATTACGAGAACATCCAAATTTTAAAATCTCAGGTGCTATTTGCACGCACCTGCGCAGAACCGTTCAATTTTGTGTATATACTTTGTCAAAAGCAAAACAATAATCAGATCGTGCAGTATCATCCTACGGTATCAGGTGCTACAATGTTTTGAGGATACGTTGGATGAAAGTTTTAGAAAAGTGATTCTTTTTAAACTCTGTCGAAATTTCAGTATTGAGTATCCTTAAAGTAAAGAAAAATTGTAGCCAAATATCCGCTATAGTCTCCTTTTAATAATCTGTACCATGTCCCGTGTACCATGGTGGAATAATGTACTCTACCAAAGATTCAATATCAATATATGGGAAATAGGCACTTCTCTGCAAACATTTTGATTTAGGTATAGTGCATCTGTACGTCTGTGGACAGCTAACTTGAGAGGAAACGACCTTCTAAACTTTGGACAAAATTTTGAATAAAAGAATAACGTTTTCAAAATTTAAATGGAAAAACTCGTATAACTTTGACTCAGTATCCAGTTGAAGTTTTGCCTTTCTGGACATTCAAATGCCCAAATGCGTTGTTTGAATGTTCGTTCGCTGATGAAGCCCGAGAACATCTTGAATATGAATCTTTTTCTCCGCCTCATCTTTGGCGTTAATAAATTTGGTAGAAACACCAAAGATTTGATGTTAGCCTAGGAATAAAACGTACACACAGGTTTTCACAACATATTTTTCCAATGGAAAACAACTAGTTTTAATTCATCAGGTTGGCAATGATGCACACCACACAACTTTTTTCCGCCTAAGAGACAGGCGAAGGGAGGCATGGTGCCAACTTAGTACGCTAAACCCACAGTCGCAGGGAATAAGATTTGCCGGCACTGTGTGTACCTTCTTGTAAACACGTAGAACAGTTATCTTCGTTTTAATTTAACTTTCTTTAAATTAAAAGTCCATTAAAGCTAGGCCGAAAAATACCAGGTGAAAACGTAGAAACGGATTAAGTATATATATACTCGTATATATTATGTCGAGTTTAGGTCCATGTGACATTAACCATTTTTTAAATTCTTCAAAATTTTGGCTACAGTAATAAGCTTGAGATACGAACTGATCGTTCCGTGTGAATTTGTTCTTTTCTCTCCTCTGTTAATTAATACACTGAGTTTACAATGTCATATTTTAACTAATTATGTGTATCCACTAATGTTTTACCTGCAGATGAAATTCGGGTATATCACTGAATTGCCTACTTGAATACTTGTTATGCTTTACATGAATGATTAGTAGAAGCTTATGTAAATAAATGATGGCAGTGAAAGTTGTATCCTATTACACACACGATTTCTGTGTGACATATTCATAACAGAAGGAACAAAGGCACTCATGTGCTACAACGCTTGGTTCAGTGCAAGTTGATTTATGTGATTAATTTGGTAATCAGCAATTGAAGCAAAAAGGAGTGTGAAACATAAATATATCGTTAATGTTATAGATGTTGTGTTCATTAACCAAAAGTACAGAAAAAATCAAAATATGCCAAAGAAGAAAAGCAAGAGGCGGTTACGGTGCAAGAAGATTTTGCCATTAATGCTGCCGCTCAGATGGTTTAGCCTTTCATTTCGTTTACTTGTGGAGCTTAGTCGTGCATTGGCCTCACTTGATTACACCTGAGAACACTAGGTTTGTTTACTTCTATTTGTTCATTTCTTCTATTCAAGTTTCCTTCATCCACTTATTCTGATAACTACTTCTCTTGAGCTCAGTACAATAATTCTTCCTTGCTCACATGCACAGCAATACAAGTTGTTAACGACAAGCATGACATATTGAATAGGCGGGAATTCATATTGCGCAACATCTGGATCTGGTCGTACGGCTCAGAGGCCTCATCAGGAACGAGTTCCAAATCGATGGGTTTCTAATGACAGTCACTAACTATGGCAAGTGGAAGCGTTACACAGACAGGAGGGGACGTTGTGTGCCGAGGAAGCAGTGCTCCGGTGTGCAGAGCACAATCCTACCCATTTGATCCATCGCACACCAATCGAACATTAGTCGTTCTGTTTGGAGAATAGTGCAGGAACAGGTGTTGGTTGCATCCATATCTGGAAAAAGTCAGTGCTACCAAGCCAGATGACCATCCATTGTTTGATATTTGAACCAAATTGTACTAAGTATGCAAAACACGTGTTATTCACGAATGAATCGTGCATTTAATTTGAAGAATTATTTGATTCCATAATTGGTATGTTGCGGTTTCCCAAATTCCCCTTGTCCCATTTGTGCCATCATGCCAAATGAGAGTTGCTGTCAATATGTGAGTAGAGATATTGTGAATGAGTGCCGTTTGCCGCGTCTGCTCAACGCCAACATATCAGATAAGGAATATGACCAACGCAGTGGCTGATATCGGTGAAGTGCCTGCATGCTTTTATAGGGTACGACAAAGTATGACACTGACACTCAGTGTTCATTTTCTTTGATTTGTGTATTTTCGTCTGTCTGCGTCAATAAACAATACTTACAACAAACAATATAACATTAATTATATTTGTACCAGGATAAAGTTGAGTGAGGTTCATAGGTGAATATTATGAGATACAACTAGAATAATATAGACGTTCGCGTTAGATCGCGTGAGTAAGTGAATTGTAAGGAGTAGGTAAATATATTTACATCATCGGTCTTCCAGTGTGTTCATCTGCACATCTCACAGCTAATCGCCTCGCTACTACCTAACTTGAGAGTATTTGAGTGAAAAACGCTTGAAATAGTTTTAATGGTACAGTATCTTTTATCAGATGGTAGATTGTGCCTTGCATGCCATTTAGCCTTGGATACTAAACACATTTTAGAAACATTGTTATTGTTTATCTTAAACGGTTTACAATACGGGTTTATTAGCTTCTTCGGCTTTCGATTAAGCTAGACAAATTGTTATATTTTATTAAAAAATCCAACATTATCAGACACACTTCTCAGAAAATAAATCACCTGCGCATGGTGCGGAGAAAGGCTTTAGTATCCAAAGTCGGACTACTATTCCAAGGAAAACTACCAACCTTAACTTTGGCTAAGAAAAATGCCGAAATAATCCCAACAATACAAGGGATGCTGTGTTTGGAGATGGCAAGTTCTTCAAAACTAGCTGAAAGAAGTGACTTCAACAGTCCCTTAAAAGGCATTATTCAGGGTAGAAACCCTGACATCAAGTCTGTGGCCCTCCAGGTCCAGGTTTGTGCAATGGGCTGGTTCTCCAACTTCTACAGCATTAATTACATAGGTGTTAGTCGTTAAGAAAGTCAGCAGTCCTAAATCATAGTACGGAACATGTTTGAGTTTTAAATGGCAGCAAGAAATATTGGCTGGCCAAGAATGCCCTGTAAAAAACAAAAGTGAAAGCTCCGATTAGTCTTAAATTATAATTTATAATAATTATTACTATTTATTTGTTTGTTGATTTATTTCAAAGGAGTATCATCATGAATTCGTCCAGGCTGCTATCGATCCCACCAATTTCGCTTGGGATAGCTCTGTATATGTTATCACGTAAAATACATCCATTATGGTTTCATTGCGTCCCCTTCTAGGAGGGTTGAACAGAGGGCATCGCCCCGTGCTTTCATTTCCCCCCATTGGAGGGAGGCTGAAGGAAATGGCGAAGTTTGTGAATGGACCCAATGAGTGTTCTTGTCCATCGCGCGCTGAGTTATTCTCCATCACTTGGTTGTTGTTCTTCATTTGTCTTGTGATAATGAGGGCTAATAATGTGGTCACTGCAGGAATCCTGTGACGAAGGCGTGAGCATGTTAGCGTGCCTAAGCCCAAGCAAGTGATCAGCGCTGAAGATGTTAATGCCTAGTGAAGAGTGGATAAAGGACTGAAAGATTAGCAAAATCAATTCAAGCCAAAACAGATTTACCATAACATGGGACTTCCATAAACAACGGCAAATACATTGAGGGGCACCGCATTGCAACCACAACCCAGTTTTCATTTAAAAATACTTGCTAGATATGAACAATTTTCTTAAACACTCTTTGTTTAGGTGTACGTGAAATGTGATCAGCAATTAAAAGCATTACTTTTGTGTACTATAATGGAAAAATGGTCACTCAAGTAGCTTTGCCATAATGCTTAGTTGGCAACAATGACGTAGTACATATGTTGAAACAAATGCATTTATAATCGTCCCTGTTCTAGTTCCCTCTTAACCCACAAGATTCTAGCCTTTTGTAATTGTAGTTGATTCGTCAACTCTGTTACATAATATGCAGGCTCTTAAGGTATAAGTGCAGATATTTGTACAGCTAATTGACCACAGGGCAGTGAACAATATTACTTCAATATTTGCTTCACTTAAGGACTTACAATTTTACTCATTAAAAGCAGTGTCTTCATACGTGGTGTAGAAAACTTGACGCAGAGCGGGCGGAACGAATGCTGCATCGGAGCTGAGTTCGAATGCTTTCTGTAAAGTCAATGACCTTTGTGCGAAAATTTTAGACGAAGGGAAAAGACAGGCACCATTTGTAAAATATCTCTTTTACAGATATAGGTCTAACACCCTGCACTTTATTCACAGGGGTATAACATACATTTGACAATTCTTTTAGAATATATTAAGATAAACGGTTATGTTAAATAAGGGACTGTATGATACCGCACAGCCACTCCACGACACCAGCCCGCGAGAGTTGACTAGTGCACGTGTCAGAGATACCTTATATGCATCAAGGTTTAAGCAAGCTTCTTTCTGTCCGTGCGACATTATGACGTAATCTTTTTCGGTTAGCAGGAAAACAGATTGAACCATAATTCTGTAATTTTGAAATCTATTATAAACTTATGCGAGGGATTGCATAAAACGCATGCAACTCTTTATATAATTTTTATGCTAATTTGGGTGAAAATCAACGCACGAGCGACAGTGAATGCGCTTAGTATTTACTTGTGTTACGGACTGAAGTATACATTTTGTTGCACAAATTACTATTATTCTAGCAAATATTGGCATATTGTGTCTTTTTTCCCCAAGAATGACCACAAAACACATAACATAGATATAAACATCGTATTTGACCGCATATGTGCGCCATTTTTCCGATCGTGTTGCTTCTAATTCCTGGCGCAGGAATGAATTAATGTTACATTACTTTATTTTAAACAAAACTTGCACACCCTTGGGCGTACCCTGTGTTGCAAGTTACCGGTATTAAGGATAATATAGATAAAGAGCAGAGTGAACTTCATAATGACAAAACTCGTTCACAATGTTTACGTAATTCTGTGACAGCAAAATTTAAACGTACCGAAGTGAAAAGAGCTGCAGCGATTAGGCAGTGTGAGAGTTTCCAGTAGATAGAGGCCGGCCGCGACTGTTCTGTATGCTAGAGAAGGTCTGATTAGGGCTCCCAGCCACAACACCCCCGTGTAGCCCTTTGTCAACTCATTATCATTTCCTAAACTTTATTGTGTAATGGAGAAGAGTATCGTTCGCCTCACCGCAGGGACGCCATCTTGGAGCTAGCTGGTGTATCTGGCTTCATTTGTTCCCTTTCAGTAGGAGATAACGTGCCTGAAAACGCTTCAAACGAGAGTTACGACGGAAGTCCGTCTTATTGAATTGGTCACTCATTTTAATATATTTTAAAAACCTCTAAAATTATCCAATAGACTCTAAACATAAAGCTATAGACAAATAAAACAAACGAGCAGCTAAAATGCATCTGTATTTTTTCCTAATCAAATCACAGAAACCGTTAAAAAGGGAGGTACATTTCAGAGAAAAGTTTGAAGTTTATAAATTAGTGTCATGTATTATTTTGTAAGTCGGATTTTTTTTTCCTCTTGTAGCAATACAACCTGATTTACCGGTGTTGTAGAGGTAACATGCCAACCTCTGGTTCTCGAGGTCACAGGTTCAAACCCGGCGTAGGGTGGTGGGATTTTTCTTTTCTTGGCATAAAAATCCTCAGCAATGGCTTCCTTCGAAAGGGAAATAAAGCCGGTGGTCCCGTGTGGTAGATTTAAGGCACGTAAGAGAACCTCAAGCCTGATAAAGAGTCCTCCAAGCAAAATAAAGCGGAAGTTCACCTCAATATAGAATGGGAATTCGAAGGGACCATGGAAGTAAATATGTCCTGGTTTATTTTGCAGATTTATTATACTCCTCGTAGAAAACTTTTCTTTGATTATGTGTTTTAAATCATCTTTTTGTTGTTCTGTGTATAAACAGATAATTTCTTACGTTACTTATTGAGTAAACAAAATGAGGGCATCAGAGTAATGTGTCTCCACCAATAAGCTGAAACTTGATTCTCCATTCGCTTCTCACAACAGATTCTCACCGTTAAATGAAGATGAAATAGATGAAACAGCATAAGAAGTGAGCACAATTTCCATCAGCATTTCTCACAAACGAAACAAGCAACTACCTATTTACCTATCCAATTGTCGGACCGTACAAACAGATGGCTCTCAGTAAAAATAAACTGAAGCTATATTTTGAAGCAGTAGAACGCCACAGAACTGCTACCAGCTATCTGGAAAATAATAAGCGGATTTTGCATATGTTATGGTGTATTCCTCTATACTGAAAAGACGTTCTACAAAGTGTGGCATGCAAGACGGTTACACAAAATTAAATATGAAGTGGTACCGTAATATGATAAATCATATCACTTAAGAAGAACGTTTTTTGTAAAATGCAAAGGATCATCTTCGAGTGTAATACAGGCTAGAGTTTTACAAGGAGGTGTGCGTGCACTATTTCTATACCAAATATACGCTTCCGATTTTCCAAAGAATGATCTAATTAAATCGCAGTATGGAGACAATATAGATGTTCTTTGTAGGGGTCACAGTAACACAGCAATTAACGGTCTTCAAGAATGCATATTCAAAGTAGATGAATGCTGCAGAAGGTGGACTGAGGATGAATTCAAAAAAGTCCAGTTTAGTTACATTCACCTACAAAGCAAAAAATTAGCAAACACAAATTAAATAATGAGGACATTCCTCAAGTTTGGTTTGTCAGTTTTTTAGGACTAAACATTAGACACAAAATTCACGGAATGCACACATCTCCTCTCTAGTTTCTAAGGCACATACTTCAACTCAAATACCTCATCAAAGGCAGGTCATCTCTACCACTGTATCTCAAAATGCTCGTATATTTTAGTTTAATCAAACCTATCTAGATGTATGGGTGCCCTATTTGGGACTCAGCTTGACATTCGCAACTCAAAAGAAACAGACTTTCCAAAATCTGGTTGTTGGGATCATAGCGGATGCTTCTTGGTACATCCGCAATTCTGGACTTCACAAAGATCTTCACATTCCAACAGTTGAATCTATACACAGTCCTCATTTGCGTTGAATCTTTGAAAGATGCCAGATTGAAGTACTTATAGCTTTTCGTTTTCTGACTCACACTGCAGACGCTTTTATGTTTAGGAAACTATAATAAAAGCGTGTTTTGGATCAAACTTCAATGCGGGTTGAGTTTTTTGCTTACTTCCTATCCTAACGTAGATAAACGTCGAGAAGCTAAAATGAGTGTTTTAACGTGTATTATTATCTGAGTACTAAGCTAAACTTAGCAAAAACTGAATAGTTTGTCTTAGGATAATGTTTTGTGGACATTAAAAAGGGTGTTGAAGGTTGGCGCCCGTGATTTCCAGAGGCACTTCACGTCGACGATACATCACCGAGTGGAGTTTGCAAAGTAAATGTTCGCGATCACGTACCAAGGTCCTTTTACTGTTATTTTTATCGACATCCTCGCACGATCGCAGGGTCGCGCTTTGGTCGTCATTTGTTTCTGGGAAACGAGGTGTGACTTGGTGTATGTGTGTGACGGCTTGGAGTGCAGATTGCTGTCCGGCTCACTGCGTCCTCGCCGAACATTGGAAATCGAAACTCTGGGGGAGGTGGAGGAGGAAGCAGAGGAAAAAACGTAAACACGGGTGGGTCTTTCCTGACCATTTTAGGCTCTGGACCCTGCAGGGCTGGCTTTATACATTATTCATCCTAAATCGCGTAGCTCGCTTTAGAAAGGCTTGGCTTGCTGTTTCGCCCTGCGAGATTTTTAAAACTTCAACGTTGATTAAATGGAAGGAGACAAAGTCAGTGTTATTTTTTTAAAGCACGTGTTAGCTTTAAAGCCTTTTAATGAACGGAAATGGAGACGTGTTAAATTTTTACCACGCATATGAAATACCTGGATCGGAAACGATGTACTTTTGTATGTTGCAGCGATTCAAAAGCCAATTACACCCCTTAAACTGCGAAATAATGTAACTAATTTAAAGTGAACTGTTGCTATTTCAAGAGAAAAAAAGTTAAGAAAAGTTTTGGAACAACAAATACGCACCCCTCAAGGTGCTAGTTTCTCTCTCAGTGTTAATAAAATTGAGCAAGTAGGAGGGCTAACATTTTTAAGCTTATTTTCTATTCCTTGGTGCCTATTAATGTCGCATTGCCTAACGTAGGTACGAAGCAACTGGCGAACACCTGCAGGTATTGAGAGAGAGAGCGTGTGTGCGTGCATGTGTGTGCGCTCCAGAATATCAATGGAGAGTTAATTCACAATTTTAATTTGTAGAAAGCTTAAAGATTTTATTCCAATTTTATCTATTTCTAGCATTTTAAGATTTCTCTTGTTAATAGCTTTATATTTTTAAGAGGAACGGTCAGTTTTTTCATTTTTTGTTGTATTTATACTCCATCCAGCCTTAGATCCATACCTTGTATCCCTCTGCGATAACCTGGTGTTGTATCAGCTGCGACTAACACAAACAAACTCCACGTGGACTCATGCTTCGTGTTTATGTTGCAACAAAGCGATGTTTACTTGGGAGTTTTAGGAATAGCGCTGCTATCGCCTTACTACTTGGCAAAGCCATGAAGAATCTGAAGTTGCCTAGAGGTTTTCGCGAGGTTATCGCACAAACATGGCTAGACGGTGTGCGTACACTGTTCAGATGCAATCATATCTTCAGGACAACAAGGTTTAATATATCTGCCGGCGCGAGAGATCATATATTTGTGTTTTATCATTGACTGTACACCAAATTACTATTATTTCGCTGTTGTAATAAACAACTTAAGAAGCGACCATAGCACTCGACAGCCAAGGTCAATACGCCTCAATACTTTACCAAGTAGTACATTCAAGTAGTCTTTACCAGGGTTATACACCGTGAAAACTCACAGATAATCGCCGATATGTAAGGTACTATATTTTATGGTGTGCTTTGGTTTCGGCGTGTCGCGGATTAGTTGTTG
This sequence comes from Tenodera sinensis, assembly GCA_030765045.1. Taxonomy (NCBI): domain Eukaryota; kingdom Metazoa; phylum Arthropoda; class Insecta; order Mantodea; family Mantidae; genus Tenodera; species Tenodera sinensis. Next base: position 57,966,514 of record CM060971.1, on the reverse strand, counting down.
ACGGCTTGTGTTTACATCAAGTGCGGATCTAAAGAATGGAGCGATTATAGTAGTACGTTATGCGACGAGAGCATAATTGCCATTATACTCAAGTTTCATGGGACTATTTAAGCTCTATCATGTGTCTAAGTTTAAACGTTTATAAAAGGTTTTTAATATTCTACACTACATGCTATTGTTACTGGTGTCCGACATTTTAATGTGTATTTGTTACTCGATTATGCATATGAGAATTGATACTTACGCCTCCAATTGCTTATTTATTGATTTTATTGTTGTGTTGTCCTTGACACAATGATACAAAGATCATATAATATATTCTAACATTTTAAAAAGTAACTTTAAAAAACGAGAAGACAAATTGAATGTATCAGAATTTTTAGATTTTTTTAACTCGAACTAGTTGTTATTCGATTGTACATACGAGAATCGGCAGTTTCGCTTTCAACTCCGTGGGAATGTGCCCAGTCGGCAAACTATTGATTGCTACATGTGGATCTTTTGATTGGTGGATATCAGTATCGTTATGAGCAGGTGCACCTTCGATTGGTTTTCTGATAGCAGCGTTACGAAGAGGTCGATATGAGGTCAATTACAATGGCGTATAAGCGCTAACTCATGGTGTGGTCGAGCATAAAAATATTTTACACGCATTAGCAAGTTTTCTTTATAATACCTGGAATTTCGGTAAAAATAGATTATGGAGGAAGAAATCTCAATAAAAGATTCTTATATTAACGTTTTTAAGCAACTACCTCATAACACCTCACTGTTTATATCATCATGAACTTGATGGCTTGGGTCTGTTGACCCTTTCAGTTTCCCCAGTGGAAATTTATGGCAGATGATCTCTCCAGCGTTGTTTAGTTCTTTCAATCTTATGGCTTAAAGGTGTATAATTTAACGTCTTTTTTGGAAACCTATTTCCGTACGTTTTTGTTACATGTTGAAACCAATTGTATTCATTTGCCTTTATCTTATCATTTAGTCTGAAAATGTTTAATTCGCTCCTGATATATTCACTCCTCTTTTGGTCTGTAACTGTTACTTTTACGACTCTTCTGAGAAACCGCATTTCGGTTGTTTCTATTTTTCTCTCCTCCAATTTTGTTAAAGGCCATGTTTCGATCCATAAATCAACGTTGGTGCTGCGATTGTTTTATACAATTTTAATTTTGTTTCCCTTGTTGTTTTACTACTTTACGAATTTATTTATCCGTCCGTTTAAATTATATCTCGGTGACATAAACGGGTATTATATTTTTAAGAATTGCCGGGTTAATTGCATATCAAACAATCCTGTAATCAGTAGAGAAATGCATGCACTTTCTAAACATTATGTAACTAATGCAGTGAAAACCATCAGATATATGCTCTGTTGTATTTTCTTCTTTCTGCATACTATACATGAGATCTTTCTCACCTTTAATTTGGAAGTGGAGAGGAACACTTTTTGTAGCCACAGTGTTTATTTGATGGAAATCAGTACTAAATCAAGGTCAGCTCATATAGTGAGCCTTATAAGGCAACGTGTGGCTCGTACAGATTTGACAGCTTACATATGGTCCATCAAAAAGTGTACACAGACTTTAGACAAATTCTTCATTGTTTGTTAGGACTGAATTTAATTGTATATCACAGGTTTGATCAATTTTTCTTCGCGTGTTCAGTTATTTTTGTTTCTCAGGATGCCTGTATGAGTCCAATAGAATGATGTGTATTTGGGTATTTCTGCACATGCTGTTGTACTTTCTTGACGAAGGACCAGCTTTGTGGGTTTCCTGCTATATGCCGCATCCTTCAAGATCCTCCAAAGATAGTTATAAAGAGTTAAATCTGGTGAGCGTGTTGGAACTCAATTGCAGCTCTTCGTCCTATCTATCCATGCAGATTGCCCATACGTCTCGGTGATAGGCATCTCATCATGTTGGTATGTGTGTATGTTACGCAGGGGGGGCACCTCGACCCCCGACATGAATCTGTTGCGGGCTACCTCCCGCCAAGGGGAAAGTATAAGGTGAAGTGAGACCGGAGGTTTGTCAGAGGACGTAGCCAACGAAGCCCAGAGACGCATAGAAGTCCCTGACAGTCCCTGGCGCACAGCCGAAGTGTGTCTTCTAACTAAGGAAAGGGCGACGAGGCGGGCAGCAACTTCCAGGGAGGACCAGGGGAGAGGCATCCATCCATCGCAAGCTTTCTATCCCAACCCTCACTGATCACATCCTATCCCTTTCTCAAAAATGCTATAGTTCCCTTCCGCACCCTCAGTGCCCTTGTCCGTGACCTCGGGGAGCACGACATTGACCCCGTGGAGACATACAAATGCCCCAGAGTAGTACTTAGCCCAAAGTGAAAAAAAAATATATATACACGTATCCCATAATTAGGAGAAAGTTGAGGGCGCCTCCCACTGGGTGAGGATAACCCTTCAATGACTCCCAAAATAAAACCAAAATTCCCTCCCAACGAAACCACCATCCTACCGCCGTCCATTTTTGCAAACCCCATTGTACCAGTAAAGGACGCAGTCCTGATATGGTTTTGGTCGGGAGGCTCCACGGTGGAATCACCTCTCATGACAAAAAGAGGTTCCAGTACACAAGCAACTACGCCATCTGTCCGCCGGAACGAACCAGGAATTCCTGAAGAGATTCTTACCACCATTCGCCTAAGTGGCTTGAGGAAACCACGGAAAAACTCATGTCAGAGTGCGCGACTTTCCGAATGCGGGCCACAGATGTTACCTCTTGAGCCATCCCGCTCGGTCGTCTTATTGATAGAACAACTCGCCGTTTCCATAAAGTACACACATAGCTGACAAAATATATTTCCAGACATCTGGCTCGAGTAACTGTGTCTACCTTGCAGAAGAAGGGTACCATAAAACCACTTATCCCCTATAAATTGACTGGCTTGTATACATTAACATGGAGATTTTGTAGTGCCCAGTAAACAAAATTATGACGATCCACTGCTCCAGCAGCATCAAACTACATAATCTTTTGTGAAATGTGTAGACAGCTCTGGGTGTGTTAATCTACAATTACGATCGTATCTTCTTTGTTTCGCAGCTTATGTGTCGTGGGTGCGATTCTACGCAAGCTATCCAAAAGAAGCAAGGGAAACGTTTAGTTTCAAGCAATTACACCTAGGACATTACGCCAAGAGCTTTGCTCTTAGAGACCCACCTTCTTCTATCGGTGGAATCGGAAGAAGAAACTGGCAGAAACATCAGCAACAAAACAAAGGCAAAATTCGCCCAAGGATCAGGTAAGAGTAAAAATACGTTATTTCTATTTTAGTATCAAATTTTCATAACATAAAAGTTATGTAAATTTCTATAGGTGTAAGAGGGTAAGACTACTTCTTTAGCAAAGGTAAGGGTTAGGAACTGAGGATTTAAGCACTGCGGTCAAGGCTAGAGCTATTACACCTAATAAAATTCAGAGGGTAGCAGGCTCAGTGGAGTCCCTAACGTTTTCAAATGTAACATCTCCGTCCGCTCCTCCGATCTCCCAATCTGTTCTAATGACCCACTCCAATAGAAGTTTCCATGCCAGGGAAGGAAAAGATTCTCACCTCAGAGCACATTTGGGGCTCTAATGACCTAGCTGTCGACGGGCCCTTAAACCCTAATCACTCACTCACTCAGAGCACATTTATCGTAGGTATATGCCGCACACAAAAGTTCAACCCTCCTGACCCTGAGCCCCTAAAAGAGGCAGAGGGAAATGAAATGCAAGGAATGAGGAACAGGGATATTTGCGATTGTATGTAATCCACCCTCAATATTGGCGTATCGACGTGGGAAAATCACAAGATGGCCCGTCTATAGTAGTCATATACCAGTCCACCCAAGGTCAGTTTTAACTCCCTTGCAACCGTTCCTCCACTCCTCTTACTAGTGAGCAGCAAGGAATAGTCAGTGCGCCGTCAGGTGAGGGAACTGGAGAGACACAAAGGGTGAAAGTGGGGTATACACACGTGACCTTGAGTGGACCGGTCAGAGCGAAACCGCTGTAACGGGAATCCATCATAGGACCTCGCGAATATGGAGCATCCCGCTCGATATGTACCGTTTAATATTACAACATTATGTTAATAGAAGCTGCTCTTGGAGCAAACAATTGCTTTATGAACAAAAGTAAATCTAATTAGATTTGCAGCGTTGTATATGTATACCAATTAATTATCATTAACTTCAATATTTTATTTGACTATTTCATTTGTGTTATCGTATATGACTTTCTATACTAGCCTCTGATCCCCGAGGTTACAGGTTGAAACCCAGCACAGCACGATGGAGTTTTTCATGCATGTATGTGTGTGTCTGTTTGTGCGCGCGCGCTGGTCTGTTTATTTAACGCTATAACCCAAAAACCAAAGGTCGATTAAATGTTACACTTTGTGCCTCTTTAAGTTCCATATCTTCCAAGGGTGCGGCACTATTTCCAAAAGAAATCTCCCTAAGCCAAACTACCCTTGATATGTGCAATTGTCCAAAACTTTTGATTTTCTCAAAAATAGTTCTAAAGATTTTGATTAAATTACCATACTTTTAAGATACTTTCATGACAAATGAAAGATATAGCTTAAACTTTCACCTTTGAAGTCTTCTTCATTTTGAAACTGGTAAACCGTAAGAAATAAGACCAAATCTTGCTGCACAAAATATGCAGAACTCTAAAGCACGAAATTTATTAGTAATAGTTTTTAGTTTGGAGTTGCCTATTCATTTTCGAGATATTCCTTTTATTAGTTCGAATTTCTCAATAGATACACTTTTCTCAAATGGGAAGTCTTTTTTCTCTTAGTCAAGTAAAACAGAATTTCAGAGCAAAAATTTGAAATACTGTAATCCCTACTCCCATTGTACTTAAAAAAATTAACATAGGAAATAATATTACTATTTATACTCAACCAGCTGTTCTATTAAATGATGCAATTTCATGTAGCACATACGCGTTAAAAGAAGTTTTACCAATGTTTACCTCGATTAACATTGGTTAAGGGAAGGAATATGAGTGTAATACATTATTTATATAACTAGTGTATAATCTGATTGTGACATGAGTATATGGTTAGCGAGCGTTACGAGTGTCACAATGGACACATTACACACGTGTTACATACAAAGTTTTATGCAATTTTGAGTATTAAAATACTTTAATAAATTAGTTAAGTGTAAAATATTAATACATCAGAGATGACATATGTATCATCTGTATGTTTGCTAAGCAGATGTTTCATTTGTTTTGACGCGTATAGAGCAAAAAGGAAAGTAATTATAAAACTATTGAAAATATGGATTGTATTCAGGTTGACATTTTGAACGAAGCGAAGAGTGCTCAGTGTTTCTTAATTCCAGAACAATCAATAGATGTTTAGAAATGTTTACCATTTCTCAGATATTCTTTGTAATTTGTGTCAGTTTTGGAGAACTTATACTTCTATCAAATGGAACATTGTTATTCATTTTTACTTTCTCTACTGGTAAGTAGAGGAAGTGTTGTATTCCACCCAAAAATTCGATGTCGAGATTTCACCGGAAATATATGTTTTGAGGTCCTCTGAGTCCGAAAAAAGCATTTTTAGAAAAAGGTCCGTGTGTGTCTGTATGTTAGTCTGTGGAGAGCATAACTCAAAAACGAAAAGTCGGTTAAAAACCAAAGGTGGTATTTAACGATGCGACAAGAAGATTTTGAAGAAAATAGTCGCACGCTAAACTACCCTTTACATGGAAAATGTTTATTTTCTTGAAAATGGCTCTAACGATTTTGATTAAAATGCAATATGTTTAAGATATTTGTATGACAAATGAAATATATATTTTGAATTTTCTGGCTGTAGTCCACGTAGTCCTGTTTACTCTGGATGACTTTTGCATAACTGGTAAACCGTAAGAGATAGACCAAATCTTACTCTACAAAAAATGTTGATCTTTTTAAATATAAAATTTATGTCTAAATAATTTTTTTGTACAATGAACCATTTCGGAGGTCTGGCTTGTTATTTGTGTGAGTTTTGGAGAACTTATACTTCTATCAAATGTAGCATCGTTATTCATTTTGTTATATGTTGACCGTGCAAAGAGAATGGAATTTGAAAGCTTTAAAAATTTTGACTATCGCCTAAGGTCTACTGTATTCTCCTATTTCCCTTGTACCTACAAGGAAATAAGTAATAAGATAATTTCTGCAAACGTTTATCTCAACTAACGTGAATAAGATATAGGAATAAGAGTTTGTAAGAATGGTTAGTACAAGAGTAGGGAAATCATCAGATTTTTTTTATTCAGGGGCCCTCGAAATATATATTATCAATGAAATCCCAACAGCGTATTTTTGTGTTGGAATACAATACTTCCTGAAAGTACGTGATGGATAAAGAACAAGTAATCATGTGTTTAAATGTTGATGAAATGGTGGGGTGTGACAAAAGTTGGAGTATGAAGCATATCCATTGAATGGCACCAGAAATGTAGAGGAAAACGCCCCAATTTCCTACTGCCCATTGTTGTTTTAATAAGGAATAGTTTTCTTGCTGCTGACTGCTAGAGGCCATTTGGACACGGTAAAGCGGAAACCCTGTTGTGCTTAGGGTGCGGAAAAATGGCACTTGGAGCGTAGCACAGTAACATCCATTCCAACAATTGTCAAGGCCGGCCACTATATAAAAACTCAATTTGTCTTTCCTCTGTCTGTCCCCTGTTGTTGTTGTTATTCTCTAAATGACAACTGTTACGAGCGAGCGGGAGAGAGAAAGGGTGGATAAAAAGAGATTGAATGCAATTATTTTAATTTCAAAAAACAGCATGGAAGCGAAACTTTGAGAGTGGGCTGGATCGTATGCTGTGGCTAAGCGAAGCGATTCAGCGCTGGGAAATGGTTTAACGCGATAATCATGGCCGCACATTAATCTTCCCACAATGCCCCGCGCGCATGTGTAGGTATTTCCACAACAAAAACAAGCTTCTAGGAATCAGAATCCATCCTGTAGAAAACGTCCCAGCATAAATATGGTATGTAGCTAATGAAAATATTCAAAATATGACGGGTTACACTCACATGACTTTCTCTACTCTTTTACTGATCATTCTTACAAACTCTTATTCCTATATCTTCGTGTTAGTTAAGATAAACCTTTACAGAAATTACCTTATTGCGTATTTCCTTGTAGGTGCACGGAGAATATTGGAATACGGTACGCTTTGAGCGATAGTCAGAACTTTTAAAACTTTCAAATTTCGTTCTCTTTGCAGGGCTAACAAAGAAACAATGAATAATGGTGTTCCATTTGATGAAAGTTTGTTTTTCAAAACTCGCACAAATAACTAGGAATACCTATATTTGAAATGGTTCACTTTACAAAAAAAAAAAAAATTATTTGGACATAAATTGTGTGTTTTAGCAAGAACAACATTTCTTGTATAGTAAGATTTGGTGTATCTCTTATAGTTTACCAGTTATGCAAAAGTCATCCAGAGTAAACAGGCCTACATAGACAATAGCCAGAAAATTCAAGATATACATTTTATTTGCCATAAAATATATCAAACACATGGCATTTTAATTAAAATCGTTAAGAGACATTTTCGAGAGAATCAAAATTTTCGACAAATTTTCCATGTAAAGGGTAGTTTAGGGTGGAGAAATTTTCTTTAAAATCTTCGTGTCGCATCCTTAAAAGATGTTAAACTTAAATACCAACTTTGGTTTTTAACCAACATTTCGTTTTCGAGTTCTGCTGTCCAAAGACACACACGGACCTTTTTCTAAAAATGCTTTTTTGGTGTTCAAGGGGCCTCAAAACATATATTCCTGGTGAAATCTCGTCATCGAATTTTTGGGTTGTATACAATACTTCCTCTACTTACTGTCTGTAGCAGAGGAAGTAAAAATTCAGGTCGAGGTTTTCTGTTGAGTAACTATTTTCAACGCCACGGCATTATGAAAGAAAAGTAAAACCTCTTCTCTTCAAGTTCTTTTTTACTCCAATGTGGTCATATTCTAGTACCAAGGGTTTCTAAATCCTTTTTATTGTTTTAGTCATCGTCATCTCTATAAGGATTAGGGAGTTACCTATTCCGTATTCATAAAACATCAGTCCAATGCTTCCTAGAACGTCCAGCTTGTTGTCCTATTGCCTGGTAACTCATTGAGTAGTGGGTGTCTGTCCTCACTAATTCTATTCGTGTGCTCAATCCATTTTTGTCTATAAGTAATTACTTTATAATATGAAACATCTACTTTAAGTTCCTTATTTCTTCATTTTTAATCCTATGAATTTTGGTGTAATCCTTTACTTGTCTAAGGAACCTCATCTCCGAACCACAGCCGTACAAAACTGTGGGGATTGCCGTACTACCTGGCAAGGCCATGAGGCGTATCTGAAAGAATGTGAAACTACCCAATTGTTTACGCGAGTTTATCGCACAAACACGGCGAGATAGTGCATGTACACTGTGTTCATATGCAATCATATCTTTAGGACAGCAACGTCTCATATCGGCAGGCGCGAGAGATCATCTATTTGTGTTTCAACACTGACTATAGACCAAGTTACTATTACTTCGCTCTTCTAATAAACAAGATAAGAAGCGATCCTAGCACTCGCCCAAGGCTAAGATCAATACGCCTCGTCGTTTTGCCAAGTAGTAAATCTGTAGAGTTTGATTTTTGTTTCCTTTCTTACGTTGTTAAAACATCTCTGTATAGATCCGCAAACTGCCTGGAAATTAGTTATATTGCAATCAATTATAGATATTGGCTGGTAAACCGAGAAGTTTCGCCGTCAGGAACGAAGGCGGTTGCGCAGTAGGCAAATTTCCAATGACGTCACTGTCACGTGTTTTCTACCCAACCAGACGTCTGTTTCAGAGCGCGTGTGTGAGAATATTTGTGCAGATTTGCGTGAAATTAAGTAAATCCGAGCAATAAGTCCACTCCGTTGTTTGATAGTAAGTTCATTTATAGTTCCAAAGATGGCAGAAACCCAGAAAAAAAATTGTGTTACTGACTGTCAAGCCAGGGAAATGGTGTATAATGTGTACAAATACTTCCTGAGCAAGATGGAAGTAATGGGAGGCGGTGTTGCCGATGACGTTTAACAAATAACCGTTGCTTCAGTTCGCGCCTAGTTGCGAATACCCCGTTCGCCCCTCCCTCTTTTGCCTCTCAAGAAACACCACAACGCAGCGTTTCCCCTACATGCGCGTCATCTGCCATCGTTCATGACGGCTACTCCAATTATGATTAGATCGTCTGCAAACAAAATATTATACACCTTTTTATCAACTCTTAGTCCTGGGTTTACTAAAACGGTCCATTTAAAACGTCCATATATTAAACAAACTAGATGATGTGTTAAACTTTTGTCTTAACCTAGTATTAGACTTATCTGCCCCTGTTTTCTTAACTCCGATGTGTATATTATACTTGCATCTTTGTACAAGTCCTTTATTGCTTCAATAAAGTATGTGTTTCTTTTGTTAAATTGTGTATTCAATTTAGGTGTGTTGTAGTAGTTAAATGTCCATAAGAAAAAACAGTGATAGTGAAGAAGGAACCATTGGCTTCCTCATGCGGTTGCCTGGGATCGAACCCGGGCCGCTTTGGTGAGAAGTGAATTGTCTAACCACATTCTAAAATCCCTTAAAATGCGGGAAATGTATCACACACCACTATATATCTAGAAAATGCGCTGTTACTGTTGCATCCAAGACATAACTAACGCAAATATTAGCTCGTATTAGCTTGTTCTATATTGATTTTTTAATTATTAGGTGTTAAATTTCGTGGTTATTTGCTAAATAGCCACAGGAAACAAAAATCAATACTCTTTTTAGGGAAATGCTAGAATCTTTAGTGTTTTCCTTTCTCCTTTTTTGGTCGTTTCATTTGTGTAGTCCCTCTAACTTCTTTGGTCACATCAGGAGCTTTAACTTGAAAAACAAGAGATGGTGTTATCATTCGTTGAATTGAAGGGTCGACTTTTATCATTTTAACACTAAACATACATTTGCTCCCACATTCATACTTACAGACTGTGGGAATAGGGCATTATTCTGGTTAAAGGACCATTCCTACCTCAGAATCGATCCCGGGATCTCTGGTTGACTAGCCAGAGTGCTGACCACTTGAGCACAGAGGCAGTCATTCAGTGTACTGTCACTGACGTATGTTCAGAGTGTCAGAGCTTTGAAGCATTTCCTCGTGATATGGAAATAAATGAGCTTCAATTGTTAAAATAAGATGTGGGTGTATTTTGGGGTTGCCAGGAAGAATGGCCATGGTTGCATGAGCGTTAAATTGTCAGCATTTCTATCCTTTTTTTCAGAGCACAGTTTTTCTTTAGCCTCATCTCATTTCTCCCCGCTAGTTTTTTGTCTTTCTTTTGTTCACGTACTGCTTTTTCCGGTGAAATGAAATAACGAAAAGGTGGAATTAATTGAAGTTCCCCTCTGGAGGGAAAAGAAGAAAGAGAAAAAAGTTAAGAGAAGAGGCTAAATTGAGAGAATAAGAGTTGGGATTGCAAGGATACAGAGATAGGGTGGGCCAGCAGTGCCAAATCTAATTTGTGTGCACCTCTGCGGGCCTCCGCCAAAACTAAATCTCATCAACATCACAATTCCTTTCACTCGGCGTTCACTGCATTCCCATTTTTTCCGAGTTAAAATCCCCTCTTAAAAGCCTTCAAAAGCAGATACAGAGGACTTCCACCGCCATGCTACTTTGAATGTAGATGTATGTAGACTTTCGTTTGTAAATAATTTTTACTGTTTTTCTGTATTTTGCAACCGTCCTTCCCTATGAACCTATAATGAAATTTGCATAAAACTGTTGGAGACTACATCCCTGAAAATAAAAATCGCTTAAGTTCTTTCACTTATATTTATTTTTGACCGAAAGAGATTTGCCGAACATGAAAAGAAGTTTGAAATATCTATGCCTTCTTCATCTATTAAATATATGTTAGCTTACAATAAAGATAGCCAAAATTAACGACAAATGTGTCATATTTAAGAAAGTGGAAAGAAAAATCCATAACTACATATAAACCGTATGCTAGTATTTTAAACGACAAAATAAAGCCAACAGTAAAATCACTGTTGCAAAAAGAACAGAATGGATTTCGAAGGGGTAAAAACTTGTGCCGATTGTGTATTTGTTAGGAAACGGTTAATACGGGGAGAGCGGGCTACGCGGTGTTTTGTCTGTCCGCGTTCTCGGTGCTCGATGCGCTTTGTCGCTATCGTAGAAAGGCGCGGGTGAAACCATACAACTACTTTCAAACTACTTCTAAAGGCTTTACTTACCAACTTTATGAATGGAGATGCTGAAACTGGCTACCGTCACTTACTGGAGCTCTAGGAAACCTTTCTCCGCTAATGGCACACCATACGCCTATTTTTTCGTCACGAAGTGATACTACATGAACAATATTACGTTCCGTTTTGTCCACAACAAAAACTGTTTGAGAGGTTACATTGGACAGAGCTTGAAAGAACAGCATATTGCAGCTACATTTATAGTTGTAATGAGTGAAATCAAAGAAAAACCAGACATAAAATTGACAAAGAAACTTAGTAACACAAGTGTAGAGTTAGGTTTAGAAATTAAAATACATATATAAGCAAACCATATCTGGACTTGAAACTCGTGATCCAGCAAACTTTCAGATCTGTCAAGTGCTTTGATCAGAAAAACGGAGGTATTTTCCACCACATATCCGTTATTGACAGGTATAAACAAAAGAAAAGCGAGATGTAGGCTGCCAGCGGTTATTTGCTACGAATCCCTTAACATTTAGAATAGGGTTACCAATAGGGGACAGTTTAACTCAACCTCCTGTTATTGTTCGGCTCGCCTGCCGTGTAAGGAGCTTCTATTGTATTAGAGTTGCGCAGCCGTAAAGTCCGACCACCTCCAGCACACGAATTGGAGGCAGAAAAGAGGAGAATGATACAAAGTGTAGCAAAATAATGTCTAGGAAGTAGAGGACATACCAGAAAATAGAAGTAGTTATTCTCTTTCCACCCAAAATTCGACATCCAAATTCCATCACAAGTAAATCTTTTGAAGTTCATTCAATCCGAAAGCAAACTAATTTACAGATGTTTGTGTGCGCATGTTTGTGGGCTTCTTATTCTTGTGTGCGCATGCGTACGGGAAAGAGAGAAAGAGAAAGATAGTGAGAACAAACAGTATAAATCAATAACAAGAAGTCGAATAAAAGCCAAACTTGTAAAAAACATTCAGCATCTTTCAAGGATGCCATCAGGAGACTCTCAAGAAAATTCTCCCGTCAAACTATCCTTTTCGTGCAGACATCTTTGTTATTTTTTATTTTCTGCAAAATCAAAGGTTTTGATTAAAATTACCATACCTTCAAGACTGCATTACTGATAAAGTGCATACGCTGAATTTTCTACGAATAGCCTCTTTGTTCAATAAATGTTGCATATTTTTTATAACTGGGAATATATCATACACTCAAAAGGTTACGACAGGAGAAACTTCATCAAAATACAATTTCTGCCAAACATCCTTATTTTCTTAGCATTAGCCGCTTTTCAAACATTTGATATGTTGTGTTTAGTTGTATCAATATGCTTGAAAGTTTGCAAAGCTTCTTTTGTCTTTTCTTTTGCTGAGTTGGTTACTGTCTCTTCGGGTTTAAATTGCATCTCTACATTCGTGAATTTTTATTGCAGTTTATGTTAATGTAAGGAATAAGCATGATTTGTAAAATGAAAAATCTAGTTCATTGCAAATAACTGCTGTTTGAAATCGTTACGTTCATGAAATTTTCTTGTTCAGTAATTTTATTTTGTCATTAAAATAACCAGGTGTTCCTCTTTCAGGAATCTTGCGCAGATCTATGCTTAGCTATTTAGGATGGATGAATTACCATAAAGAATAAACTGCAAAACAGACTGAAAGCACTGAGACGGCTGAAGATGTTAATTATGTAACTTGTGTACATCTGTGGTATTCTGGGTGTTATTTTTAACGCTGTACCACATTTGTGAACGTGGCAAGGCAGATGCTTTGAATTTTTCGCAAACGGTGAAAGTGTTGTTTAAAACAAATACATACACGCATTTTTTAAGAACAAAGCCCAAAAAGTGCCGCACCCACCGGACCAAATCTTCTCGCTCACAGTTGTAATGAGTGAATATATTTTCTTCTCTTATGTAATTGTTATTCTGCATGTTTCCGGTGCAGGGAACATAAGATACTTGATAATATGAATATTACATTTCTCTGCACGCTCTTTCATTCCGCGTCGTGGAGAGAAAGTAGTATTCTGGACTGTTAATACTGAAAGGATTCATTAGGTGCGTTCGTTATTACTTGGGATTTGTTCACGCGGCTTAGTCCGTTTGTGGCACGAAACATTGCAATACAAATTTGAAACATTTTAATTATATGGGATCATTTAATGGCGTAGGCAGACATTTTTCTTCGAAGTGGTGTCCCTGCACAGTAAAATTTCGATTACCCGTCACTTGATTAAACGTTTGGCTCATTAATAATTACCCTTGTGGTGTGTTTGCATTTTTTTCTGCAATGAAAATATCCTAACCTGCTTTGGAAATGAATGTGCAGAAAGGCTGTACTGTGGCCGACTGGGTAAACCACTTGCCTCTCACCAACGTTCTGTCTTAGGGAAGTGCATTCGGTCGCAGGAGTGCCGTCTGGGCTAATTTTCTCCGGGTTCTCCGGATTCCCCCGCCATTCATTTTACATACTGTTCTATCATGAACTTTCTTTGCATCAATTTCGTTTCATTTCATACCATCTTGCTTACTGTTATACCAGGTTCCTGGTTCTCTGCTCACAACTCCTTGCGAAAACTGCATTCACTGGTCGGAAGGGGCTCGGAGGGCTAACTACGTCCCACCTTCCACTATTACACCTCACTCATGAGGAGGTGGAGGATGCGGAAGATATACATTTCATTTGTCATAAAAGTAACTCGAGCATAACATTTTAATCAAAATCGTTAGAGCTATTTTCAAGAAAACCAAAATTTTCCAAAAATTTTCCATGCAAAGGGTAGTTTAGGGTGGAGGAATTTTCTTCAAATTCTTCACAGACTGACAGACACACGGACCTTTTTCTAAAAATGTTTCTTTTGGATTCAGGAAGCCTCAAAACATATATTTCCGGTGAAATATCGACATCGAATTTTTGGGTGCAATACAATACTTCCTCTGCTTGCAATTAGCAATAGGGAAAGTAAAAGGTATCATAAATACGTAAGATTTTTTAGGAGATTCTGATAGAATTTTACCAAAAATAACGCCGTAACCGGGACTTTTTGTGAGGTTAATATGCCTGTTTATTGTGATTTGCACTTCATCTGAGGAGAACGGCTGAATAGGAAGTGATAGTTGTAGTGGAGCAGACGGATAATCACTAATTTATTGTTCAGAAGAGCTTCTTTGAGTCACCGGTTCAAAGACAGACGCCAAATGTTCTGCAAATCGTTCAGCCTTTTCCTTATCACTTTGAGCCCAGCTATTGTCTTCATTCCTTATTGGTATTGATTTAGATTCTTGCAATCTTCTTGTTGCTTTCCAAAGCGAGGACTTACGAACAAGTGTTGCAGTTGGGGTCAAAGAGTGAAAATACTTGGTAACTGATTCATTTTTGTAGAATAATAATTGTCTTCATAATCGCCGGGAAGTGTTATTAAAAGCATTTTTGTCTTCAGGGTGTCGGGCACATTGCCCTACTCGTCGTAGCTTTCTTGCCTCTTCTATTTTTGCTATATCTTGTGGATATTGTTTTGACGTATTAGGCGTAGAATCCCAAGCCGCTTGTTGTAAAGTAAATGTTAAATATGCAACGGCTTCTCCTATGTCCTTGCTGGTTTTCAAAGGTAAATTCGCTGATAGATTTTCGTGGACTCTACGACGAAAGTGTTCCCAATTGGTCAATTATTACAAAGCTTTGGTGATGCACAATATTTAATTACAGTGGAACTCATAGTCAAGAGCACAGTAGAATGATCAGATGATAAATCAAAATTGCTGCTTATTTCAGTTTTTCCCAAGGTCACTCCTTTCATAATGAAGTCTAGAAGATCTGGGCGTTTTAATGTATCTGATGGTTAATAAGTTGGTTCTCCAGTGGATGCTGGTATAAGGTTGAGCTCCTTTATGGCCTTAAGTTCAGAACCTCTTGGAGAATTAATGCGACAACTCCATCATTGATGCTTTGCATTGTAATCTCCACCTGCAATAAATCTTCTACCAATAGATTTAAAGAAGACAGAAAATAATTGCTGAGTTATTTTGTGTTTAGGGGGACAGTAAACTGCAGAGTGTGCTAATTGACCCCAAATATCTGTTAACATAATCGATGTGGCTTGGATGTGCTCCGTGATGATGTTGAGGTCACTGCCGTATTGTTGGCGAACAAGTACAGCGAGCATCGTGGCGGTTAAGGCAGGGTGTATATGAATAGAAGGAAAAGCTTGGGCCTGAGGACACTACCCCTTGGGACTCCAACTCTGATGTTACGGAGCTGGGGGATTAGAAATGAAACTTGTAGACTGCAACATCATGTAATACTAAACTGCTAGTACTATTTATAAAGAAAACATACATTGACTTTATTTTCTTCCCTAACCTTGATTATCTACAGGAGGACAGTTGCTTCCACAAAACAAGATTATATGGCCACTTAATTTAAATATTGAGCATCAGCAAACACTGTTGGACCTCCAGAAGACTACTTGCATACCTACAATCTGTCTGGCAATTTGCGCGTGTTATTTGGAAATTTTATCGCTAAAGTTTCCTCAAGGATGGTTTTCTATGGAGATAGAATAATTAATGTATTACTAATAATTAATACACGTGTCTGATTTCCGATGAAATCTCGATGTTGAATCGTTGGTTGGAATGTATGTGGTAAAGAAAGTAAAAAGAAACAAATGAAAAGGTGACCTTGACCTCTACTACGTGAACCCCAGATACCTTGCTCACAGATTGTCGATTATCAAGCGAGAATAGACTGGCATCTGGTAAATTCAATGATGGCAGTTCAGAGCACGCCTAAGAGAACGAAAAGATAATGGTATTTTTGGAGCTTTAACGAAAGTTTAATACTTGAGTCGTCTTGAAACAGCAGGAGAACATAATGAGAATTAGTGCGGTGAGGCTAATTACAGCGGGGAGGGGGTTACATCCATCATGTGCGTGACGTAGCTTGTCGCTACCGGGCAGACCGAGAACACAAAAGCCACCACCATTTTTAATTAAGTTATTAATTACTTAAACACAATTATCCCTTCCCTAAAATTCTTGCCTCCTCCTCGGAACAAATTTGGTTACAAGCATCCGGCCCATTCCTCAAGCACCCTGCTGAATTGTTTTCATTCTTCTCTGCATGCTTGCGTTTTTGTTTTCATACATGAAGATTACTGTACCATGCTGGGCGTCTTCGTGTCGAATTGAAGTTGAAAGCAATTATCTTAGTTTTGAACTCATTAGTCCTAATAAGCCAAGTGACGATGATTACCAACTTTATGACTCCGTTTACCTCAATACCAGAGTTTAACTATGAAAGTCTAAATATATTTTGAAGAGCAATCAGTTTAGACTCACGTTATGCCTCCTTCGCGACGCCCATGATGGCACAATCGACACGATTTCTTTGGAGAGTACACTAAACATCTTCGATTACTATCAATGGACTCTGCACTTACAATCAGTTATGCTTGCTGTTTTCCACTCTCATTGACCAGTTCTCCAGCTTTTTTACTATCGATAAAATTGTTGCCTTTGTTGGAACATCCTGCACATTGAATTCTCTTCAAAATTCCCGTTGTGCTGTTGTCAAAGAATCTGTATTCCAATACGTTTTCATAATAAAAACACGCTTTGAAATGAGTACTGTATTTTTCTGTTACGACTGTCAACAATGTCAACAACGTTTTCACAATAAAAACACACTTTCGAAGTTAAAAAAAGCTAAATCAGCAAAACTTATTGATAAAACTCTCATTAATCCTAATTGACTCAAAGTTGACAAAGCAATATTTTTTTCTAATCAATATTTGCGAAAGAAAATAAACAAAAAGATCATAAACCATGTGCAATTGTTAAGACAGAAGTTATATAAAAACCTCATACATTTAATGTTAATAAGCCTCCTGCCAGCAAATCTCTGCATGTTTCTGTTACGACTGTAAAACTAGAGACTCAATAATACCAACATTTTCACAATAAAAACATCCCCTCGAAGTGAGTACTGCATGTCTCTGTAACGACTACAAACTAATACTGTCAACAGTGTTCGTAATTACCATCGAAATCAACAAAATAAACAATACTGGTACAGATTCTCCCAGAGCCATTGAGCTACGAGCTTTCAGAGGGAAATCATGGCCTATCGAAGTAGTTCTAGTTTATATGAATCGATACAATTCGAATGTTGCGTTTCCATGTCTCTTTAAATGGATCCTGTTGTTAATAGCAAGGAAACTATTCTTTTGCTCGCATTCTTGTGACACTGGTTTAGGTGTAGAGTTGAGAATTTTGGGGAACTATCTTCTGTCTCCTCAAGATGGATCACCCGACTCCCCCATCCTGCTCAGTGATGGACCCATTTTCCGTAAACGGCGCTACTGTGTCGAAACATATTACTGAGAGGTCAAAGTGGAAGTCTTGTCTCTGAAGACACACAACAAATGGTTTTGGTTCGACCCCAGGCTGCTGTCAAAATAAAGCCGTAAGATTAATGATAGCAAGTGGCACTTGAAGATCAAGGAAGCCGAGATTAATATTTCCTAAGCTATCGTGCTTTGTTTCATTAGGAAGGGCGTCTGGTACAGGAGCTTATTCAGATTGCTACCCGGGGCGCTTCCGTCCCACTCACTGCAGAAACAGAGTGCAGTCACGACCGTGCCATACATACGCGTAGGTACATTGTCATTATTTGTTCTCAACTATCAACAGAAAGACTAATCCTGTCTGATGACGATAAAACGATGGGTATATGAGCAGGTATCCAAGGCATCATTCAGTGAAGTGCGGATACATAGCGGATGCCTGGGTCCGTAACCAGTAACCCCTTACGGTTAAATGTTTATTCCGGCAGAAAATGAGACCATAAGACCTTTTCTACCGCACACACTTTACAAAATGCATAATTCAACGAAGTTAAATTTAAACAATAAAAAAGCAATACAGAAGATTTACAGGAAGAGATAGAAAAAGTAAAAAGATACTGCTGAAAAAATACTGCTGGATCCTGTGTTCTAATTCGAGCTGATGGAGATGCGTTTCCTAAACTTTATCTTGAACGTTTCCACAGATATTAATCACATAGACTTAGATCTGCGGAGCGACCGAGCAAACCAGCCAATTATTCTTAATCAAAAAACTCGTAATCCTAGACAGGAATATGTTTTACTTCGAAATTTCCTTCCACGATAGTGTCTGTCTCGTCAATTTTTTTCTTCCTTTAAAACTGTTGTCTATGCTTTTTGTCTAAGCTGGTGTCTATAATGTACAGTTTGTCCAGATTGTCCTGACGCTCCTTATGCCTAAGAGGGGAGAAATTGAGAGAAATGACTGGAGTGGTGGGGAATAAGTAAATGTTATCAGAACTCAGGCAGTCACATGCACAAGCAGTATATGTTTATGTATTTTAAACACTTACTGGGTATTTATCACAGTCAGAGCAAGTGGTATACTAATCACCACCTCTCCTATTATACAATTGGCAGGTCTGTGCTATTGCGCATTTTTTGCTTCAGGAGTTGGGGAGTACCACATTACTATTCTCCATAGAACGTGGAAGTGTGAAAGCAGGGATGAATGAAACTGTTTTTCAAAGTGATAGGAACATAAATTAATGTAAAAACCCAAACTAAGGAACCAAGTTTACTTTCTCTACTATATATAGTAAGTAGAAGAAATAATGTTCCATCCAAAAATTCGAAGTGGAGATTTCACCGGAAATATGCTTTGAGGCCTCCTGAATCCAAGAAAAACATGTTTCGAAAAATGTGTGTGTGCGCGTGCGCGTACAGCACAACTCGAAAACGAAAAGTCGATTAAAAACTAAAGTTGGTGTTTAACTTTAACATCTTTTAAGGATGCGACACGAAGATTTTGAAGAAAATTCCTACACCCTAAACTTCCCTTTACATGGAATATTTTTAAAAAATGTGTGTTTTCTCGAAAATGACTAACAATTTTGATTAAAATGTCATATGTTTAAGATGTTTTATGACAAATGAAATGTATATCTTGAATTTTCTGTTTATAGCCCATGTAGTCCTATTTACTCTGGATGACTTTTGCATAATTGGTAAACCGTAAGAGATAGACCAAATCTTACTATACAAAAATGTAGATCTTGCAAAACACAAATTTATGTCTAAATACATTTTTTTGTTGAGTGAACCATTTCGGAGATATTCCGTGTTATTTGTGTAAGTTTTGGAAAACTTGAACTTTTTGCCGTGCAAAGAAAGCGGAATTTGAAAGCTTTAAAATATTGGACTATCGTATAAAGGCTACTGTATTCCCATATTCCCCTTGTACCTACAAGGAAATAAACAATAAGATAATTTCTGCAAATGTTTATCTCAACTAACACGAAGGAATGGCAATAAGAATTTGTAATAATGGTTAGTACAAGAGTAGAGAAAGTTAGATTTTGTTCTAATACCAGTCACAATATAGGTATTAGAAGCGGCAGAGTAAATGAAACCACTGAAAGATTAATCCATGTGTAACCGTATAAATGACTGTTCTGATACGGCTCTAAAGCTTTTGGTCGTTAGCGTACGGGTACTTTCACTGTTCATTAGTGGAGAGAAATTAGCTGCTGAAGAATACAAATGCTTCTTTCCAGGGACACTTCTGTTATAACAAGTTAAAGAACACTGATGAACTTGTTTTTTACTAGTTACATCAATGTTCTTTCTGTTCTCAAAAATTTGTGAGTATTATTTTTGACTTTTTTGTTAAGACCTGAAAAATTAAGTTTAAGTAATATTTTGAGAAGGTTAATTTAAATAAAGGGGTAACGAATATGTCCACACGACTTTTTCTACTCACTACATTTCACATAATTCCATATATAGTATAATATACAGCAAAATGTTCATGTTCTAAGCATTTTACTTTACTCGCGACTATCCCATACATAGAGGCGTTAAATTATCACCTGGTCATTCTTTTGTTTTGTACATTATCACTATATATTATTCTTTTGTTCAGTCAGTGTTGCCAACTGCAGTCCGTAAATCGCTGAAAAACAATTTATTACATTACAATCGATTAACAATCAAAATAGCACATCATTTCAGTTTGAAAACTGTGTTTTTAGCAATTGTTCTTTTAATAATTAGTATCTATCTGTATTTTTCCAAGAGAAAGGTGAAAATAAGAGTCAAAATAAAGTGATATTTATTTGAGACCATATACTGTTTTTCTGTTATAACAATAGAAGATAGAAATAAACTTGGTTTCGTTGTCCTGTGCTGAGTTTGGTTGAACTACACTAATCGAAATGCGATACTCGCTCGAGAATTTATTGGTTGGGTCAGACATCTTACAAAACACACACACACACACACACACACACACACACACACACACACACACACACACACACACACACACACACACACACACACACACACACACACACACACACACACACACACACACACACACACACACACACACACACACACACACACACACACACTCCTTTTGTAAAAATGTTTTTTTTTTTTTTTATTCAGGGGGCCTCAAAACATTTATTTCCGGTGGAATCTCGACATCAAATTTTTTGTGTGGAATACAATACTTCCGCTACTTCCTATTCGTAGTAGAGAAAGTAAAAAATACGCGCACTACAGCTTTAAAAAGCACAACTCAAAAAGAAGGGACAATAAAGACAAAATGTAATATTTTTGTTTAGTCCATTACCTTTCGAGGATACAAGGTGGAGCTTGTCTGGAATATTCTATAAATAGCTTGTAAAGTCATTTTGGTGGTCGTTAAATGTTATACGTATAGAATACTATAAGAGACAGTCATAGCAGAAAAAATACGCCACGAATACCTCACGCTAATCTCAGAATTATATTTGATACACTTTCATACCCTAAAAATTGAAATCGACCTTAATAATGATGAACCTTTAAAGCAGTATAACTTTCCTCCGTGACCAACCTGTGAGCAAAATCACCACCATCATAAAACACCGCAATAATCGAACTTAGCAGCCCCAAGAAAACCACATCCGCTTTCTTTATTCTTACAAAAATTGAAACGACCACACAGCTGCGAGGACTTAGCTTCATAACCTCATAAGGTTTCGCAAGGCGACGCTACCCAGAAAACCACCACTGCCGCTTGAGTGATTTTTAACGAACGTCGTATTTGCTGCCCAACCATTCGTGTCTCAAAGCCAGAGTATCAAGTTTGGTTTTGTGGTTGTGAAGGTGTTTTACAATCCAGGGGTAGAAATGAACCCCAATTTGATTACATTTAAATAACGGATGCTCAATACATTTTATGACTTGCCATAGGACACAATCTGGTGGGCGAAGTCTGACCTGAGGTTTTTGTGACTTACGAATTGAAAATATTGTGACAAATGAGAAGTTCGATTCCTTTTATTGCCACTTTATGTCTTCTAAAGCTGAATCGAAACACAGTTCCCTGTTTTATCGTTCGTTAACACAATTTACAATTCGTCATGATAGAACAGAACGTTCTATTATAAGTTGATCTGAGTGGTTCAGTTGGTTAGGCGCTGGCCTACTGATCCCAAGTTCGCGGGTTCAAATGCGACCCAGACCAGTGGTTTTTAAGTGTGCTTAAAAACGGCAGTACCGTGTCAGTAGACTTACTGGCATGTAAAAGAACTGAACTACGGGACGAAATTCCGCCACACCAGCGACGCTGATGTGATCCTGGCAATTGACAGCGTCGTTAAACTACAAAGTAATTCTATCGTACGCTTGATACAGATACTGCTCACTGTAGACAAACGAGTCTACTGCAATGAAGCCAAAAACTGACTTCCCACAAACAACTCTGACCATTAAGTTAACTGACGATACACTCATTGCTTCAACACTGACTGTCCTGTCTTGGCCTGATTCGTTTGTATGTCCTAGAATTAGGTAGCGACGATTACTCCGGAAATTCGACATTTCTCAGAGCTTCTCATAAAAACCCGGCAGTCGAGCTTCTCAAACTGTCTGGAAACAGCATTTGTTGTTGCTGCACGTTGCCTATCAGCCTAGTGGTGTGAGGTAGCTAATCCCGAGCGTTCTTCGAGACTCGCGGCCGCCGTAACAGTATATCGAGGGAGTTTATCATCTATTTCCTTCAACTATAAAGTGATAATATGTGGTAGGAAATGTAGTATTTGGTCTGTCCATGCATTTTGGTTTCCAAATGGAACATGTACGAGTACCTTGAAGACGTTCTACAGGGAATAAGGTTAGGAGATTGGTTAGATTCCTTCAATGTGTTCATTAACACTGAGTTTGATGATATTATAGAGTTTAAAAGATATATACAATGTATCTCGCAAGCAGTTCTACTTTCTCTGCTATCTAGAGATGTAATTAGGGGTACTGTATTCCATCCAAAAATTCAATATCGAGATGTCATGGGGAGATTTATTTTAGGCCCCTTGAATTTAAAAAAAAAACTAACTTTTAGAAAAAGATCCGCGTGTTTGTGTGTGTGTGTGTGTGTGTGTGTGTGTGTGTGTGTGTGTGTGTGTGTGTGTGTGTGCGTGCGTGCGTGTGCGTGCGTGAACAACATAACTTAAAAAGGAAAAGTGGGTTAAAAACCAAACTTAGTATTTAAGTTCAGCAGCTTCTAAGAATGCTACACGAATATCTTCCAGAAAATCCTCTCATCCCAAATAACCATTTATATGGATAAATGTTAGAACATTCTGATTCTCGCAAACATGGATCTAAAGGCTTTGATTTAAGTACCATACATTTAAGCTATCTTTATGACAAATATGTATTTTGAATTTTATGTGAATAGACTCTGAACTCCTATTCATTCCTATGCATTCTTTTGTATGATAATAGTATTAAGTATTACTGCAGAAAAAAATATTGAATCCTACAGTTCATGTAAAACGGTGTCATTAAACATTTCCGAGAAGTTCGTACGGCTGGTTTGAGTTTTCCAGTACTTGATCAACTATCTAGATGCTAGCTCACCATCGTTGGAATTTCAAAGATAAGATATAACCACCAGCTTTTAAAAAAACATCTTATGCATGCGCTAATAATTACTTTTTATAATCACTCTTGTGCAAAATATTCTTAAAAATGCTTATTCTTGTATCTACTTCATGATGATCCACGTAAAGGTATGTTGAAATGGTTTTATGACACCTTTTTTAGATTCAGTGGGAATACGAGAATATAGTAGGCTTAATCCATAGTCAAATATTTTGAGAGCTGGTCTGTATGTAATGGCTCTGACATTTCATTTCTCTTAGCATGGCCAAAACATTAGAAAAGTGCCCTCCTGTTTGAGAAATGTATAAATAATTGAAAATTCAAACCAATAGTAGGAATATCTCGGAAATGTTACACACACATACAGACACACAAATATTTATAGTTATATGGTTTACATTTTTATGTATTAAGAATTTACCTACAGCGCCGTGGCTGAGCGGTTAGACCGTTCGCCTACCACCTAGGGGGCCCGGGTTCGATCACAGGACCCGCATGTGGTATTCGTGGTGGATGAAGCGGCGTCTGGGCGGGTTTGCTCCGGATTCTCCGGTTTCCCCCGCCACTCATTCCACCAATTGATCCATCATCACCTTTCCAATCATCGATTTTGCCTGCATTTCGTATCATCCTCGTCCTCACTGTCATACCTGGTGCTTGGCCGACAACTCGCTTCCAGGTGTTCACTCTGTCCGGTCCAGAGGTTCCTCTGCTCCCGAACAGACGTCTGACCCTAGGCACTGGCTTGTCTTACATAGATAAGGGGAGGGTAAACAAGAAGAAGCATTTGCCTATCTCTCACGGTTTACGAGTTGTGCAAGTCATTCAGAATGAAGAGGACTTCAGATGCTATTCCTAGAAAATTCAGGATATACGTTTCATTTGTTATAAAAATATCTTGATGGTTTTCTAATCAAAGTCATTACAGGCGGTTTTGAGAAAATCCAAATTTTCGAAAATTTTTCGAGATAAAGGTTAGTTTTGGGCGGGGGAATTTCTTGAAAATCTTCACATTCTTATAAGACGAACTTCAATACCAAGTTTAGTTTTTAACTTTGAGTTATGCCGTTCAGTCACACACACACACACACACACACACACACACACACACACACACACACACACACACACACACACACACACACACACACTCAGTCACACACACACACACACACGCACATGCACACCTCGTGGATCTTTTTCTAAAATGCCTGGTTTTATTCAGGGATATCAAACGTGTATTTCCAATGAAATCTCGGTATCAAATTTTTGGTTGGCATGCATTACCTACCCTCTGGACGTATTATGTATGCACGTGGTAGAGAATATAAACATTGAGTGTTATTTGACCCTCCTATGTGTAATGAAATCTTTTCTACAAACATTTTTATCTATTTACATGAATGCAAGCCTTTGTAAGAATATGTAGGCGAGATACATAATTATAACGAACAGAGAAAATCATGTGAACCTAAACATTGGATTGTTGTTTCAAATTCTGGTGTTAGTAACTATAACCTTCACCTGAGTGGATTTATGTTTAGGAAGACATCTTTCACAAGTAAGCATCTTGAGATAAACTAAATAGATAATACATACTAGCGCACTTATTCGAATTGGAGTAAGTTCATGCAAAAGACTTGTATATAGCCGGTAGCAACTGTGCTTCAGTTCTGAAAACACTGTTTACACAGGAGAAGAGCGCTAAGCCAGGATTACAGGTCAAAGTCAGTCTGCTCACATTGGCAGTTTGTTTACTGCCGTGGTAACCTTGTGATGTGTTCGCATGAAGAGAGTAAGAAGTGCTTATGGAGTGCACACTTATTGCTAGCGTTTTTGTCAAGCCACTTTATGTATCCCCCTGCCCAAAAAAAGGGTCGAGGAATGTAAGGAAGGTGGAGGCCAAATTGGATGTGATCCCCAACCAATCAACCTAAATAAAAATGTGGTACCCAAGCAGTTACTCACCAAAAACTGGGGAGAGTTCTATCCACGTTTTCAGGATATCATTTTGCTCCAATTGTTACCAAAGAGATATCTCCTGCAAGTATATCGAAAGATGCCTGTCGTGTAAGTTCTGCGATGACAAGATTCCGGCAAGGAGTGCGCTGCTGGGAGGTGTGTTGAAATTGCGGTGTGGTGTTTATTTGGAACTGTATTAATAGACAAGTGCTTGACTATTTAGCACTATGCGTTACGGTTTCATCCAGAATAATGGTTCAAATCTAAAATCTGTTTTCCTCAAAAATGTATCGGAAGTTTACCACCTCTCTTACGTTAGACAAATTAAGAATGACATGCAATAGATGTAGGCGTGGTATATCAACTTTTTTTTTTTTTTTTTCGATTGAGGAAAAATTCATTAATGGACTTCTACTGTGTTGGATGGAGAGCACAGTAGGGAGTGTGAGCTTGGTCTCTAGGGCACTACTGCTCCACTTAAACAACTCCACCGGGTGGGAATCTCGTAGGATATGTAACTGTTTAAGGTTTGTTAGCGCGGTCCCATGTATACCACCCACGTTAGTCGGACGAAAGATGTTCTGTTGCCGCTTAGTGACCCGGAGCGGGCAAAAGGCTAAGTCCTAGACTGCAGCTATGATAAAATGCCCTTACTGCCGTTGGAAATTCAAGGTGATAATAAGGGATACGAAAGGTAAAGGAATGTAAGTTTGGCGCCGTTGCCGCTCCTCCTTGGGCTTGTGGTGGTGAAGGTGGAGACTCGGTTTCCACAGTGATGCTCTCCTGACGGAGGCTGTGTGCGTTAACGCCCCTTGTTGGTCTTGGAACTTGTCGACGATAAAACAAATAAAATAAAATTTGCACAACTGTTATCGTGACATCTGGAATCTGTAACAGAAAGAGTATCC
Source organism: Tenodera sinensis (assembly GCA_030765045.1). Taxonomy (NCBI): domain Eukaryota; kingdom Metazoa; phylum Arthropoda; class Insecta; order Mantodea; family Mantidae; genus Tenodera; species Tenodera sinensis. Next base: position 57,940,376 of record CM060971.1, on the reverse strand, counting down.
ACCTATTTCACCTTTATTTATGATTTATTGATTAATTTTACGAGAAGAAGTAACATTAACAATATAACAATTATTGTCATTCATATTGTTCTTCCTCCCTGCTTCATCTTGCAGCTTCAATTCCTCTGGTTGATATCTAATACTGTCCTCTTCTATTTATTCTATTGGATATTTCTGGCTCTGCTATTTGGACTACTTCCTATTCAACTGGTGTTATCTCATGGACATTCATTTTTCTCCTGAAGTCTTACCGATCTTCTTAGTATCACTTCTTCTAAAGAAGTACTCTTCTCAAATTATTCCCATTATTACTTCGGTTGTTCTTATAATCCTCCATTGCTTTTGTAGAAACTATCGTGTTCTGTAAAATTTCAAAATCTTGCTTCGATCTCATAGTATTCCAAATCCGTTTCCCAGCTAGCGATTGTCTCCCTTCTAATAAAAGATCGTAATATTTATCTCATTCAAAGAGTACGTGTTCCGTGTCTCCTTGGCTTTGCAGGTATCACACTCATAATTATCTTTTAATCCTATCTTTTTAAAATATGTTTTAAAAGGTCCATGTCCTGTTAAAATGCACAGTTCATTTCTCTGTGGCGTAATAATTTTGTATCTTAAACGTTCCCTAATATCCAGGTAGATTTCTTAGGTTCTAGACCCTCGTCGATATTATTGTATTGTTCTTGCCACTCTTTTAGGAGTGCGTCCTTCTTTTGTCTCTTGGTAACGCATTGTGTTCATATAATATACTTTATTAATGATTTGAAGCTTTCCCGACATTGGTTATTGATGATAGTTTCCAGGGCTAACAGCCAGGTCAACTTTAGGTAACTTCCCACCTTGGATTCTCTTGGTGAAGTCTACTGGCCATATGGTTAAGGCAGCCAATATCGCCATTGTAGGTGTTGTGGTCACTATACCTAAACATTTTACTAGGACCTGACGTGTTCTCCGTAGTATTATATCACTTTTCTTCAGCCTAGCCCTATGTGCCCATATACCAGCTCTTCTTTCTTTACCTGATTACCCTTCCCTTATGTAGGACTTACACCCCCTGGGATATACAAGCCAGCGCCTGGGGTCAGACGCTTGTCAGAGAGCACAGGAACCTATGGACCGGAAGCGCGTGGTCAGCCAAGCACCAGGTATGATAGTGAGGAAGAGGATGATATGAAATTCAGGTGAAATCGATGAATGGAAAGGGGATTATGAAGCAGTTGGTGGAATAAGTGGCGCCACGAATACCACATGCGGATCCCTGGATCAAAACCCGGGTCGCCTAGGTGATAGGCGAGCGGTCTAGCCACTCGTCCATGGCACCGCTATATTCTAAGATACCCACATAATCGCTGTACAATATAACCTGCTTGCATCAAGCGGGATCTTAAGGTCGCGTTTTGTCATTGTGGCAAGATTCATCATAGTTGTCAGTGCCTTTGTTCTGGTTTTCTCTACATGTGTATCTAAGTTTACATTTTCGTCTAAAATATTAAAATTTTTCCCTCTTTATACTCACGTTGTTTGTTTTAATTATAGAATTCCGTTTCAGTTTTCCTTTCAATATCATATACACCGTTTTATGTGGTGCAATTTCCAATTTAATTTCCTTACACCAACCCTCTAGGACTCTTCCAGCAGTTTTAAATTTGGCTTCAATTTGGCTTGTCGACGATGGAGTCGTTTGTCTCTTCCAAGGCGGCTAAACAGGCATCGATGTGCATGCTATGTCGCCGCTCCAGTTGCGGGAGTAGGTGATGAAGATGTGGTAGCTGGTCCCTGTCCTCGCTGCGGGCGTTGATGGTTGGCGGCGACTGCGCGGTACAGGCGGCACTGCCCCTGGACAAAGCCATCATAGCTTGCGCAGTATCGGCGGCGATTCCACAGCGAGTCGTGCAAACGGAGGTGGGGCAGGCGGCGCCACAGAAGTGCCACCTAGGTTCAGCTTGTCAGCCTGCCTAACAGTGATTTCCAATTACAAAGCCTTAAACTTAACCTACCTCCCCGAAAACATTACTCATTAAACACTAATATTTTCAGGCCTATTCTTGGAGAAGCAGTATTAATTATATTTCATAAATGGAAAGCATGATCTCTTTAAATGATAAAAGTGTTGAAGCAAGGATCTATCCATGATTTTGTTCATTACTCTTGTATTCTTGTTCTTGCAGGCCACCGAAAGAACCAAAACCGCTGACCACTCCTGGACGTACGAGGCTTCTTATAACATCAGAGTTCGCAAGCGGTTTAGACCAACCTCCAGCCAAGAAAAAGAAGAAATTTTAGTTTCTTCTGAATCTACAGGTGCAGCAAGTATTCGTACTTCTGATGGGATACTAGTAGTTACATCATGCAATATCGTTCCTTGACAGTTGCACAATGTATAAAATAGTCAATTCGTGAGAAATTATTACTGAAGAAGAAATATCTACTTATAATATACAGACTTATGAACCGAAGAATGTGTGCCAATATTTGGGTGGCTAACAGTATTGCATAGCACTCGTCAGGAAAATGGTGGTCATATATAACGTGTAGCATAATGCCTCCCGCCAGAGACTTATGATTTATTACCAGGGCTCGTGAATGGGTTCCCAACTTCAACTTATTTATTGATATATACAGGATGTTTTAAAAAAAGTGTCCGATGTTGCAACAGGAGTTGGGATTGGTCAAAACTAGAATAAATGTTCCTATAAACATATGTCCGGAAACAAATAGGTGCTGAGATATCAGCCATTTTACAAAAATGTGCTAAAGTATCCACATTTTCTATGGTTTTGACATACACCAATGTCTTCAAATGTTCCCATAGCCAGAAATACAATGCACTGAGGTCTGGCGAACCCGGAGGCCATGCTACTGGACCTTCTCGACCATTCCATCGTCCATTAAATGTTTGGTTTAAGTATCAGGATCGATTTAGTCCCAATGTGTGGGCAGGAATTGAGGGTGAAGGACTCCTAAGACCACATTTTATCGAACAGATTAACAGGTGCTGTGTATCATCGATGCCTGCGCGATGAGGGTGGTTTTTCTTTTCTCTCTCTCTCTCGCTCTCTCTCTCTCTCTCTCTCTCTCTCTCTCTCATAGGGTTTAATGCCCGCTTTTACCACCCGGCGGTGACACTGATGATGCATGAAATGAAAATGGAGCACCGGTGGAATGAGCTGGTGGGGGAAACCGGAGAACCCGGATGAAACCCGCCCCAGCGCTGCTTTGTCCACCAAAAATCTCACATGTGGTTGCCTGGGATCGAACCCTGGCCGCTTTGGTGAGAAGCTATGAGTTACCCGTGCTTTTGGAGGAGTTATGCTTTAGGAAAGACGACGCATATGGTTTATGCATGACGGGACACCACTCCATTTTGTATGCATCGTACGTCAATACTTAAACCAAACATTTAATGGACGATGCATTGGTCGAAGAGGTCCAGTAGCATGGCCTTCCCGTTCGCCACACCTCAGTCCATTGGGTTTCTAGTTATGGGAACATTTAAAGACATGAATGCATTCCAAACTTATCGAAAATCTGCATACATTGCACATTTTTCTAAAATGACTCATATCTCAACAAGTATCTGTTTCCGGACATATGTTTATAGGAACATTTTCAGGGTGCCATTTTACATATAATTATAAATTATCTTGTGTTTTTTGTTTTTCTGGCTTCTCCTGAACCCATTCACTTACCCGCTTTGGGTTACCGAGAACAGTTCAGGCAGGTAGATCTTCGTTTTGCCCTCTTTTGTTGACAATGATTTCAATTTTTTATATACATATTTACATTTATATACATGTTTACAGTTTACATTCATTTCTTCAAGCACGAAACTTAAACACACACACACACACACACACACACACACACACACACACACACCCTTACCCAAAACACATTAAATTAAGAGTATATGCACTTGTCTGTTGTGCTGTGGTGGTCGTGGCAAAAGGAAGAGAGCGCAGCGATCATAAACATTAGCTCAAGTACAATATGACACAAAATACAGATACACATTTGCAGATGTTGATTAGAAAAATTGTTCAATAGCGTCGTATTTTTGACTGTCTTGTAAAAGTTAATTTTTGGTGAACCTTAGTTGTGTTGAAAAGGTCAGCATTTCAAGGACAATTACATTTCTTCTCTAAAGAAAGAATAATCGCTTATTATGGGCAATATTCTCTGATTTATACATTTCCAGAGGAAAGGGAGAGGAAGGTGGGAGTGACACAGTGAAAAAAAAGAGAACTTGAGCAAATATTGATTTCTTCTTTCAAACTTGTTTGTCTCTTGGCAGGTGGAACTATGAAGAGGACAGTGATGTCTTAAAACATGGGCCTTTTAACATAATTGACACAGTTCATCCCGAAAATTGATGACTAACAAGCATGAAAACTTAAAACTTTATAACCTTATTTCTTGATACAGGGTATTTTATTTACCCTGTGTCATGCCTGAAGAAAGAGAACGAGATATCTTGGAAAGAGATGCAGCATTCCAACATTCGAGAACAGGTCGTACAGGTTCTCCTGTACGGTATGTTTATCAGCATAGCACCTAGCCGCTTAGTGCGACTTTATCTGTGCAGTATATACGGTGTTCTAATTTTTTCAAGCTTTTGTGTCTGTGGGCATGGTTTCTTCCTGCATACCTAAGTTTGGATGCAGGAAGGGGGGCAGGAATAGGTGTTGGGGTGAGTAAGTGTTAGATGATGGGGGAGGTATTACCGTTACCCAAGGGCGTCCTTAGGAAGGCGGTAACTTTTCCTTCTACGGGGTGCTCTGTGGTCGTATTGAACTAGTGCCCGTACCAGTTGGTTGGTGTGGGAACTCAGTTTGGTGTGCATGGTTCGGGATCGCTCCCTCACCAAGTCCATGAGGTAGGGTAGTCCGGAGTGGTTGTGAAGTATGTAAGACGGGAATCTACACCCGGTATCATATATTGTTCTTAACGCCCTGTTCTACACAGTCTGCAGTTTGCGTATGGTGGAGGGTGCCGCCGATCCCCAGGCTTCACAGCCATACAAGATCAATGGCGGGATGATTGCCCGGTAAATGCGTAGTTTTAGGTAAGTGGATCGGAGGATAGGTTAGAGCTGTCTGAATGCAGCGTGGCCGAGTCCGGCCTTAGCGCGGACGTGCGGAGCGTATGTTAGCCCGCGGTCGAGGAGAACGCCTAAGTATTTGGCGGAGGTTATCTGTGCAGTATACCCCTTTCTCTCTTCTTCGAGTTTCTCTGCAGCTGCCTGCCAGACTTGCAGAGTCCTGGCGGACGACAAAACAGTGGTTGATAGGGTTTTTAAGTTTTTAGCGGATTGTAATATCACTTTTAGGATTTAAAATTTTAGATATTTGTTTATGCCTTTTGACCCATTTATTACATTGTTTTATATCCGGCTGTTGCCGCTGTTTTTACGTTTATGTGTATTTTTTCTTTGATACTAGTATTTTATTTTTGATTCAAGTTTATATCTGGCTATTGCCATGAATTTTAGAAGGGCGCTAATGACCTAGAAGTTGAGCGCCCTTAAACCCATAAATCATCATCCTTTCTCTCTCAGTTGTTATAGGGAAGTTGGGAGAAGGTTCGACTCCTATCCAATCGGTGCAGGACTGAAGAGGCAAGTGTGACTGGACTTCCCATGTTTCTGCCTGCAAAACATATTTTCTACCCCCTACCCTTAACTTGGATTACAGACACAAGCTAAACCATCGCAGTTACATTAAATTATACAAACTATATCAGCCAATAATAATGTTCACTGTTTGAGAATATAAACCTGTGAACATAAAATATGTTTTATTTCAATACACTGTGGTGTTTTGCAACAACATTCTAATGTATCAGAAGAAATGCAATTAGTTTCACAGTAAAAGTAATTCTGTATCTGCTCACAAATGCATGCCACTCAATTGTCACAAATGAGGATGGTTTTAGATGAAACTATGTTCGTGTTACTGTATTTTATGACAATATATTGTAGGTAAGTAAACAAACATCGTAAAAGAATTTACTTGTATTTACCCTTATATAATTTGATGTAGTTTGTAAAATATTGTTTTCTACTCTTGTGATAAACTACTTCTTACCAAAGGCCACTGTATGTCTGAGCATTTACTTCCGAGGGAGAAAATAGTAATCCGCGTTCTGAGAGCATCCGTTCTGAAACTATCCCCTCCTGTTGGTTATTACATCAAATCTAATCTTTCGGATAAGTAAGGCATCCAAGCACGAGCCCTTTTTATCCCTTTTATCCTTCGTTTACGTTGGAGGAGAGGCATAAGATCTCTCAATAAGAAATACAAGGTGAATCAGCTGACCCTATTTTTTCGTATCTATGCAACCTATAGATTATAGTCTTACTTGAAAATATCATTCAGTTTTTCAAGCTAGAATTTGTTTTGTAGATGTATTCTGTCAAATACAGTGAATCGTTCTTGGGCCTACTCTGATAGCCGTAAGAGAAAGTTCGGTGAACACAAATAAGTTGCCAAGAGCTAAAACAAAATTCTTTAGTTGACTAACAAGCTGCTTGATACCTAAATGGTTCAGGTGAAAGGGGTCAGTAAACGCTTGTAGTCGAGTGGGCTCTACGTCAGTCTGTCGTGAATTAGACAGACGTTTCATAGGTTCAAACCTACTTATAGGAATGTGTTATTTTTTTAACCAGTAATTATCAATTGAACTAAAAAAATTAGACCCATTATCGTAGATTCAAACACCTCTCCTGAGGTCACCGGTGCGATCGAAACACAATAACTCCGCTCGACCACCACAATAGCTAAGGACTAGTCTTTTAAACTCTAATGCGGGCACTATCCATCGCTTCCTAGCTTTACTAGCTACGAAAGTGAATTTATTACGATAGCTCCTCGCTCATCAGGAGTTTCGGGACGACGTGTGTAGAATGTATACCCTAAGAAAATGTTTATATCTGTGGAAACCTGGTGGTATTCTCAGTGTAAGAGTACAATGTTTTTGAAATGACTTTATATCACGAATACCTTCGCCCCTTAAATCACTTATTCACTGAAATGTTAAGCCACCTTCTGTCTATGCCCATATGTGAAGTGTAGAGTGTGCGGTCAAGATATGCTCAAGACATACCTGCTTCTTAGTGGATTGCATAAATTCGAATAAAAATAAGGGCAGGAGATTTACCTGATTTGCTAACTTGGCTCCTAACATAAAATCAACTTGATCGCATGTTTGACCACAAAGTCAAATATTTTGAACTTACCTTACTGAAAGTCAGTAATCTTAAGAAATTGAGAAATAGGATTTTATTTATGATGCTCTTTAACTGTTGATGGTGTGAAAGATTTCTTAGCCACCAATGTAGGTTACTGTATTACATGATGTAAGTGCCTGTACATTTATGCAATTGTATCAAACTTCAACGTGGAGCATTTAAGTAACAGTTTATTCAGTTGAGGCCTCCACACGGAAGTTTTTGGATTGCAGTGCACAAGTGGAAGTACACTACTTGCAAAGAGTACCGCAGTTTGCATTTTTATATGTATATATATTTTGGCAAATATAATGTTTGTTACGAATGTCAGCGTAAGTTTCTATCCTGCCTTTCCTTTTACAACCCAGAGATTATTATGACTGTTAGCATTTGTGATAGATTGGTTGCAAAGTCCTTACTTATTGTTCTGTTCAACCAACACAGTAGGTACAATCTTATTTGGACAGGTAAGAATGCATAACAACGTAAGGGTATTGTTTCTTATGCTTGTTGTCTAATGCTTAGATTTGCATGAAAACTCGCTTAGTGTATAGGTAAGTGATTAATCACAGAAACAGTGTTCTGGGTCCTCTCGTTGCAAAACCATGCAATTCCTCTCTGTGTTGTCAACACAAATTCATTTTCCGGTGTCAGTGTTAAAATTCGCAATTAAACATATATCGGAACATAACTTGTTTGACCAAACTATCCATACTGTAACAATCGTACGGTTAGTGTGCATAGAAACCGTGTAAGAATGGCGACAGCACGACATGATTTGCAGAATCTTTGCTTGAAGAAGTAAATGAAATAATAGAAAATTCGGAACCAGAAAACAGCAAGAGTAACAGACAAACTGTGTGGAAACATTTTATGCTCTTCAGTCCTTTCGGCAGAGTTGCAACATCTTGACATGAACCTCTGCACCTAGTGAAACAAAAGAACTGGAATTCAAAATTATGGCAACTGAGGCTCCACGTGGAGTCAACATGTAACTGTCACTCCCTTACAATCAGGGTAGTTATTGGTCTTCAAGGACAGGTTTGTATTTTCTGACACGTGGAGATGGATGACTACATGAATATGAATTACTACCAGGCACACTAATAGAAGTCATCCATCTGTTTATTGTAACATTAAAGAAATTCCAATAACTTTTAATTGTAATAGTTGTGTTTTTAATAATTGTACGTTTTAAAGTTTCCCATTAAATTTTGTTCATTGAATATTTTATTTTGTGCTTTGCTTTACTGGAATGCCCTGCAATATTTGTGAGGCAGAAACAAGTCATTGTGATATTTTGGCTCTAAGCAAACCAAAGAAACAGCAAAGAGTTCGAGACTTTCCTTTTATGTATTCTGTTAAAGCTATACAGGGTGCAAAGCTTCTCTCCTGATCACCAGGAAAGCTATGAAAATACACCTGCAAGCTTTTGTGATTTTGGAGGGAACGTTCCCCGCACAACAGAATCAGGGTGGTTCACATAGCCACGAGTTTTGACAGTTGCCATTTTAGTACTGTGATTTACTACCAATATGAAATGTAAAAATATCACTACTCTTTAATCAACAAATCTTAGTTGAACACACGCAGTTGCTATGTAAACAGGTAAATGCACTGAACTGCTCACAGGCTAGCTGGATGACCACTGTCGCTTAATGTTGGTATGTACCCTTTTAGAGAAAGCAAATTGTGCCATCTAGTAGCAAAGAGATGTCCTTCCTGTTATTAAGACATATTTAAACAGCATAGCTGTGATATACAGTGATTTCCGAGAATGTATGGTGCGGTTTTACAAGTTCACTGTGAACTAAGAATTATATGTAGTTGATTAAAAGCACTTTTAATTAATCCAGCCACTCAGTTTACGTTCACTTTTTTCCCTTTTCCTTCTCATTGTGTCCATCTTCATCATAAGCTCATTGCATTCTGCATACAAATGATCTGTGTAGATCTTCTCGAAATTATTTCATTGTGTTAAAATATTAGAAATGTTTATAGACGTATTATAAAGGTGTCCCCTGCTTTCTTTAAACCGGTTTCTTTGTGTTTTGAAATGTTTACTGTGCAAGAAAAAGCTGTATGTGTCTTATGGTTGGCGGAACTTAAATCTGTGATTGTGGTACAGTGGCAATGTAGCAAAGATCCTCCACATGAGAATACTATCACACAATGGCAAAACAGTTGGAGACCAGCAGTATAAATAAAGGAAAATCGACAGGAAGGCCTAGAACACTAGAAGAAAGAATCAGACAGTCCTGTGTTCACAGTTCTCATAAGTCCGTTCCACACCGTAGACTGCGGATAAGTCTTCCGAATTCAACAGTGAATGACGTCATACGGAAGAGATTGAAATTGCACAGTTATAAATTCAACTCTTGCATGTAATAAAACCACAGGTCAAATTGTTCAGGGCTGAATTCGCTGCTGCCATGGTACACAATTTATAGAGAATATCTTCCCCGGTGAGGCCAGTTCCATGTAAATGATTGTGTTAATCGGCGTAATTGCCGAACTTGGGCCTTGTAAAATCCAGGTGTGATACGTGAAGACATTCGTGATTCCCTAAGGCAAAAGTTTGGTGCGGCCTTCGCTCAAGATTTTAGTCCATTCTTTTTTGTTGGGAGAATAAAAAAACTTAATACATATATGGACGTGCTACAGAATTTTCTATTTCCTGAAAAAGAGCAGATGGAAATGGGGTTGCAAATCATCTTTCAACGAGATGGATCACGTGCTATTTTCAAAACATGCCTTAGAAGAGTTAAATAATCGATTTCCAGAACTATGGCTTGACAGAAATGGACCAATCTCATGGCCAGTTAGAAGTGCAGATTTTAGGCTATGTATAGAATGAGGTCTACAGCGAAATAATTGAGAATATTGTCCACTTAAAACAAAGAATCAGAAAGCAATTGCAAACATTGTGCCAGATGTTCTTGTCAGAGTGTGTGGGCTGAGGTTGAATTTTGCTTAGACCTTTGTGGTGCGTGAATTGTGCCCATATTGAAACCAATTAATGTTATTTGTAAACTGTTGGAGTTGCTGCGTTAATCAAAAGTGCGTTCAATCAATGACATATAATATTTAGTTCACAGAAACCCCACCGTATATTCTCCAAAGTCCAGCATTTGATGTCAAACAGACCGTAAAATTCACATTAAAAACTTCACATTATACAGCGATTATAAACACGGATTTTGGTTGTGCGTCCAAAAATACAGAAGAATGTATGTATCACATGCCATATACTAAATAGCTCATAAGTGGTGTAATCCTTGTGCAAGCTCATTTTGCTATGGTTCCTCTAGACGTCATCAAATTCATGACTAATTATATAATTATGAAAAAAAGAAAGACTCGTGCCGTGTCTGGGTATGTTAAACACCGCATATGAATATTGCCAATCATATTCATTTGTTACTGGTGTTCGTAAAAGCAAATTACAAAGTTACACACAGTAAAAAGCCCCAAATGTCAATGCGTTAGAAAAATAAAGTTTCATTGGAGTTCTTAACGAAGGCAAAGTACTCGTAAATAAGATCACAGTTATTTCATCTTGAATCATCTAGGTACGAAGAGAAAGATCACGTATGACAGTGCTGTAGTTAATGTTGCAAATTCAGTTGGTTGGTTCTTTCAGCATTAAACATTATCTCAGATTTCAGCATTATCTTGGGTCTGATGGCTAGCATGCTAGCTTCCAAATCCACAGGTTTCGGCTAGAAGATGGAAATATTCCACTCCCTAGAGTCTGGAAGTATGAATATGTGTAAATGTGTGTGTGTGTGTGGGGGGGGGGGGGGGTTGCGTGCGTGCGCGTTTGTGTTTGCGAATCGAATGTTCATACGGAAAATCCAACGCACGCACATCCAGTGATATACTGTAATAAACCAGTGAACTTCATTTCTCATAGCAATTGTTCCAAAGGCGAAGCCTTACATGTTCAAGATGGCATCTGTGTTCGAATCAGACTTCCTGACGAGGGAGGAAAACTTAAGTTTGTTATATTTATGACAATGGTAGTAGCACTAGTGTTAATAGCAGTGGTGGTGGTGCGGCGACAGCACAGCAATATGCATTTTACTGTCATTAAGAGTAGTATAGGCATAATATAACTCTCCCAAAACTGTTTGATAAACTCAGGGAAATTTTGTTTCCATTTTTCAAATCTAGTTTTGCTTACGCATGTCCCGATTAGTGTAATGCGCTTTCAGGTTTTCGTTAACATGTCACTTCCAATGTTGCAGTTTTTACCTGAGAAGCTGTAATATTAACTGAAGTTGAAGTCTGAGAATCGAACTGGTATAAATCAGTCATTACGTTCTCCAACTTTTTGCTTTCTTGTCACAAATTTATCCATGCTGACGAACAATAAAACAGTAAGTTTCAAGAAACATTGCTGGTGCAGATTTGCTGGAATTGTGACCCTGATGCCAGCACAATTAGGAAACTGAGAATTGTTTATTGTTTAACTTGCGGTATGATACTTCTGCTTACAGCTCGCACTTGTACCATGTACAGCCTGTACCGGAAGTGTTCCATGCCTTCTATTTTCATAGAGCAGTAACAGTAAATACCGTAAAAAGAAAAAAATAGTCCCTGGCAGGGAAAGAGTATTGCTTCAGTATTGTTTTTCCTCATTTCAGTATGAGAGGTAGAATCGCAACTGAAAAGTTCAGCGGCACAGCTGGGATTTGAACCACAGATCCTCCGCTTACCAGGCGGGTGCTCTAACCATTAAGCTACTGTGACAACCTGCCAGAATGACATTGAATTCTGCAACCAATTCGTATCTCTCCCGATAAAACCACAGAGGGAGTCTCACATCAATAGCTTAATGTCTGTGGTTCAAATCCCAGTTCCGATTCTACTTCTCAAACAATGCCCACACACGGCTAAGTGATAATTAATATTTCAGTATATTTGTGGGACATTGGCAAGAACATTAAAAAGAAAGATAAGGAAAGGAACACATTTACATTTTTACAAAGTAAGGGCTGTTCCAGCATTGATGTACGCATGTGAAGCATGAGTGAATAAACAGGATTAGAATAGAATTAATGCAGTCGAAATGAGATAGCTAAGAGCAATTAAGGAATGTACAATTATGAACAAAATAAAAAACGAAAGAATAAACGAATTAAATATTCTTCCTATAAATGAAAAAATTGGGGAATATAGAACCCGATGGAAACAGAATGTACAAAGAATGGATGAAATACGCTTTCGTAAGCTGTGTTGTGAGTTCCGGCCGATTGGAAGAACCCTTAGAAGACCTATGAGAAGGAGAGAAACGTGACGAATTCCTAATTCATGAGATGATGATGATGATGAAATACCACTAATGGTTTTTACTTTCTGGACTACTTGCCTATAACAAGTGGAGGAATTTTTGCATTTCATCCAAAAATTCGATACCGAATTTTAGCACAAATAAACATTTTGAGGTTCCCTGGGAGAACCAAGGCATTTTTAAAAAAGGATCTTTTTCATAAATGACCTAACGATGTTTATAAAAATACCACATGTTCAAGACATTTACATGATAAATAAAATGTATATCTTGAATTTTCTGGGAATAATCTGTGATGTCCTTTTTCTAATGGAATTATTTATAATTTAAGAGATAGATAAAAACATACTACACAGTTTATGTATCATATCATTGGTGTCATTAATTATTTTGAGATATTATTTATTATCTGATGATTTGAATGGTGAAATACCCTTTTCTTAAGCCTCCTGTATTCTCCTAATTTCATTGTATCTACTAGTATATATAATAAACCATTTCTGCAAATCTTTATGTGGATTGGTATGTAGTAGATAGAAGAATAAGGCTTTGTAAGAATGTGGGTAGAAGTAAATGTAACACATCAGAGAACTGTTTCTTGTGCATGCTCATGAGTTTTTTGACAAGATAAAACATAGTCGTTATATTACTATTGGTAATATTGAAAAGGCAGCAATTGAGAGGATTATTTGCCTCAACAAGTTGAGTTAGACAACTAACTCTGTAGTCATCTATTGCTGTCTGCTTCTCTTCTCTCAAGAAGAATGTTCGATTCCCATTTGCCGATGTTGACCTTCAATTTGGAGAACGGACTGGAGGCGTTCTAATCGGTAATAACCCGTGTCAAATTAAAGCCAGTTTTCATCCCACAAACTCCTATTATAAATGACACTAGTGTATAAGGTGCTATTGTCAACTATTTACGGCACACAAAAAGGCTATTAGGGCAGGCAGCCCTTGAATAAAGTTCTTGGAGAGCGAGATGAATGGAAACAAAGGGGAAGGGAGATGAGAGGGCTTCGGCTGATGAGTTGAGACAAACATCGGAAAAGTTCAGCTTGATTAATGAAGAGCCTCGCTTTTTTGCACGTCCCAAGGCTTTTGTTTGAAGTGTGTACGCCAGGAATTTCTGATCACCACGGCTCCCCAGCAAGTAAATATTCCATTATAGGGCTTCACGTGGTCATGTTCACAGAGACACTTTCTCACAAACAAACTGAATATTTAAAAGTTTTCTTGTTTTCAACCTTCTATCAAGTCGTTCTAAAACTGAGACGTAACTTGGGTTTCCAACTGTTTAAAGAATTCAGACATTGGGTTATTGTTTTAACTACTTCCCCCATGAGTAGGCTGCCTCAAGGACAAAGTATAGAAAAACAAAATCATTAAGGATGAACATGTGCTCGTATAGAGATGGTATAAAACAGGTAATAACTAGGGTCTGGAAGTTCATGCATTTACATACTTTTTTCTTTGTTATAATTACAGTTCGGGCAAGTTATGTGCACGAATCGCCAGTTTATAAGCTTATTAAACCCTATTTGTTATTGCATATAAATGCATATTTTGGCTTTTCTGATAAAACATCATATTTCTATCATTTTAGTGATTCTGTGGCACAAAATGTCTTTACACAAAATGTCGGTCTGGGTGGCTCAGTTGGTTAGACGCTGGCCTACTGTTCCCAAGGTCGTGGGTTCAAATCCGACCCAGGTCGATGGTTTTTAAGTGTGCTTAAAAACGACAACTCCATGTCAGTAGATTTACTGGCACGTAAAAGAACTCCTGCGGGACAAAATTCCGGCACACCGGCGACGCTGATGTGATCCTGGCAATTGACAGCGTCGTTAAACAAGAAAACAATAATAATTATTTAATTTACGCAAAATTAGAAATGTTGAACTCCGAACTGATCACCAGCAATCCCACTTCCTCCTGCACCAATATTAACAACTTGGGGAACTTTGCACAATATTTACAGAGGTTATTAACTTCTTAGGCCCTAGTGAAGCTACATCCGTTGTCATGGCCTAAATTTTGTTGTCTAATAGTGAGTTGGAAGGTAATGCTTTCTGTCTACGCACTTTTCCAGGCTACCCAAAGCTATTACCTACCTCCTTAGAAACAGTGAGCCTTGCCTTAAAGGAAGCATTCAAAATATTTCAAGGAAGAATATACAACTCGTATTGTGTTTCCGGAAGTGATGGGGAAATACGAACAAAGTGAAGAGTGTGGTATCAAAAAATCTTGGATGTGAACAGATATCTAAAATTGCACATATTGTAAATGGAAACACTACAATTAACTTACATCAGTGATGTCCAACTGTCTTATGTGCTCGGGTACATTTAACTCACGCCTAAGGAGGCGCGGGCGCCATCACAACCACTGTTAGGACAAGTAACCTTTTGAGAGGAGAAAGGGAAAGTACTGGTTATGGAAGTAACGAATACAGTTTCAAACATACTTCATAGGTGTAGACTGGGAAGGCATTCGCAAGGAAACAGTTTGTCGTGAAATTTGAGTTAATATTAGAAATCGTCGGAGTAAAAGTTTGCTTGTGAAGGGTGCCACAAAAATACATGACGGGCAGCGCTGATCTACATGAATTGGCTATTACTGCGAACCAGTTAGCATCGCTTAAGTATGCGCCAGTGATGTTGAGAGGAGTTTCTCAAGATATATATCCATCTTCAGAGACAACAGGCATTCTTTTAAGTTAGAGAACCTGCTTCACGTGGTTGTTGCAAACTGCAATTCGTCGCTTCTTTTGGACGGTGAATCTGAAGCTTCTATTTCTCAACAAATGTGACTTCAATTTTATGTCCCTTTGTTTGGTTTTTAAAATTTTAAAATTTAAATTTAAATGTTGTATAATTTAAATTTTTAGCTTATGGTTTTTAAGAATTCGAAGGAATAGTAAATTTTGGTTTGAAAATTATTAGTGAGTTGAAATTAGTGGTTGGTTAATTTTATGAATTTAGAGAAATGTTTTGGAATAATTTGAAATTTTATGGAGTATTGTGTGTAATTTTTGTATTTGTACATTTTAATTGATGTAATTAGTTGTAAAAATTGTTTTTTTTAAATACTGGATACCATTATTTCTAATATCCGTTACCATGTTTTTGTAAATTTTGTATAGAATTGTAAGTTTGTAAATTTTTTTTATTAATTTGTTTTATTTTAGTAGGGAATTCTGGATACCAGTTAATTTTAATGCAGTATTATTTGTATATTTATTCTGTATTTGAATTGGTAGCTTATTTTATTACTTTTTTGATTTTATATTTCATTTTAATTTTTTATGTGAAAAATTGTTTTGTAGATTTGTCTCTTTATAGTTTATTAATAAATGTATGGAACTAGGTACCGGGATGGAAGTTTTCATATTTTATTTATTTATTTATTTATTTATTTATTTATTTATTTATTTATTTATTTATTTATTTATTTATTTATTTATTTATTTTATATATTTATTTGTCCCTTTGTTTATCTTGAAGAATATTATAGACATAAATAGGTACATTTTAAGTGCATATTTATTGGTATATGTTCAAGTTTTTAAGAACATATTTGCATAAATTGTATTTTAAGTGCATATTTATCGGTATATTTTCAAGTTTTTAGAGCATATTTGCATGCATATTTCATAACATTTTCTAAAAATTTTCGGGGAAATCTCGACATCGAATTTTTGGGTGGAACACAATATTTCCTCTATTTACTCTACGTAATAGAGAAAGCAAAAATAACGATTTTCCCACTTCTTAGAAACGAGTGTAATACTCACATAAGATTATTTTATAACACTGTACATGATTATATAAAAATCATGTTATATGCCACAAGTGCTTTATTTACGCGATAACACTAATAATTCAAATATTAATACAACATAAATCTTAGTCATTTTTTAAAAAATAGTTAAAACGAATGAAACAAAAGTGTGACTGCGATGTTGACACCCATTTTGGAACATATAAGTGTGTGAAGGTTGCTTTTCACAGAAACAGGGGTAACAATCATGTCTATACTCAAAAATCCTAACGTCCGATCTTTGGTTTAGACAAGCTGGAAATTGCTCCGCTTTACTCTGAATCTTGCTGAGTTGGGTCGAATAACCAGGAGCTCTATTAATTTTTGGCAAGAGGTTCATTGCTTTAAACAGTCTGCAGTTGTTATAAATATGCCATCTCATGGTGTGCTTATAGCTGCCTAATTTGTTAAGGGTTTCGGCAGTAGAGCGTAAGTAGGGACAATGACCCTAATGGTAGCGAATAAAACTGGAAGAACAAAAAATGAAATAGTGTGTGAACTGATATTAATTGACTGGCATTATGTGTATATACATATATTCCTTTTGATTGGCGCGAGGGCTAGTAGCTGGCACTCCTCCCGCACTCCATTAATCATCCAGCCCTCCACCTTTACGCCTGCAAGTGCCTTACAACAATAAAGTAGGAATGCGTGTTGAATAATCCCAGCAAATCGAACTGGGGTTGCCAGACACCGGTACAGCTCCATGCCAAAGTTTCAGCAACATAATCCCTAGATGTCTTCCCAAAATGAAGCTATGAGTAGAAAATGTATAAACAGCAGCAAACAGAACCGAGTACCTCTGCAATTACTGGTTATTAGAGACGAATACTCCCAACAAATAGAGCTTGTTCCTAAGTTACAGGATACCTGAAAGTGTTGCATCTCCCGAGACATATCATACCTTGGCGCTTTTTATTTTTATGACAAATGAAATGTATATCTTGAATTTTCTGACTATAGTCCATGAAGTCCCATTTAGTCTGGATGATTTTTGCATAACTAATCAAATCTTACTGCACAAAAAATGTAGATATTGTTAATATACACAATTTATGTCTGAATATATTTTTTGTAACATGAACCGTTTCGGAGATATTGTTCGTTATTTGTGTATTTCGGAGAACTTTAACTTCTGTGAAATGGAACATCGTTATTCATTTTTATATGTTAAACGTGAGAGAACGGGACTTGAAAGAATATAATTTGAAAGGTTTAAAAGATTTGACTATCGCTCAAAGCTTACTGTATTCTCATTTTCCCTTTGCACCTACAAGGAAATAAGCAATAATTTCTGTAAATGTTTATCTCGGCTAACACGAAGAAGATATAGGAATAAGAGTTTGTAAGAATGGTTAGTACAAGAGTAGAGAAGGTCATGTGTGTGCAACATATCAAAGTTATGCTGTCCATAGGCAGACACATACACATGGACCTTTTTCTTGGCCTACTGATGCCACGGTCGCGGGTTCAAATCCGGCCCAGACCGATGGTTTTTAGGTGTGCTTATAAAGGACAGTTCCATGTCAGTAGATTTACTAGCATGTATGCAAAAGAGCTCCTGCGGGACGAAATTCCGGCACACCGGCGGCGCTGAGGTGATCCTGGCAATTGACAGCGTCGTTAAACAACATAATTAGTCATCACGTCTGGCCAGCCAGATGCGACTGTGTTTGAATTTTTATGAAAATCACTGTTCAAGTTATGTAAGAACATGAAACATTTATGTTCGGCTATAATTGTGTTGAACGTTCCTAGAATTGGCGCACCTCTGTGGTGTAACGATAGTGTATGTTTCCCAAACAAGAGGTCCGAGTTCGAATCTTGTTTAGGGTATGAATAAGGTTTTTCCGGGATTTTCCGTTATTCTGAAAGCTGAATGTCGGGTAACTAACCTCTGTGGATCCCGGACTCATTTAAGCATTATTTCACCCATTTTGTTCATCGTCTGATGTGACCTAATCCACAATATTCAAAATACACATAAAAATTAGTGAAGTTCTTTGCATTTTTAGATATTATAGCGTTCGCTGTTCAGGTACCATTAAGTCCTGTTGATTAAGAATACAAAAATTATGTTTTAATTAATAATTGTGCTACGTTTTATTACAGATACTTGTAAAGCATAAAGAGCCTTAAAGCAAATGCGTTGGTGAAATTTACCAAAAGATGACGAAAGTTTACCTCTTGAATTTTTTATGCCTATACCTAGTGCTTCCATAATACACTAGGTTAGATCTGAGCAACTGGTGTTCAGAGCGCGGAGCCTGCTTATGGTCTTCCATTGAGACGTAACTGTATGGTTAGCGGGCAAAAAGAATGACGTTTGCAGAAGATATCCCACGAGTCGCCCAGGCCTGCACTGGATACTAGGATGTGTCAACCGCCACCTAACGCAGTCAAAAGCCAATTCGGTGTTAACTACCTCACATCACTCCTTGTAAATACGTGGTCCGACGACAATGGAGCCGTCAGAACAAAGATGGCTGTGAGTGCGGCAGAACAAAGGGGTTCTAGACAGCTCTAGAAGCTGTTCACGTGCCGGGCTTGTATGCCAGAAGTGCCGAGAACACATGTATTTTGCAGAGAATTCGCCGGCACTTCGTATCTGCTGTATAAGGGAGTGAGCGAATAAATGTTATAACAGTTTTTCAGAGTTGCGTATTGAGTTAGTTTTTAAGTGTGTGTTGTGTACAGTCAGTATTGGAGCAGTTTTAGCGAGTGGATCGTCGGGAGTTGCCTGTCGAGCGTTATTAGCGTTTTCTGTCAAGGTTACTACACGGCGTTCTGCCACAGCTGTGAGTTAGAAGGTCACGAGGAGCTGTAGTTTCTGTTAACGATAAAACAGAACTGTTTCTGTGATTCAGTTTTAGAAGAAATAAAGTGGCATTAGGGGTAACTGGACTTACCACTGTCACCTGATATCAGGAGTAGGGTTTATCACATTGTCATTTACCACAATATGTTCCACATCTGTTATAACGAAACCAAAATAGAGGTATATCACTGTTAATGATAAACTTGAAACATCAATTTGTTAATGTCCATCATTTTTAAGCTGCACGCATAGTGTTAACTTCAAGTACATTTTTTCAGCTCTTATATTTATTTTTATTTTTTTTTTTTATTTTTTCCCTTTTCAGTACTTTCAATACAGTTTTAAAAATGGTCTAGGTGTCACAGATGTCTTGTACAAGCTTGAAATGTTCATGTAATATTAATATTTTCTGTAATTCAAGTTGCCATTATTGCAAAATTCAGTAACACTTTTTCTTCCGCACTAATGAAAATTAAACAATGTTTGCACAACAATGTTCGCATGATTTGTATTGTTTTTTAATTGCCTGTAGACAGATGCAATAAACAGTCTGTTACAATGGGCATTGAGTAGGAATTAACATATAAAAAGTAATTAATTATAAACAAACATATTTATATCTCAAAAGAACGTTTCATTTTATTACTTTATGCGTGTCTAATAAAATGATAAGTTAACTAAGAGAAAATAAGATTTTTAATTTTAGATTTTCGTCAGCGGGTTGTCTTAAAACTGCTTAACAATGGCTCGGGTTCAAACCCGACCAAAGGCGATCCATTTTTGGGCCTAAAAATCCTTAGCATGGTTTCCTTCGGAAGGGAACTAAAGCCGATGGTCACATCTCTTAGATTAACGACACGTATGACAACTTTAAGTCTGATAAAGAGGCCTTTGAGCAAAATTATGCAGTTTTCCACGACCAACTAGGAACGGTACTCTGAAACTCAAGCAGTTAAAGAGCGTCAGAAATAAAACTATTTTTTTTAGCTCGTCAAAAGATTACTTGTACCTAGGTATTGTGAACTACGACGATACTGTCTTTTCAATCAGGCTTATATGATTTTTAGTAAGCTAGACAGCAGCTCTTTGGACTACTTATAAAAAGATTGTCCATTATAATTTCAAGATAAGTTCAGTGAAAATAAATGTACAAAAAGAAAAAAATGGAAGTACCTAATATTTTAGAGAATGTTGCAGCTAACAAAACCCTGTAGGACTTGGCCGTACGATCTGTCAAGCATTTAAACAAACAACAAAAATGTATTTTTTGTTCGCAAGAGGGAATGCAGCATTAGAAGCAGAAATCCCAATAATTTAGTTTTGTAGCAAGTTTGGGGCGTACGCAGTGCTCTGTATCAGTAGCAAGTAGCCCTTTATTGTTAAAATACAAAATGGAGAATGAAGCAGACAAAAGTTTTCAATTACAGGAGACAATGCCCTGCCCTGCGGCACCCTGTCTCGATTAATGGGCAGCGCACAGAGAGCAACTGCTGTGCCTTGTTTTGTAGCCAATAAAAACCTGAATGGGAGATGTTTCAACACAACAGCACAGTTAGAGAAAGGGCGTAGCGGGAGCGAAAGTATTCGAACACTGCAGTGCCTATCAAACGCACTATTGTGGCCCGTTCACAGAAACACGATCGACTAGGTACAACTCTCGTACATTCCCTCTGTATTTATTGCAAACATAGGTATGCTGAGTAGCTATTTGTACCACAAAATAACATGGATTAAATGTTACATGTTTCTGCTTGCTTGCAACCATTTTAATTCCATAAAAGGGTAGCAATCTTATTTCAGGTGAATGCGTTATCCAAACCTTTAAGGATGAAAGCCGAGGATAACTACAGTGTAATTAGGGCAAACATATTAATCATATGAATACCGTTAATACGGATGAAGAGTTACTGAGTTTTATATATGTATAGAAAAACTGATATCACAGTCTGTTCGAAAATACTCGCTTTGACGTAACTTGAACTCCAAAAAATGTTTATAAAAAGGCTCGCGCGCGCGTCGTGTGTGTGTACTTGTGCGTACGCGTATGTGTGTGTGCGTACGTGCGTGCGGATGTCGGATAAATGACAATCTTGGTATTGATGCTCCCATCTTTTAAGAATGTAACACAACAATTTTCCGGAACTCCGCTCTATCCTAGCCTTTACATGGAAAACTTTTGTTTATTTCTTATCCTGTCAAAATTGGCTCTAATGATTTTGACTTAAAAACCTTATGTTTAAGATATATGCATGACAAAACATGTCTTGAATTTTCTGCAAACAACTGCATTTCATTGAACTTTATTTGCGTATAACGAGAAAATGAAGACAGAGAAAAACTTCCTGCGGAAAAATAGGTATTTGTGCAACTTCTTACAATACGCAAAATATGCCCGCTTTCGAAAACTTAAACTTGCAAATGTGAATACATCATATAGGCACATACGGTGGCTCAATTGGTTAGGCGCTGTCTTCTAATCCCTAGGTTGCGTGTTTAGACCGAGGGCTTAAAAGCGACAGCCTCCTTATCAATAGATTTACTGGCATGTAAGTGAACTCCCGCGGGACGAAATTCCGGCACACCACCAGCGTTGATATGATCCTGGTATTTGGAAGCTTCGTTAACAAACCAAAATATATATATTGATATATAAAATAATATATTATTATAATATAAAATATAAAATGAAATATGTATGTATATATATATATATATATATTGCTTGAAATTTCTGGAAGTGCTTGATACCATGAATGAACATTTGAATTCTCTTCTCACATGTTTTAAACGTGTAATTAAATATGGTTTACATAATTTGAGAACATTCCTAAGAAAATATCTGATAAGTTACGTTCATAAGACTTTCACTTCTCTTATACCAACCATCCCTACCAAATCTTGTTCTTCTCTGTGCTTCTTGAAAATAGAGATAAACTTTCATTATAAACTTTCATATTTTGGTGTAGGTTCAGAAGTAGCTGATAATTAGATATCCAAACCCTTTGCATGACCAGGAGAAAAACAAATAGCGACTTACCACTGGAAAAATGTGTATTTGAAAATTCAAACCAACAACAAGGAATATCTTGGAAGTGGTTAACGCACCAAAGATTTATTTGACAAAAATGTGTGCTTTAGCTAGGATAGACAAGGTTTGGAGAGGGACCTAGCACCTCAACCAATTAAATATTTTGTGGTTAGGCCCAGGCGGCGCCATGGCCCAGTGGTTAGACCGTTCGCCTACTACCTAGACGACCCGGATTCGATCCCAGGGACCGGCATGTGGTATTCGTGGTGGACGAAGCAGCGTCTAGGCGGGTTTTCTCCGGGTTCTACGGTTTCCCTCGCCACCCATTCCACCAATTGCTCCATAATCAGCTTTCCATTCATCGATTTCGCCTGCATTTCATATCATTCTCTTCCTCACGCCCATACGTGGTGTTTGGCTGACCAGCCGCTTCCAGAGCTTCACTCTATCCAGTCCCTAGGTTCCTCTGCTCCCCCACAGGGGTTTGTCCCTACGCACCTAGGGGTTGTAAGTCCTATATAAAGGGCGGGTAATCAGATAAGGAGAAAGAAATTATGTCCCTGCGATGTCCCCGGCCCGCCCCGGGAGGGAGTTTGCGGTAAGAGGATACAAAGGGTGGTCGGACGTGAGGGCAGGCGACAGCGGAGGGCAGGATCTCTGACGACTGCAGATTTGAATCCCCGGTTGGCGGTTCCTACAGGTGCTTCCCTCTCTCCTCCTTCCCCTGCGGGCTCTAGGTTTCCTGGAAGGCCCGGGACTGGGACACCTCGCCCAATCCGGAAGACGAAGTTTTACAGGGAGTAAGCACTTGTCATGCACGCCAAAGCTCCGGCTGACATCTAGAACCCTGAAACAACCAACCGGATGAGAGGTGAAATGAAATGAGAATATTGGTGAAATTCGAGGGATGTAGTTATCCTTACCAGCACTCGTTCGGGAAAACCCCCAAAAAAACCATGGGTCAGGAAAGTGGCCATCGAACTGACGGTCTCTCCAATGCGAGCCTCACACGCTACTGCGGAGTCATCTCATTCGGTATATGTGTGCCTTAACGAGATGTGTTTCTTGTGTAGTAAGATTTTGTCCGTTTCTTCCAGTTATACATAAGTAACTCGGAATGTAAACAATTGCACAGGTTATTCCAAGAAAATTATACCTGTGCATTTCATTTGTCGTGCAAATAACATGTAGCACGAATTTAAATGAAAATCGTTTTGCGTAGGGGATTTTTCTTGAAACACTTGTGTTACATTCTTGGAAGATTTTAAACGTAAGTATAAAGTTTAGTATTTAACCGACTTCTGGCTGTTGGGTTATATTTTTCAGTCAAACACATCGATACACTCACTCACACTCTCTCTCTCTCTCTCTCTCTCTCTCTCTCTCTCTCTCTCTCTCTCTAGCACACACACGCACTCACACAAACACACATACACACACACACACGCCGGTTTAGAGTGTTATTTAACATGGGAAATAGCTCCGTTCCGAGATACTTATTTTCCGGTTGTCCAGGTTTCCGATATATAGAGGCTCCGGTTTAGTCAGGTTTTACTGTAGTACAGAAAGTAAAAATATGAACTTATCTCGCGAGTAAGATAATGTGGGTAGAAAATGAAATTGTTACATGAATATAATGGCATATAACGAATATATGTGAATTTTTTAACTGGTGGCGAGATTCTTTTGAACGTAGGTATGAAATTAATTTGTTTAAACAAAGTCTATGAATACCCACAGTTCAAATTTTTTGACCAAACTTTTCGTATCCAGTGGCAATGTACACAAAAGTAACAGCGTCTGTCGCACTATGATGCATTTTGGTCCAAAAAGAAATGACAGTTCACGTAGCAATCGTGAGAAATATACATGGCGGACGCAAATATTAATATAGTTACTCTATATTAAGCATAGATTTGGGATTTATTTCCATGACTCTCGGTAACAAGAAAAGATGTAGCAGGAGTAAGAGACGTTGTCTTGGTTATAAAGAAAAGAACAGGCCACGGGCCGAGGCATATTGGGTGTACTACAGGGGTCCTCAACAGGCGATCCACGCTCGCGTCCCCCACACATGTTATTTCCCCCCTCCACTGACCAAGGCAAGCAGAACCAGACCTGCTAGTTAGAGGCGGATGGTGCGGAGTATATATATATAGTAGTACATACTATTCAATGGAAGGACGAATATGTTTGCTTTCGAGATGAAGACGATAAAGTTAAGTGCCTGATTTGTAAAAATGGTAGTTACAGATTTATACCATTTCCCTTACCTATGTTCCATGGTCACGATAAAAGATACAGCGAATTTTTTAAGCAATTGTGGACACATTCTCTTCACAATTTGGAGATCTAAAAACGTTTGAAACCAAAATACAATTATTTTGCAGTTTTGAAGTTTCCATGTAGTAAGGCTTCACATGAGCTATAAAATGTGAAACTTTGGGTCCCTTCACACTGCGGCATTAAGGGCAATGAAGAAGCGGATAAAGCTGCTAAAGAAGCAAGTCAGCTAACAGACACAGATGAACAGTAAGCAGTACCTTATCATGATATTACAAAATACTTCTCCAGATTAATCAAAACAAAATGGAAACAGACCTGGAATCAATCGCCTCCAGAATAGTTGCACATTGTAAGGAAAGAAGACACTAATTCTTCCCCTGTCTACTCTCTTAGCAGGAAAGAGCGGGTGATTATCTCACGTCTTCGCATTGGTCATACAAGGTTAACCCACTCATACCTCCTCAGCAAAGGCCAGCCACCACAATGTGAAGTCTGCAACACCCGCCTCCTCACAGTAAAACATCTCCTCACAGAATGCAAGCTATACGCTATACAACGACAGCTTCATCATCACTGGAGACTTATCCGCTATCCAACTTCAAAAACGTATTACTATTCCTCAAAAGTACAAACTTGCATACGAAAATCTAATTCTAAGGATACCTTTGTTATATTGATTTGTTAATTAATATTATTCTCATGATTTTGTTTAAATAATTGTAACAAATTTATTGTATGCCACTGTATTATACAAAATAACCTAATTGTTACAGTGACTCTTAAAAATAAAAATAAAAAAAGAATATGAAACTACTTGCATTGCAGAATTCCAAGACCGTAAAATGTTCTGACTAAAAAGGGTGGGAATTATTTAGGTATCCGCCCTGCTGTGAGTATCCGGGATTGTTTGTTTGCATCTAGTTTAATGACAGTCTTTGGCTCCACTTATATCTGCGAACAAACATTTTCAAAAATGAAGTACATTCAAAGTGAGTATCGCAGCAAGATCTTATCTTTTGAGACTGTTCACTTCATCTTTTGCACTAAATATTGAAGACCTTCTGAAACGTAAACCGTGCCAAAAAAATAATCCTCAGAAGCATTGTGGGTTAGTCAGGAGTAGAATATGCATGTGTGCGCCTTTGATTTTCTGTACGTAAGAATGTGCCGCCACTGAAACTCAGTAACCACGGATAAATGCGTTATTCTATCCCAGTGGGTGTAAAGTGATTTCAACGTCCCCTAACTTGCCTTCGGTTGAGCACCGGTACAAAACGAATTGAGATTAGAGGACCCGGAAAACCATTCAATTTTTTACGAATTAATGAAGATTTGTTTCTGAACCTCTTACATCGTGTTGAAGGCAAAAGACGTGCAAAAGATTACAGAACCACGAACAACTGATTACTGCAGCAGAAACTAATGAGTATGCAGCACATACACAACAGCTGACTACATGTTGCATGCGCATTCCACCATATTGTTACGTCAGTAGGGACTAATTGGCTATTTTCGTGTTATTGGATGCAAAAAATAGATGCAATTCAATCGCGTTGCATACAAAAAGTAGGATAGAAATTGTGTGCAATAAAATTGTAACCAACTCTCAATGTCTCACGATGTTACAATGTTTTTTGACCAGAAAGTTGGACTGTGGGACTTGCGCATAGTACACATATCTATGAATCTTTCCTTCTTATACCTTGGCAATGTTAGATAAGTTATTCTGTTTGGTGCAAGAAACAGACACATCAGTGTGAAAGTAATATCTCCAACTGATTTACCTGTTTGGGTGGGGTAGGGGGGCTTCATTATGTCGTTTGTAATCAAGGACATGCTCTGGAGCTGAACCCAGTGCCTTTCCTACATTAGCTACTAACAAACAGAACACAGTGGACTGTTTTATTTCGCTACAAAGCGGAGATAACCCAGCCACCCTTCACTGCACCCCAGCGGTACCTATATTTTTTATTTACAAGCTCAGAGAGAGAGAAAGCAATATGATACCAGGATGTGGCATCATTAAAAATGATCGGGAGTTGGCGGGTCCAAAGGGAGAGAGAGAGAGAGGGAGGGAGGGGACATTCGCAACGCCTGGGCAATTAGTGGAGCTTTCGGGGGGCGTAGCGGGGTTACTTTCTGGCAAAGTCAGGAGAGGTTAGAGTGCTAACTGATTCGGGGATGCAAAGTGAATTAACACCCAATTTGCTCGGCTAATATTGCACGCAGAGTGATGGGCCCCAGTCTGTGTGTATATCGACCTTTCTGCTTATGTATATGTTAGGCTTACTTCCCCATTGAGCGGCAGCTCCGTAATTCAATTACATACACATTCCTCTATCTCCATCCCTTTGCATTTCAAAACCGGGCGGGCACCTCATTAAGGCGCACTTTTCGTTGCAGGTGTTTTGGCGCATTGGTCCTTCAGAACTCTGCATACTGATGTGCCCTGCCAATTGTTTTAATCTCCCTTGCACGTTCTGCTATTGGTTAGTTGGGTTCCAAGCTCGCACTAATGGCCCTCAGTAGTCATTTCTGAAAATGGGCACAAAGATGAAGAAATAACCATCCGCACTTTTGGCTGTCATTGAATGGAAGCCCTATGTTAGTAACTAGTTATAGAAAATGCCGTTCAAGATATTGATTTCAACTACACCTGAAGCTCTCTACACCAACAAAGTACACAGCAGGAAGTAGCTTTGGAAGCTGTCTTTGAACACTTAAAAACAAACGTGATGTGTCAACTCACATGACTTTCTCAACTCTTATAGAAACTATTTTAATAAACCTCGTACTCCTCTATGTATTCCTGTTAATCGAAATAAACATTTGCAGAAATTATCTGCAATTTTCTTATAAATGCAAGGGGAATATGGCAATACAGTGGTTGTTAATCGACAATCAAATCTTTTAAAGGTGGTCGCTATGTGATAGCTTTGAAATTCCGCTCCCTTTACATGTCCAGGACACAAAAATAACGAATAGCGACTTCCAATTTCAGTACTGGAAAATTCAAACAAATTATAAGGAATATCTAGAAAATGTTTCACTCCACAAAAAAAGGTGTTTTGCAAAAATATTGTGTTTCAGTGAGTTTTACGTTTTGTGCAGTAAGATTTTGTCTATCTCTTACGGTTCACGAGTTATGCGAAAGTCATTCAGAGCACTTCTGAAGACATTCCCAAGAAATTCAAGATTTAGGTACACTTCATTTGCCCTGAAAATATCTTAATCAAGACATTTTAATATTTTAGGCAAAATCATTAGAGTCGTTATTGAGAAAAAAAAATTGAAAAATATTCCAATTAACGGAAGTTTGGGGTGCGATATTTCTTGCAAATCATTGTGTTGTTTCCTTGGAAGACGCTGAACTTAAATACCAAGTTTGGTATAGAACCGACTCTTTGTGTTTTTATGCTGTTCACAGTCACACGCTGGCATTTCCCTAAGAATGTCCTTTTCTAAGTTAGGGTTTCCAAAAATACGTCTTTCCGGTGTAATATCGCTGTTGATACAATACTGCTCATCAAAGGAGGCTCTAGGTCAGCTATCTCACACCGCATCCCGCGGTAATATCGGCTGAAAACAAAGGCCCATTCCAAACAGTTCGAGAAGCTTCGAATGCTGGGTTTTTAAGAGAAGCTAGGGAAATGTCAGTAAGTGGGTGGGTCACAGAGTGAGTGAATGGGTAAGTGAGTGGATGATTGAGTGGGTGAGTAACTGAGTGAGTGGATGGGTGAGTGAGTGGATGGGCAAGTGAGTGGATGAGTAAGCGGGTGAGTCACTGAGTGAGTGAATGGGTAAGTGAGTGGTTGAGTGAGTGGATGAGTGAGTGAGTGGGTGAGTGAGTGAGTGAGTGGGTGAGTGAATGGATGGGTGACTGAGTGAGTGAATGGGTAAGTCAGTGGATGAGTGAGTGGATGAATGAGTGGATGAGTGGGTGAGTGACTGGGTGAGTGGGTAAATGAGTGGATGAGTGAATGGGTGAGTGGGTAAGTGAGTGTATGAGTGAGTGGGTGAGTGAGTTGAGTGAATGAGTGGGTGGGTGAGCATGTTATGAGTGAGGGAGTGAGTGGTTGAGTTATTGGGTGAGTGATCGAGTGACTGAGTGAGTAGGTGAATGAGCGGGTGAGAGTGAGTGAGTGAGTGAGTGAGTAAAATTTCCAGAGCGAGCTTGGGCAGTTGAGGAGTGTTTTGTGTCAAGGTTACGATAGAACAGAACTGTAGGTTACAAGGTCACGAGTTGTGAATTGTAATCCACTTTTAAGGGAAATCAAGTGACACAAAAAGTAAATGTAGTTGTCATTTGTCATACGCTGCTTACTTTACGCAGTAGAAAAAGTAAAAATAAATGCAACTGTATCGGGGACACCTGTGTTTTAAGTGCACTCACTTGGTTTTGTTTTCCGGACATAAGTTTGGCGCTTTCAGTTGCAACAACACAGGAATATTGGAACTTGCTTTTTATGTGTATGACTTATGAGTTATTAATTCAAAAAGGATAATTAGCACAAACATGTTGATTAAGATTTTATCTGAAGTTATTTTTGTCTGCGAGAGAAACTTCAACCATGTTAGTAAGGGGAATCAACTTGAATACTTCGCATATAAATTTTATGCCAAAATATATTCTCATGAGCTACACAGTGTGTTTATAAGGTTTAATTTGATGTTCCTTTTATAGCAGAATTTAGGCATGTCAGAACAGGGCAGTTGTAAAATGTTGCAGTTTGGGCGAGTGTTGGTAAGCCACCTGACGTTTTTGGTTAAACAGATGGTACTCCAGACTTCACCTGAGAGGCTTTTGTGTTCCAACCAACTCTCAATATCTAAATCGGTTTAAATATCTCCGTTGTGACGCGGTTCTGAAACACTTTTGTTTAGGGGTGTGGCTTAGTGAATTCGCGCTATGACTGTTTTAAAAAATCTGATGCGTTGCACTCACATAACTTTCTCAACTCTTGTACTAACCATTCTTATTCGTGTTAGTTAAGATAAACATTTGCAGAAATTATCTTATTGTTCATCGTCTTGTAGGTACAAGGGGAATATGAAAATACAGTAGGCTTTGAGCGATAGTCAAATCTTTTAAAGCTTTCAAATTCTGTGCACGGATAACGTATAAAAATGAATAACGATGTTCTACTTGACGGAAGTATAAGTTCTCCAAAGCTCATACAAATAACAGGGAATATCTCCGAAATGGTTCACTCTACAAAAAAACTTTATTCAGAAGTAAATTGTGTGTTTTAGCAAAATCTAAATTTTTATAGTAAGATTTGGTCTATCAAAAGTCATCCAGAGTAAACAGGACTACATGGGTTATAGCCACAAAATTCAAGATATGCATTTCATTTATCATAAAAAATATCTCAAACATATGTATTTTAATCAAAATCGTCAGAGCCAGTTTCGAGAAAATCGAAATTTTTGAAAAATTTTCCACGTAAAAGGTAGTTTAAGGTGGTGGAATTTTCTTCAAAATCTTCGTGTTGCATCCTTAAAAGACATTAAACTTAAGTACCAACTTTGGTTCCTAACCCATTTTTCGTTTTTGAGTTATGCTGCCCAAAGACTGACACACACACACACACACACACACACACACACACACACACACACACACACACACACTCACACACACACACACACAGATCTTTTTCTAAAAATGCTTTTTTTAATTCAGGGGGCTTCAAAACGTATATTTCCGGTGAAGTCTCGACATCGAATTTTTGGGGTGGAATACAATATTTTCTCTACTTTAATATGCGTAGTAGAGTAAGTGAAAATCTTACATTCTTTTCCACTTACCTATTAGTAGCAGGCGGAGGCACTTTTGTGTTTTACATAAAAATTCCACATGAAGATTTAACTGAAAATACATATGTTGCATTTCACTGTACCCCCACCAAGGAAAACACTTTTAGCAAAACGGTCCTGTGTATGCGCCTATGTGTGTGTGTGTGTGCGTGTGTGTCATACCAGTAATAAACGGAAAAAGGAATATAGGAATATAAGAGAAAACATAAATCGCCTAATCCAAACTACCCTTTACAAGTAAACATGTTATTTTGTGTTTACTTTCTCAAACTTATTTTAATTAAAATATCAAAAGTTTCGCGTATACATTAGAAATAGAATGGACATCTTGAATTTCCTATGAGGTCCTCTTTATTTGGATTTAATTTTCTACAGCTTTTACAACTAAGGTGCCATAATAAATAGACAACAGATTACCTCAAGGAAAATATTGATCTCTTTAAAATGTACAGTTTACCTGAAGTAATAGTTTTCATATGTTTGCTGTATTTCACGTTGTATCTTTACTCTTCCCAAACATGTAGCTTCTGATGAAAGAGCTTAGAAAGTTTCAGGCTGTTTATTCTTTTCTTGGAAAAGAACTCTTACGGCTGCTTTGGAGAAGTAATAATTATTTATTTATTCCTGCATGTCTTTGACTTCTAAATTTATTCCTGTGGGCATTGTTTCCGCATGTTGTAAGTAAAAGCTTAATAGCTTAATAGCTTAATTTGAGATAATTCTCAAGGCAATGTATGTATACTCCTTTCGTTGTAAGAAACACTTGGATTAAGCAATATCCAGAAAAAGCTCCACGCACGTAACCGCAGTGAATGCTCTCATCTAAAACAGTTTTGGGACAAATGAACGATTTGGTTAAGTATGTAATTCGTTTGGAAGTGTATACTTCTTTTTTGAGGAGAGTGACAATGTGCCACCAACAATAGATAAAGTAAAATTTTAAGCAAATGCGCATCCATGCCTTGCAATTAGAAAGGGGTTTTGATTCCTGAAACGAATGCCAGTGATGACGGCTGTGAATCTGAATAAAGTAAACAACAAAAACGCATTAAAATAATGTGTTCATCTTAGTGCATTCACTTTGATATTATGTTCCTGATGTAAATATTTCTCGGTATACTTTTTAAGAAGAAAAGTTGACTTATTGAAACAAAACCTTCAGGTAAGCTGCTCTTGTAGATGCAAGTTCTTTTAGTTTAATATGCCATAACACATGGACGAAGCTGAATCTGTCTGTCTAATATATTTGTGCACGTGGACGCGGAGGAATATAATCCTGTATAGAAGAATTCCTTTTTAATGAATGTATAATTAATTAATGTATATGATTTCTAATGGGTAGAGAAGTTTGTGCGAGTGTACCACATAATGTAGTTTTACTTTCTCTACCACGAACATATTAGCATCTCTCGTAGTAGAAAATACATTGCACTTCACCCAAAAATTTAGTGCAGATATTTTTTT
Source organism: Tenodera sinensis (assembly GCA_030765045.1). Classification (NCBI taxonomy): domain Eukaryota; kingdom Metazoa; phylum Arthropoda; class Insecta; order Mantodea; family Mantidae; genus Tenodera; species Tenodera sinensis. The sequence goes on along the minus strand of CM060971.1, from coordinate 57,908,614 downwards.
TGGAAATATACGTTTTGAGGTCCTCTGGATAAAAAAAAACATTTTTGGAAGAAGGTAGTGTGTGTGTGTGTGTGTGTGTGTGTGTGTGTGTGTGTGTGTGTGTGTGTGTGTGTGAGAGAGAGAGAGAGAGAGAGAGACAGAGAGAGAGAGAATACCATAACTCAAAACGAAAAGTCGGTTAAACACTGAAGTAGGTATTTAAGTTTAGCATCTTTCAAAGATGGGATAGGTTTTCATAAAAATCCTCCTACTTTAAACTACCCTTTACTTTCGAAAAATTGTATTTTCTGGAGAATGGCTCTTACGACTTTGATTAAATTGTCATGTGTCTGAGGTATTTTAATGACAAATGAAATCTATATCTTCAATTTTCTGGGAATATTCTCTAAAATCCTCTTCACTCTGAATGTCTTTTACATAACTGGTAAACCGTAAGATATAGAAACAATGCTATTACGAAAAACGAAAATCTCGTTAAAAAGCACAATTTATAAGGAAAAAAAAAAAACTTTTCAGTTAGTCATTTCCGAGATGCTTATGCCTTGTGTTCATTTGAGTCTTCCAATATTTATGCTTGTCTCAAATGGGAAGCTGTTATTCGTTTTTCTTTTTTCTGCCCATGCAAATACTTTTAAAGCCCTCCCACAGCGACCAGCTCTTAAACTGAGTATCGCTTAAACGCTTAAAGCATACATGTTCCCATATCCCCCTTATATCGACAAGGAGATATGCAATAGTTTCTGCAAATATCTAACTCGATTAACATGAAGTAGAGGAATAAGCATTTATTATAATGGTATGTGCAAGAGTAGAGAAAGTCATGTGAGTGCAACACATAAGATATGTTTATGTCATGGCCATGCAAAGAGGACGGAATTTTAAAATAATCAAAAAGCGAACTAGTCCTTAACAGATTTAACGATTGCTTAGCCCTACTGTATTCTCCCATTCCCATTTCACCTACAATGGAGGTATACAATGAAACCACTTCTACAAATGTTTATCTCGATTAACATGAAGTAGATAGAAAAATAAGATTTTGTAAGAATAGTTTGTGGAAGAATTGGTAGAGAATTGGTTACGTGAACGTAATATTACTTCAGATTTTTAATGTATAAAATAACAGTAAATGTACTAAAACGATACAATTTTGCAAACAGACATTGAAATTTCAAAATCAGTAAATTTGCACTTAACTTGTTTAAACGCCTTTGCTTGCAACGCTAATGAATAATGTTTATCAAATACAGTTTCATTTGTAATACTCTTAAAATACTTATCAGAATAGCCTTGTCCATGTCCTCTTGTGAGCTTAGGCATCTCTACCTTTCTTTTTGCGCTGCAAAATTAGAATTGGCAACAACGCATATCACAAGCCCTTGAATTAGTTCGTACTGAATTCTGAAGCTGCAGAAACGCCTAGAAACGAAGTAAAGATGCACTTATCAACAGTTCAGTAAGATTCCAACTTAAGACGAGGGATACAAGCCACGCATTGACAGTTAAGTACCAACAGCTAAAAAAGAAATATCGCTGAGAGACGGAAATAAACGGGCAATGAAACGACTAGAAACAAATTGTATTTTTAACTATCTTTGTTTGCTTATATTTATTTGCAACAATATTTAAATAATTGCGAATTTGTGGTTTTCAAGTAAGTCATATTTCTTTAGATCAAATTGATTGAACAACGTATTCCATAGCCATTTCCTTTCTCAGCAACGGTTCTTTTAGAAACTTCAGAACTACTAACTGTTGCAGAATAAAACCATGGCAGGAAACTGAACTTTGTACCACGGCATTAGGCATCTTTAACATACTAAGAAAATGTTTATTAGTCTCGTAACTTTATGAAAGTGTGTTAATGGTAAAATGTTTTGCCGATGTACGAGTAACAGAAACGGGCTCATGTAGGGGGGTTAGTAATGATGATAATTGACAAATTTTCCATGTTTGGTGGAGGAATTTTCTTCAAAATCTTCGTGTCGCATACTTGAAAGACATTAAATTCAAATGCCAACTTTGATTTTTAGCCGATTTTTGGTTTTTGAGTTATGCTGTCCACAGATTGACGGACACACACACACACACACACACACACACACACACACACTTATACGGACCTTTTTTCTAAAAATGCTTCTTTTTCATTCGGTGGGCTCAAAACATATTTCCGGTGAAACCTCGACATCGATTTTTTGGGTGGAATACAATACTTCCTCTACTTACTATACGTAGTAGAGAAAGTAAAAGGGAAAGTTAGATTTATATTTCTATTCTATTTAGCTTTCTATTTAAAGCCATCTTTCAGTGCTTCAAATCGTGTGTGTATATATATATAGTGGCCATATCGCGACGGATCTCCAGAAAGATACCTTGTGGATTGGTGTGCAGTGGACAGGTAGCCTTCTCATCCATATGATTTTGCTTCGTCACGCGTCCGCAGAATTGTAGGTATGTACAGCAACAATACCTCTGCTTCTTGCTGGGCAAGTACTAGATTACACTTACCCAGAGATCTTAGTGATAGACAACTGTATCTGTGCTTTTATATGTGCCGGGCAGGTGGCATTAGGGTGCCGTGCAGTCTTCTATACCTGTGGAGAGATGGCATAGCATTCGTTATTGCTATCTATTTTCAGTTTCACAATCGTTTTAAACTTAGAGTTAAATTTTGGAATTTTGATGACTAAAGGAAATCACAGAAAAGAAAAGCAAAAACACACATTTAGATTGAGTGGCTACATAAATGAAAAAGAAATAAAATTAATTGAATGTTTGATTTCCCATATCTCAGCACTCTTTTAGCGTTTACCTCTACAATTAGTATAGAGAGGTAGAGTTTCAAAAGATGTATTCGCATATTTTTCTCCTTGTTTTTTAAAACGAATCATTTAGCCACAGTATGATATAAAATAATTGGATTTTAGTGCGTCTGTTGGAATAAATTCGTGAACGTACACTTGGCAACTGCGCAACTTTGACATGTGCGTGAAGCGAAAGGTCAGGAAAGTTGGCAGTAAACACTTCCTGCTCAGGTCACATGATAACACTCGGAAAGAAAATCATTCCCCTCCTCGTTACTTACAGTAGCTGATAAATAATAATAATAAACAGAGTCAGATGGCGAAACCACCCCTGCCTTAGTTTGAGCCTTTACTCGTAGTAGGTGTGAACGCGTGCATGGTAGCTGATTAATGGAAGCAATTGCCTGTTCAGTCCTACTATGTTGCCAGACTGCAGATAATATATTAAATAATATTAAAATCATCTCCTTTACCTTTCACGATAGATAAATTTGTTATTGGACTGTTTATTCGTCATATATGAGTCTACCATCACGTGAAATCTGCGCACACATGCCCCTAATACCTCTATGTGGGAATAAATTAGTTAAGGAACATAGTTTTATGTAATTATTTATTTATGCCAACAAACTTATTGTTGGTGTTTTTAATCACACAAGCCGTGTGTGGACAATGTTTGAGAGGTAGAACTGGAACTTCAATGTCATTCTGGCAGGTTTTCACAAACAGTAGTTTAATGGTTAGAGAACCCACCTGGTAAGCGGAGGGTCTGTGGTTCAAATCCCGGCTGTGGCATTGAGTTTTTAAGTTCCAATTCTACCTCTCATAGTTTTATGTATTTGTTCAGCTGATGTTTCATATGTTTAAACGTTCAGTGCATAGCCTTATGGAAGTGATCATTTCCCCATTACGAGTGAGAGTGAGCGAGTGATTGAGTGAGTGAGTGAGTGATTGATTGAATGAGTGAGTGATTGGAGTTTAAGAAACCGTCGACAGCTAGGTCATTTGGGCCCGCCCCATTACGATAAATACACCAAATAGACAAAAGTTCATCCTACCAATAACTAAAATGTACCTCCATGATAATGTTATTATGATTGCATAAATATTATTTATGCTTGACCACGTCATAATATAGCTCTTATACGCCACTGTAAAGGATCTTATATCCACCTCTTCGTACTACTTTACACCAAGCAAAGGTGCACCTGTTCATAACGATACTGCTATCTACCATTCAAAGGTGCTCATAAGGATACTGCTATCCACCATTCAAAGGTGCACCTGTTCATAACGATACTGCTATCCACCATTCAAAGGTGCTCATAAGGATACTGCTATCCATCATTCAAAGGTGCACCTATTCATAACGATACCGCTATTCATAATCAAAAGATCCGCATATTGCAACCAGTATTTTGCCATCTGCGCACATTCCCACGCCTGAAAGCTGAACTTTCGATTCTCGCATTTTCAGTCAATAACTACGGGCTCGAGTATAGAAAAAAACTAAAAATGTCGGACACGAGCGAACGTGAAACACAATTTGTCTGCTCGTTTTTGGAAGTCTACTGTCTCAAAGGCTACAGTTGAAGGCGCAACTATCGATTCGCGTACATACAATCGAAGAACAAATGCATGATTAAAATGTCGAATAGCAATGACAATAACATGCAGCGTAGAATACTAAAAACATTTTTAAATGTTTTAAATTTAGGCACATAGTCCAGTACAAATAGTCTAATGAAACTTGAGTATAATGGCAACAGTGGCGTAAATAACGGCCCCGTAGACACCGAGTAGGGGTTCCCAGGCTGCCTTTGATGGTTTTCTTAAAAATAATATTTTATATGCAATTCAGCCATGGGAAACCACTAGGAAGAAGCGCTGGAATATATGCAGTTCACTGATGACCTACTGGCACCAGAAGTTTACCACGTAAGCATTTCCTGCTTTCCTGCTCAAAGGTGTGAAACAAGCTTAGCTCCAAGTGTGTATGCATTCACAATCATATAGAGAAAGTCATTAAAGCACGGCATTTTATTCAAAACGGTTATTATAAAAGCCGAACAAAATACCTAGTATGCACTACGCGAAAATGAAGTCGATTGGCCATTAAATTGGATTATTTTAGAATTTGGTAATAAGGTATAAATATAAATCACTATGTGTTGTTCTCTAAACATATCTGGGCACCACAAATAGAAGTTTGCTTGGGTTAACACCTAAGTTACCCAGAATATTGACAGGTAACCATTTTGTGCATTATGCGTTTAGCGAGAGTGTGTTGTTTATTTAGGAAGTATAATTTTAGTGTTGGTAATCAGGGAGTTTTATTTCAACACTCACTCTACGTGAATAAATGTGTAATATTTTAATTTCTCCAGTTTTAAGCTTTATTAATAACCAGGGTCCCTAACATTTCTTTGTGGGGGGGCCTCAAAACCTTAGCTACGCTACTGAATGCCAATTATGCTCTCGTTGCATAATATACTACTATGACACGTTGTACAGTTGTTTAAAAATAAAGTATGGCCCACGGATAAGAGGTTTTCTATTTTATTTGTAATATATTTACAAAATACCTATAATGAAGCTTTTAATATTGCATATATTCCGCTATGTTGCTGAGCAAATGAAGTGGATGTTGTTGGAAGGGACGCCATGCATTTCCCAGGCAGGACATGACTGTTGACGTTACTCAGGAGCCTGTGAAGTTGTGGTTTACTCTCGTCTGTAACAAGGAACAAGCGAGCGATGCCAAGCCACTGGCGCAATTTGCTGTCTTTGTCTTTGCCGTCTAAGTGCGTATTATTGACGTCATTTGCCGCACAATGCTGAGCTAATTAATGGCGCTGATCTGAGTGGAATGGATTCGCGCACTAATGGGGACCCATTTAAAGAGCTCTCACTCCGCCCCTATCAATTACAACACCCTGACAACTTGGGGCATGCGCACTAGCCGGCCCCACAATTGCGTGTGTAGTAATGGATATTAACCGGCAATTTGCAAGCCTGAGTGGATGAAATTTAATTTCGGTTGCCAACAGTTGTCCGACGGTATGCGAACCCCTGTCTGTTGCGGCAGCACGTGAAGAATCGTTGCTCCCTTTGCAATGGTTTCCTATTTCGCATTAAACTGCGAGCAGTAATTATCATATTCCACCCCTTTGGTTCACGTGTCAGTGTTATGTTTCCCTGCTAGAGTGTTACGTATTCATGTAAGTTGTGCTCAAACACTTATGGAAAATTATCAACAGCATCAAATGCGAAAATTATTTACATTATCCATCATTTCTGTATGTCAAAATGCTTATTTCTAACACAGCAATGTGGAAGAACGTTTTGTGACAAACTGGTTTTACTTGATTTTGCAATTTGTCTACCTCAAATAAGACTATGGCCACACTTGCGTTTAACACTGCGATATAAATCCCATTTGATAACGATAATGATAAAAGATTATATTTATTTAGTGCTAACCTTACTTATGGAGCTGTTCCTGGCCATTTTTACTTTCTCTACTGGTAAGTAGGGGAAGTATTGTATTCCACCCAAAAATTCGAAGTCGAGATTTCACCGGAAATACATGTTTTGAGGCCCCCTGAATCCAAAAAAAGCATTTTTAGAAAAAGGTCCGTGTGTGTGTCTGTGTGTCTGTCAGTCTGTCAGTCTGTGGACAGCATAGCTCAAAAACGAAAAGTCGGTTAAAAACCAAAGTTGGTATTTAAGTTTAATGTCGTTCAAGGATGTGACACGAAGATTTTGAAGAAAATAGCCCCACCCTAAACTACCCTTTACATGGAAAATTTTTCGAAAAGTTTGATTTTCTTGAAAATGGCTCTAACGATTTTGATTAAAATGTCACATGTTTGAGATATTTTTATGACAAATGAAATGTATATCTTGAATTTTCTGGCTATAGCCCCTGTAGTCGTATTTACTCTGGACGACTTTTGCATAACTGGTAAACCGTTAGAGATAGACCAAATTATACTATACAAAAAATGTAGATCTTGCTAAAATACACAATTTATGTCTCAATAAATTTTCTTGTAGGGTGAACCATTTCGGAGATATACCTTGTTATGTGTGTGAGTTTCGGAAAACTTGGAACTTTCGTGAAATGGGTCATCATTGTTCATTTTTTATATGTTACGTGTACAAAGAGAACGGAATCTCAAAGCTTTAAAAGATTTGACTATCGCACAAAGCCTACTGTATTCCAATATTCCCCTTGCACCTACAAGGAAATAAGCAATAAGATAATTTGTACAAATGTTTATTTTAACTAACACGAAGAAGATATAGGAATAAGAGTTTGTAAGAATGGTTAGTACAAGAGTAGAGAAAGTCATGTGAGTGCAACACATCAGATTTTTCTCTATATTTTATTTTCAAAAACGTCATTTTTTCACTAATAAAATTATCTGTACTGTATTAATTTGACTTAGGAGTTTGGTTGACACAAGGGAACCTGAGATACAGCGCTGTTGTTTATTCCTCTCGCTCTGACGTTTTACACCCTGCTTCAAACGTAACTTATCCTTTCTTTTCCAGGACAATACATATTACACGAAAGAGTATCACTAATACATTTCTTTACCGCATCAAACAAAAGAGTTATGATCACACTTTTAATAATATCACTAATTACTTATATTTATTGGAGACTCAAGAAACCGTACGATATAATATGATAGCAACATCGGCACTGTTGATGGGTTAAGTCGGGCCATGTGGCTCAATTGGTTAGACGCGGGTTCAAATCCGACCCAGACTGATGCTTTTTAAGTCTGCTCTATTTAATACTAAAGTTGTTGAAGATACAATTTTCAAAATTAAATGAAGGCGGCTGCAGGTTCACTGTGCAGGTTGTATTTCTTAATTTATTTATTTTAGTGCGCATGTATACTACAATGTTCAGTAAAGTAAAGAAATAGTTCGGTTGGCGGAATCGTAAGGAGAAGGCGATATAAGCAAAGCAATAATACCATGACCAAAAGATGATAATGCGACATGATTGGAATAGTTCATAAAATAACTAGTTTGTGTTATTCTGAAAAAGTCGCGAGCTAGTAGTTTTGTCTAAGGAATAACACTATCTTAGATTTGATTTGACTATTTGAGCGAATAATTACAAGAGCACAAGCTAATAAAACTCTAAAACGAATTACTTACGGAGTATATTAAATAACATTTGTTGTATTTTTGCTAACTAAGGCCTTCTGAATTATAGATTATTATTGTTAAATCTCTCTGAAACTATACAAAGTGAGGTCCTAGTTTTAACAGTTGCATGCCAATAAACAAGATAATGCATTGTTTTTTTTTTGTTTTTTTTTTGTTTTTTTTGTTTTGTGTGTGTGTGTGTGTGTGTGTGTGTGTGTGTGTGTGTGTGTGTGTGTGTGTGTGTGTGTGTGTGTGTGTGTGTGTGTTAAAGTCCTCCACGTAATGCCATATCGGACAGTGAATGAATGAAATGGGTGAAATGATGCTCAAATGAGCCCGAGGTTCATAGAGCTTTAACTTCGTCTTCTCAGGATAAGGGAAAACCTCAAAAAAACCTTATCCGAATAACTAACCTACCTAAGGGAGATTCGAACTTGCGACCTCTTGGACGTGAGGCAGACACGCTACCACCACGCCACAGAGGTGCGCTGTTATGCAATATAAACCATAAATAAATTAAATTTATGTAGTATAAACTGCAAGTACTTAGTTTTACTTTCTCTACTACATATGGCGAGTAGAGGAAGTATTGTATTCCACCCAAAAATTTTATGGCGAGATTTCACCGGAAATATATGTTTTGAGACCCCCTGAATAAAAAAAAGCATTTTTAGAAAAACGTCCATGTTTGTGTGTGTGTGTGTGTGTGTGTGTGTGTGTGTGTGTGTGTGTGTGTGTGTGTGTGTGTGTGTGTGTGTGTGTGTGTCCGTCAGTCTGTACAGCATAACTCAAAAACACAAAGTGGGTTAAAAACCAAAGTACGTATTTAAGTTTAACATCTTTTAACAATGGGACACGAAGATTTTGAAGAAAATTCTTCCACTCTAAACTACCCTTTACATGAAACATTTTTCGAACATTTTGATTTTTCCAAAAATGGCTCTAATGATTTTGATAAAAATGTCATATGTTTGAGTTATTTTTATGGCAAACGAAATGCACATTTTGAACTTTTCGCCTATTGTCTATGTAGTTCTGTTTACTCTGGATTACCTTTGCAGAACTAGTAAACCGTTAAAGATAGACCAAATCTTACTATACAGAAAATGTAGATCTCGTTAAAACACAATTTATGTCCATATATACATACATTTTTTGGTAGAGTGAACCACTTCAGTTTTTGTATGTCTTAGCCGTACAAAGAGAACGGAATCTCAAAGTTTTAAAAGGTTTGACTATCGCTCAAAGTCTACTGTATTCTAATATTCTCCTTGTACCTACAAGAAACTAAGCAATAAGATAATTTCTGCAAATGAAGAAGCTATAGGAATAAGAGTTTGCAAGAATGGTTAGTACAAGGGTAGAGAAAATCATGTGAGATTTTTTTTTTTTCCCCGTATACTAATGTTCTCCAACGTGATGTCATATCCGACGACGAATGAATGAAATTAGTGAAGTGATGCTCCAATGAGCCCGAGGTTCATAGAGCTTAAAGTTACCAGTCTCCTAAGGATAAGGGAAAACCTCGAAAAATCCCTTATCATGATAACTCACGCTAACCGAGACTCGAATTCGGGACCTCTTGAATGTGAGGCAGAAACGCTACCACCACACCACACCACACCACACAGGCGGGCTTTAATCTGCGAACATTTCCTTGGTCGCTTTTACTCTATTACACCTAAGCCATTTCTCCTTGCTTTTTCCTCCAATCGTTGGTTCCTGTACACTACAGCAAAATGTGCACTCCGTCTTCGTTTCCCCACAGATTGGGCAGATACCTTACATTAAATTTCCCCTTTGTCCCCTTAGCACCCACATCCTTAAACGCAATTATAAATCACATTTATATAATTACTGTGTTTCATTACTTGAGTCGCCGGGCAACCAAATTCTACGACCAGTTTCCACAACATCGGAGCGCCCTGGTTAGGTCTCTTGGGGACTATATCCCTAGAGAACACACGCTTGTGCGACACCGGGTTCCCCGCATGGGTTGCGGGCAGCCCCGGTAACACAGGAGCTACCCATCAACAGCGCAAGCTGAGCTCCTTACAGTCCTTCCAAGAGTAGATTGGAAGTCAAAAATTTTTCGCCAAATATCCATATTTGGACCACCCATCAGCAGTGCCCAACGGTAGTTGCACGCTGAAATTAACACCCGATGAGGAGCATAAATATATGCTACCTCCTAACAACCCTCAATCCTCATTCTTCACCAGCCATCCTATAACATCCTAATCCCGTCATACAGTGGTTAAGCCCTAAAAGGGCAGGTACACGAATGACACACCTCGGGCTGTTCTCAGCCTGCCATCTGGTAGTCTAGTCTAGTCATTACTTGAGTGCAGTGTAAATACTATCAGTGCTTCTATGTATGCTTCGTTCGCTTGAATCCATCAAGTATCAATTTACTTTCACTATTCCACTTGTATGGTGTGATAAGGATATGAACCAATAGCGTTTAAGAACACCTTGGATATCTGCCTATTGCGGCTTGATTATAGGGTAATTATCACATCCAGAGAAAATCATAATCGCCATATGACTATCTCGGAAAGATAGAATCAGACCGAAAATTGAATGTTATAGCCGGGATTTGAACCACGAATCTTTGGCTTACTGTGCTACTATTCCGGCCAACTGAGTTCGCAGAATGTCCACATGTTGAATTCTCTACTTGACACATATTATTCCCGATAAATCACAAGGCATTCTCATATTAATTTGGAAATAACATACCCTCATTGCGACTTACAATCTCATAAGTACTTCAGGCAGTGTTGTTATGTCTGCTGAAGTAAAAGCAGATTTGATTTGAAAAAAGCAGGAGAAAACTAGATTTTTTAACCCGCAATTTTGCTTGGTGTATACATATTTATGACATTAATAATAATAATAATAATAATAATAATAATAATAATAATAATAATAATAATAATAATAATAATAATAATAATAATAATAATAATAATAATAATAATAATAATAATAATAATAATAATAATAATAATAATAGCAATAATAATAGTAATAATCGCTCCAAAATTCTTGCACTGTGGGGTTACTACCATGCAATGTTAGTATTGCGCAATAGCCTCCGTTCTGTATCTATCTGTTGGATTTCTTGAACTGCTTTCACTAAATTAGGAAACCGAGAAGCAAGTGGTGCAATTGACTGAAGTGTTAGGATTTTAGCTGGAACTAACACTTCCAGCATTGTAAAAAGAGGATCACTTAATGAAAAACGACCTAGTATGTCACGAACTGACTCAACGTAAAAATCAACACAGCGTAATTTGAAAACTGGTACATATTTGTCGGACAGGGGTGATTTTGTCAGAGAGATTGGAACTATGGTACCAAAATACATGTTTTCTACAGGAAGAAATACTTTTGGATCCCTGTATTCAACTTTATCTATTTCAGTGGAATTCAGACGCTCAGGTTTAATGTGGCAGTCACAGATAGTTCACAATGCAGAAGCAACAGATGTGGTACAATGTTTATGTATACAGGTGATTATATTAATATTTTGTTTTTATACACGAGGGAAATGCCTTGCCTGAAAATCTTTCTCGGAAGGACGAATTATATGATGTTGAGGAAAATAATGTTTAAAAAGGGAAAATATATTAAAAGCAGGATATTTTGAAATGTATTCAGTTTTTAGCAGTAGATCAGTAGATGTGCAAAAAGCAGATCTCCTGTAAAATCAGTAGACCTGGCAACCCTGACTTTAGGTTCAGGACTTCATAGTTTGTCATTTTAATGTGATTCTGGCATTGAACTCTTCTGCCTCTGATGCTACTTTCCAACTTTGGTCTGCACTCGGCGTGTGTTTGAGAAGTAATTATCATCCAGTAATCTTGTTACTGCGTCATTTATTTTCGATTATGAAAAATTGGAAACAAAATCACAGCCTTAAGACAACAATAAACTACAATAAATCAGACCACAACACAGAAACTAAGATGGCCGCAGTCGTAGGGCAAGTTTTTTAGCGGTACACTAAATCGGTCTTGCTAAAGACTTGGTTTAACCTCATGCATTTCATTTGTTTTAAAACTAAATGTTTTTCAGTTGGTTTGAATTACCAATCCGTTATGTAACATTATAACTTCGCTTTTGAGGTTAGGTTGTGGTTAGATATTGTTTCATAACTCAGCAGTTGGTATTAATAATGCGACATGCGGCCATGTAGTGATTTGTTTTCAAACAGAAGCTAAACGAAAATTACTTTTCTAGTATTACTCAGGGCGTTTTTTACTTATGGCCAATGCAGTAACTATTACTGTTGTAAACAATAACAACGCACCAAACCAGCGCTATTTTAAGTGTCTTCCAGCAATATCTAAAATGTATATTTTATATTAACAAGCCGTTATTTATACAGATTAAATATCAAATTGAAAAGCGTGATGGCATTTCGGGGAAAGGAACCTATAAGAAGGTAAATAATAATTAGGAAATAACATTAGTTATAGTAGAGATTGTTGTATACAAATTAATTTATGCAAGTTTCAGACAAAACAAAAGCTTTATAAAGTTGTGGCTGCACCTGTGTTCTGCAGTGAAAATTAACTCCGCAAATTAACTATAAAATAAGAACGTAAAATGCATACTACAGAAATGAAATTTTTAAGGAGAGTTCACAAAATGCACAATATTTGATCACCTAAAATGATATGCAAATACCCAGCAATAATTGTAGATTTTGAATATGAATGATAGACTGACAAATTTTAAGTGACAGGGTAAAGAACAATTAGAAACAGTTTCAGACACAAGACTAGCGAAATAAATATGAAGATAGAGTCTATAGGACAAAGATCTATAGGCAGTTCCAGAAAAAGATTGCTGGATTATCTTTGTAATCGGAACGATTAATTTAAACTATACTATATTATACTTTTAAGTGTAGAAAACATGAAGAAGATGATTTATTCATATTTAATGCCTGAAACAGTCATAATAGTATTGCTTGGAGTTTTGAGCTTAATCACTAATTAGATAAAATCGTTAATGCTGTGCACTCGCAAATATATTCGATAGTCCGCACACACACACACACACACACACACACACACACACACACACACACACACACACACACACACACACACACACCACACCACACACACCCCTTGAAGGAAGAATATCAACAAAACTAAGGCTTAAGCACATCTATTTCTTCCCATAAAATGGCTTTCCTTCTATCAGAATACATCTCTCTGTAACACACTGTTGACGGAAAGAGGAAATCGATAATAAAGACACATCGATTTGGCAATTCGTGTATTTTTGCCTTTTGTGTTGGTTGCGCTGAAAAAGTTGAAGGGGCCGTCAGATGTTCCTCTGTTTTTGTATGGTGTGGTAAGGCGACACCAAACAAACGAAGTCGGTGTGCATAGTTCAGTAATCGGTGCGGTGAATTGGTGATGATGGGCGCGAAAAAATTACGAGTGGGAAAGGAGAAAGGAATGGGTAGGTTTGTGGAACTAAACTGTGCTTTCAGAAGTATCGAAGGGCTGTGTTGGAAGATGTATTAATGTACTGAAAACCCGTTAACTGCTTCTTAAAAGATGATCGTAAAACTAGACTGCAAGTATATTCGTGACAAAGGAAAAACATATTACCTACTCTTAGGGACAGTGCAAACGAGTGACATTGAAGAGATCAGCAAACTAATTCGTGGAGAGGTAAGCTAAGAATAACTAAATTATTATTTTTCTGCGAGGCAGGTACAGTGTTAATCGTGTGTATAAAGAAAGAAATTTAGTGTGAGATGAATTGCAGGGCTCCTTTCGTATTACTGTCTTAAAATCGTTCCAACAACCTTTGTGAATAATTATAGAATACACCGCAATTAAAATATTCACTGCTAAATGTTTTCTGACGAATGAGATAGAGTAAAATAGTGTGAAAACTATGTACTAATGGGATAAGCAACTTATCTCTGCATACTGTGGTTTTGTGGATGGGAAATATCAGTATAACATTGCATTTCATACAAACACATACGTGCGTTTGTTTACTTATTATTGGAGGAAACCCAAACGAGGCACATTTCGCTATTGCACTCTTGTTCACTTGACGATATTCCCCTCTTTTCTCCCACCAACTTCGTGCTTTGCTGGCAGCTGGTCTCAACGGCGACGTGAATAACAACTTCTTGGACGATAGGCAAACTGACGAATGGGTAAAGCATTTGTCTTTATTTTTTCATAGTAAGGAATTTGGAGGAGCGTTATCATCATTATCATTTATTATTATTATTATTATTATTATTATTATTATTATTATTATTATTATTATTATTATTATTATTATTATTATTATTATTATTATTATTGTTATTGTTATTGTTATTGTTATTGTTATTGTTATTGTTATTGTTATTGTTATTATTATTATTATTATTATTATTATTATTATTATTATTATTATTATTATTATTATTATTATTATTATTATTATTATTATTATTATTATTATTATTATTGCTGTTATTACTACTATTACGATTATCATTACGATTACTATTATTATCATCACCATCATCATCATATTCTGAGAAAGTAAATAGTCGAAAGATTATCATTCAATAGATAAAACATCTTTCAGAGTAAATAGTTGTTTACTAAGTTTCCTGTTGGATTAACACATCCAAAACCTCAAATTAATTTTCTCGACTTTTACTTAAAATACCTATATGCTCTTGGACACAAAATATACCAGCTTTTATAAACCATTTCTGTCATTATTTCTTTCTCTTGACGTAGCTCTAACATCTATGTCTTAATGTGACGGTTACCAGTGAATTCTTTGTTACCCACGATTCGGAGATTGTCTTAGTAGCGTTGTCACCTTCTTGTGCCTTGTGCAATTTGATGTCGAAACGATGGTCTTAATTGCATAATTGTATACCTGCTAGACGTATTTTATTCTGTTGGTGGAACTTTGCTTTACTGTAAACGCACATCTACTCCGGTATTTACTGTCTAAGGGAAACCACGAGTAGGCTATACATATTGGTTGCTTTTGGATTTGTGGTGAACGCTGGGCTAGTTTTCTCCGGTTTCCACCACCATTCATTTCACCAATTGCTCCATCATCACCTTTCTTTACATCCATTTCACCTTACTTTGATGTCCTTCCTTACCCTCACACTAGGCTTTGGGCTGATTACCCTTCCTGGCTACTCCCTCTGATCCAAAGTTTGTGTACTCCTTGATAGGCATTTGACCCCAAGTGTCCACTTCTAAGTCCTGGGGCTGTAAGTCCTTCATATGAGGAGGTTAAACAGAGTTAGAAGAAGAACAGGACCTCCAACCATGCAAAGAGAATGAACTTTCAAAGTCATTACGTAGCGACCAGCTGTAAAAAGATTTGACAATCACTTAAACCTACTGTCATTAACTGTCTTTGTCCATTAACGCGAAATCGTGCTGTGGAGTGGGGAGTTTCTCTGTTCGATGTAAACAGAGTAACACCAGCAGTACAAAATTACTGTCCACAAGGCAGTTGAACTGTAAGCGGTGCCAGTGTTGCTATATTACATCGTGTAGTCCTTGAATCTCCAATAAACACAGTTCATTAGTGATATTATGGAAAATATGATCAAAATTGCTTTGTTTATTACGGTAATATAATGTATTATAATGCTCTTTCGCCTAATATTTATTTTACCGAGAAAAAAGGATAAGTTCCTTTTGGTATAAAATGTCAGCGCCAGAGGAAAAAACAGCAGCGCGATATCGCAGTCCTCCGTAAGGTCATAGCTAAACTCCTGAGACAAATACAGTATTATATTCTCCTATTGTATGCACCTATAAGGAAATATGTAAGTCAATTGCTGGGCGTTATTCTCACAAAAACATGGCTCGGTCGATTTGAATAACTTTGTTTTTTGTTTTGTTCATCTCAATACTGGAACGGTTTAGAAGAAAAGAACATTAAGAAAAACCCATAGAAATAGCCGGAAAATGGACAAAATCGAAACTGATAATTTCGTATAGGAATTGCCACTTTGGTTTCTTTAATTTTATGGCGTTTGTGGTGAATCTATCATTTGACAACTGCATCTATTACATTTAAAAGCGTTTCTTCATAAAAAAGGTAGTGGATTTTGAAAATAGATTTGGTTAAATGGAGTTTAATTACAATTTGCGAACATTCAGTTTGATCAGCCATTCTATTAAGGTAAATTGGCTTTGTACGCTTAGAAATAAACAAAACTATTAAATTTCGTTTTAGCGAGACTTAGGGATTGGGGCAAGGTTAAACATAACCACAAAACGTGTTTTAGTGAAACTCGAGTTGGAGGACTGACTAGGATTGATAACCACAGTATATTAAGCAACGAGAGATAATGGTAGTAATTAAGACGCGAGTATTATTAGGAAACGGGCGAAGCGAGTTTCCTAGTTTTCATACGAGCGCCTTAATTACCATTATAGTTAAGTTCCATACGACAATTTATGTTCGACCATATACCTAATTTTATAGTTGAAATATTGTAAAATGTTTTACACTCACCAGGGACAATGATCTACATATTGCATCAGCTGATATTTGGAGTTCTCAGCAGGCGCTATACGATCGATTCGTTTCCAGCATGTCATACCTGCATGCTGAAAGTGATAACCTTGGAATGCTACGTAACATTGAAAAATAGAAGGCAAATTGAATATATTGGTTTTCAGACTAACCTGAGTTATTTATTGTACATTAGCGAACTTAATTTACGGTACTGTGCTTAGTGCAATATTCTTGGAAGTTGATGCTATATTGAGGTTAATTTGTGTGTTTTGTGCAAGTTGCATCTTACATAGGTGGAGTAAGTTGCATCTCACTGTCAGTAGTGTCCGACATTTTAACGTTTTCTAAACTCGCACTAGTTGCGTTTCGAGAATTAATCGATATTGCGCTTTACCATTGTTGCATGGGAAGTCTCTGATTGGTGGTACATCTGTCCTTTAATGAAAGTTTTAACAAAAGGAAGTGTATTAAAAGATCGCTATCAGACTTATAATTAATAAATTTTGGTATGGTCGAGCATAAAATCAATTTTAGGTGGTACGAAGTTCACCTGGCCATCTAGTATGTAATAAAACCATTAATATAAACATTTATATCTAACTCGTGTTCTTAAATGTTTTAACCGCAGTTCATATTCACAGAAATGTTTTGAATCTAAACTTGTAGATATGTTTCATGTCTTGGAGTAGTAAATTTAGAATACAGAACCTAAAGGAAGGAACAAAGGCGCATCAGTTTTTCCTTTGTTTTCTCTGGCGGTCTCCCATTATAGCACTTTTGTTATAATCACCGTCACAATTAGTATGGCAGTAAATCCCACTCAAACTAAATGCGGAGTTTACCATTTGCTGTATGTGTGTTTAGGAGAGCATGAAGCAACCTGCCACTTGCTAATTACATTAGGATATAATTTCGCCTTAATTATTGCACTTCCTGTACTTTCAGTCTCCCGGCATGTCTGCAATCGCCCTCATCTAGAAAGGGACGACCGGTGCGATAAAACCAATGAATTCAGGAATTAGTAGTGTTAAAATGAACTAAAATGCCTGAGTGACAGTTGTAAATTAGTAGTAATAACATACCGGATGTTTTATGTGTCCGGTTACACAGACAAGAATGCGTGCGAGTCCACCTTTGCGCGGTCGTTCCCCGGGTTAAACTGCACAGAGCCATTTCTATATACATACCCTTATTTGGACAATGTGGCAGTTTTTAAAATTACTACATCTAAAGAAAGAGAAGGAGGTGCGATTTATTATTAAATTGTTAATTTGTAGAAAATTAATATTAATTGTTTTTGTTTTGGAGAAATTTTATTCTATGTAATATTGCTATTCCATTAAATGGTTTTATTTTGTTTGTATTATGTGAAATGTATGTATCATAAGTAATGCAAGCAATTTTCCTAAATTAAACGTATTTAATACGATAAATAACATTCAGTTATAGTTAGGAACATAATTTTGAATTTAAACGTAGGAAAATAAATTAACACTCAATTGACTCATATAAATGTGACGCAATTGCGTGTTTCACTTAATTTTTCGCGTCAACAATAAATAACGCAGTTGTTTATTGGATAGGAACGAAATAAAAAAAAAACAAAAAGAGCGAAGGAATGTTTCAGTAACATTAATAATTTAGAAGATTGCTTCATCGAGCATAAAAATTTGAGTTATTGGAATTATAACATGTTATGATATTTTGCGACCGCCTCCGTAGCGCAGAGGTAGCGTGCCTACTTCTGGCGCGGAGGACCCGTGTTCGATTCCCAGTACCGGTGTGAGGAATTTCCCCCCACTGGGAGGTCTGGCACGGGGTTCACTCAGCCTTGTTAGCCCTCGGAGTAGCTCCTTGACGAAGAAGTAGCGACCCCAAGTCGTAAAGGCCCCATCACTGGCCCCCACTCTCCTGCACCTCACTCAT
The DNA here is from genome assembly GCA_030765045.1 of Tenodera sinensis. NCBI lineage: Eukaryota > Metazoa > Arthropoda > Insecta > Mantodea > Mantidae > Tenodera > Tenodera sinensis. The sequence continues at coordinate 57,890,165 of CM060971.1, read as the reverse complement.
GACCCCTCTTGTGGGCAGAAGTGGTGGACGCAGCGGCCGGGCGGTAAGCCTTGGCCCTTCATGGGCTGTTGCACTGGGGGTTTAGTTTAGTTGTTTAATGATATTTTGCAATATATAAGAAGAATTCGTGTATCATTGTGATGATTAACTTAAAAGCATCCCCTCTAAAATAGACGTCACATAGCTCTCCAACAGGCACTTTCAGCTAAGTAATCCGTGTGTTACTACAACGGGGCGCCTCGACTTGTGGCTAGATAGCATCAACTTATATCATAATTACACTTATATGATATTTTGTTACAACGCGGTGCCATAATGTGTCACTAAATTAAATTTTATTACAAAAAGTAGATAATTATTTGACACTTCTGTATACTACCTTTGCCTTTATTGTTAAATAAAATTGAAAAATACTTTCTCATAATAGTACTAGTATTTGTATTATAATTTATTTATTTATTGACACAGCATTTACAGTGTATGACAAATATCAGAGATACGATAGAATTTATCTGTAAGGGTCAGACCTTCGAATGATATTTATCTGAACTATTTCAGAAATAAAATGTGAGTTTAAATACTATATCACAAGATTTGACCTGAAATTGTTAAATTGCATAAAATAAACTAAATATATTAATTTCGATTAGTGTAATTAGTCTTACTCAGCACTTAGGAAAACGACATCCAGGAATTACATGTATTTTGATTTTCGTAGTTATAATAGAAAACCATCATTTGATGCATCACAAACCGTTTTGAATTACCCTCCATTTTGAGTTTTGACTGCTAATCGATTTCGATGTGTAATAAATCGTTTTACAGGGACTTATGGGAATACAGTTGCAACACTCACGAAACAAAAGAATAACCTAGTGATAAATTGCACAAAACAAGAGAATTAAAAAATCGTATATCATAAACCGATCAATTCTCGAGCAGAGCGAGAGGTCTGGGAAGGTCAGGCAGTCCAATGATATTTATATGTACCTTTTTATAAATAAAATACAAATTTAAATACTGTGTCGCAAAGATTTGACCAGAAAATGTTAAATTCTATAAAAAATAACCTAAAATATATGCATTTCGACTAGTGTATTTTGAGTTACCATTACCAACTGAAGAAAACGGAACCCAAGAATTGCATGTATTTCGATCTTCTCTTGTTATACCAGAAAACTAGTTTATAATCTCAAATTTCACCTAATTTTTAACATTAGCAAACAACCCTTCTTCTGGAAAAATACATTAATTACTAGAAGTACAATTGTTAAAAACTGTTGTCAAATTGAAATGGGAGTACTATTTTGATCGATAATCGATTGAAATGTACAATAAATTGTATTTCAATTTCAACGATTTACGGAATGCAGATCGCGACAATGACCAAAAGAATCGGATGTGTTGCGCTCACATGACTTTCTCTACTCTTGTACTAACCATTCTTACAAAATCTTACATGAGTGTCGGCAGACTTTTTTCCAGGGGGGGGGGGGCACATGTTGGAAGTTTGCAGTCAAATAATATTAAATCCTTATTTTATTGTCCAAATTTATAATATTTGTTGCAGATAACCGTATTAATTTGTGCTCAATAAAAAGTGTTCTTGAAATCAAAATTAAAATAATAGTTTAATAGTCATTAATTGGCTGCACATTAAGTTCACCAACTTCCAAGGGGAGGCCGCGGCCCCCCCTTGCCCGCACCTCGCGACGCCCATGAACTCTTATTCCTGTATCTTCTTCGTGTTAGATGAAATAAACATTTACATAATTTATGCCTGAATAATTTTTTTTTTTTTTTTGAGAATGAAACATTTAGGAAATAGGCCTTGTTATTTGTGTAAGTTTTAGAGAACTCTATCGCTCATAGGCTACTGAATTCTAACATTTCCCTTGCACCTTACAAGGAAATAAGCAATAAGAAAATTTCTCCAAACGTTTATCTCAACTAACACGAAGACGATATAGGAATAAGAGGTTATAAGAATGGTTAGTACACGAGTAGAGAAAGTCATGTGAGTGCAACACATCAGATTTTTTTAAATGTACATATTTGTTGCTTCCTTGAGGTGAACTATGAATATGCTCATGACGATGTTAAGCGCCTGGTTCACACTAGAGTGTATAATGAGGAATTTAGTGGGTGCACATCGTTAAGCCCGAGAATTGCGATCTTAATGAACACGATATTGTGTTCGATTTCACACTGCCGCGACGGAAGCTGGGATAATTAAACTGAAAGGGCTACGTTTTCCAAGCATAATACACATTTTTTGTTTTGTTTCGCCGCGTGATGAATAGACGTTGGAGTCTTTGTGCAGAAGCCGCTCTGAAAGTAACAAATTTGAGAAGGTCACATTGAGGTCCGGGCTGTATTGCTCCTGGAGAGAATAGCTTTTCAGTCCGAAAGCCTAGAGGGCAGGTATAGCCCGAAACTGGAGTTGTGGAACCTAATATAGTGAGAACTAAGCAATATTACACAGAAACTGTATTATAGTATTAGTTTATAGTTTTCTGTGCCTCTATGAGAAGGTTCCTATGGAGGGCTAAGCACCTCGACTTATCAAATTCTTTGTGCCTATGTCCCTGAAGGGACCACGTGGGTGGGAGGGGTAAGGGTGGACACTAAGAGTGGCTGGACCTGAGAAGAGACAACAGCAGAGGGCAGGGTCCCTATCGACTGCAGATTTAAACTCTCCAATGGCGGCTCGTACAACTGCCCCACCCCCCTGCAGGCTTACACATCCCACCAGGGAGCCGGAGACCTCATTCGATCCGGAGGACGGGGAGTTACAGAGAGAAAATTCTCTACCATACACGCCGAAAATCCCACCAATACTTAGAACCCTGAAATATCAAACTAGAATGAAAAATGAGATGAAATGGAGGCACAGGAAATTCGGGGAAGTAGTTATGTTACCAAGCATTCGCCTAGCGATACGGGGAAAGTCCCGAAAAAAAAAAAAGAACATAGGTAGAAGGTCAGTCAAGTGAATCGAATCCACGAGCTCCTGATAGATGCTGCCTCCTAAGCCAGGAATCGGCAGGTACACTACTTTAGAACGGCAGGCAGTAGACGGAGTGAAGAGCTTGCTTACCGAGCAGCGACCAGTGATGTCACAGTAGTGCATAGCATAGTGGGAATTCGTTTGGTGCTGCAGTAAATGTATGTGTTATAGACACAAATCTTAACGCAGTACTTAGAACCAAGGCAGCAAGAAATATCTCCCCAAATATTCATAGACTGATCAACAAAAAACTAACCAACAAAAAATAACACATTTAATATAAGTTCTAGTTTAAGTTTCTTGTTTTTATAATTTATATAAGTTGCTTACTCATAATTTCTCACCAGTTGGACCTTTAACTGTTCTAATTGTATTATCTCTCTTGGATTTTTATATTATGAAATATAATTTTGTTCCTCTTACGTTTAAGAGTTCATTAGTTAAATGCAGAAAATCTGTTTCCGTTTATGATTTACTGATTAAGTCGTTTGACATATAGATATTGAATAATTCAATTCGTAAAATAGATAAACAGTGAAAGTATTCAGCTGGGAGTGTAACACAGAACTATACATGATAAATTTCCGACAAATTGGAATAAATGTATCTAATTACATAGACGCACTTTGTAATGCTATAAATGTAGAATGTTGGTTCATTATTAATAGACTTTGAGGTTAATTTGACCTGCTGTATGATTGGTTGTCATCAATGAAACACGTCACTGACAGCCGCGCTGAGGCTCTAAGCTAGAAGTGAACCAGAGCGAGGCTCGATGGGGCAAACCCTGCCGGTGTCTGCCCTAAGCCCTTCCGTATGGTTTTTATATACTTTATTTTGTGTTAAATGTTCAGAAAAATAAATATTTTCACACAAGCACAATTCGTTTCTTAACGTTATGCTATGCGCAGGATATCATTTGACTCTGCATTGAAGTTTACTAGGTTACGTTCGGCCATAGCATATTTGGATAATTTACAGTGTAAAACACTGATCAGGAATGGATTTTCGTGCTTGAGGAAGTGTCATGATCAGTAAGACCCATGAGGTATAAGATGAATATAACGCTCACTGCGATCCGGTACTACCTATTGGGCTGTCTATTGTGGGCTACCACAGAGACGATGGGACGGGAAACCACAGGGCAGCAGAGAGAAGGGATAGAGCAAAGCCAAAGAGACGTGCAGATGTCGCTAACAGATAGCCATGCGGCGCATCGCCGAAGCTCTTCACCACCACCAATAGAAAATAAGGACGGCAAGGATGGTTGCTTCAAGTGGGATTAGCGAAGAAATATTACACAGCGTAAGCATCCGCACCATCTGCATAAAAAATAAAATAAAAAACCATCTGCATGCATCTGACAACCATATCTGAAACATGACAATGGCAATAAAATGAGGAAAGAAATCTCTGGATGAGAGAAGCCACGCCAGAATTCGCCTAGCGACAAGGGGAAACCACGGAAAAACCCTAGTCAGAGTGGTTGGTCGAAGGGGACCAAACCCATGATTTCCCGAATGTGATCGGACGTTACCATCTGGGTCAACCCGCTGAGAAGTTAGACCCATATCCGGGCTGTAAGGTGGATGAGGTAATGCTTTCCAGTTGTACCTCAGCGAATCCATTCTTCTTCGCCTCGGAAATGAGATCCTGCCACTGTCTTCGTGATCGTAGTAAAGCCAAGTTAGACTTCACGCCATGAGTGGATATTTAATATTTAATTCTAAGGACATTTGGTGAAATACATTATTCCCTGCTAAGCGTTTAGTTTGATTAATAACACTATGAAGGCAATATGCAGACAGGTTAATGGGGTTGCGGATTTTCGAGATTACAGAAACCAGTTCTCTTTATATATTATTAACATAGATTAATAAATAATCTAACGACACTTAAAACAAAAATAAACAGAATGGTTATATCTATATTTGACTAACGTTTCTAATTTTTACGCGAAGTGGTAGTTTATGCAAATGTGGATTAATATTGATGATAATGACATAATTATTTCATGAGTTTCATACTAAGATTATCCACGTATTGAATATACATGTGATGTAGTGTTAGCAGTATTAGAATAATCCGATTGAAACATGCAATAAGACCAGTTTCTGCATGTGTTTATCCCGATTAACATGAAATAGTACATAAAAGAATAATTTGTTCAAGAGTGAGTACAACCATTTGAGTGCTGTCCTCAGAAAGGACGTATGCCACAAAAAGTTATTTTAAATTAATTAGGTGTCTTAAATAAATGTACTTTTTGTGTAGTATGTTTTCGTCTTTAGCTTAACTAAAAACTACACCAAATATACTACATTATACAAAATTCCTTCCAATGAAGGGTATTTCACAGACTATTCCCAGAAAATTCAAGATATAAATTTTATTTGTCAATTGAATATATTTAATATATGGTATTTTAATAAAAATCATTAGGGTCGTTTTCAAGGGAAAAAAAAAAAAAAAACAATTTCGAAAAATGTTCCATAAAAGGAATGGTTTGGGATGGGGTAACTTTATTGAAAAATGTTCGTGTCGCATCTTTGAAAAATCCTGAACTTAAATACCAAGTTTGATGATTATGGGACATTTTATTTTTCAGTTAACGCTGTTGACAGACACATACAAAGTGATCTTCGTTTGGGTTGGATTCAGAGAGCGACAAAACTTGTATTTTTATGAACTATCGATCTCAAATTATTAGGTGGAATAGAATATACGAGTATTTGCTACCTACTACCCTGTAAGGAAAGTAAAAATGAAAATAAATTATTTTAAAGTTCAAGCAATGACAAGGAATATCTCCGAAATAGCTAAATCCACAAAAAACGTATTTCAAATAACTCGTGTCTTAAACAAATCCGCATTTTGTATGGCAAGAGTTTGTCAATCTCATACGGTTACCAGTTTTCCAAGTCATTCAGAATGCACAGGACTTTACAGGCTATTCCCAGAAAATTCAAAATATAAATTTTACTTGTCATGTAAATATTTTAAGCATATGGTAATTTAATAAAAATTGTTAGAATATTTTTTTTTTAAATCAAACTTCTCGAGAAGTGTTCCATGTAAAGGGTATTTTGGGGTGGGGACTTTTATTGAAAGTCATTTTGCAACATCTTGCAAGATAGTCAAATATCAAAAGTTCCATTCATCGAACTTTAATTTTGAGCTACGGTGTTCACAGACAGCTAGGTAACATATTAAAATGAATTATACATTTTTTTTCTCGAATTTGAAAGATTTAATTAATTAATACCAATAATGTAAACAAACCCTCCTTCATAAGAGCTTCAACATAAAATATAGATATACTCTATTGTTTGATTTTTCAGGCCAAGGGGCCTCAAAAGATGAATTTTGGTGAAATATCGACATCCAATTCTTTTGGGTGGATCTCTAGTTACTGTAGATAAAGTAAAAATATTTTCAAAAAAAATTTCACATCATTCCCAGCTTGCTGTTTTCAAATATGTATGCCTCATAGAAGCGTTACAAACAAAAAAGTCTAATGGCATTTTGTTCTTTGATCAGCCAATTTCGAAAAAATAAATGGTTTTTGATCCAAATTGGATGCGCAATTCCACAAGAATGTACGAAGGTAACAGTTTGTTACTTGTAAGATTCGTATAGTAATTTATTTCTGACATAGCTTCGGTAGTAATTATGGGACATTACACAGGGTTTCGAAATAATTAATCACTTCAAAGAATTGAAGGAATACTCCGAGCAGCTCCTTCAGGCGTGTAGCATGTCGACAACGTTGCATTGAGGTTGCTCAGGGAATTGAACTGGTTTGTGGATATAAAAAGTTGGCGTACTTTCGCTTTCGTTTAATGTTTTGGGAGCTAAAGCTTGTGATTGGCCTACACTCGCGCAGTAAACACGAAAGAACAAGACAAGGTATTTGTTTTTGTTCCCAAGAACCACCATTACTGTATTTGTTTATGTACTGACCTAGTAAAAGTGACACACATGTTCACAATCTGCAGCCTCGCCAGCTTGTTTTCGACATTACCAAAATTTCTCCGTAGGAAATGATCAGAGACCAAAACGTAAGATACAAAATGTGTTCCAAATACCGACATCTATCACTGGTTTAAATTAATGTAATGACTTCTCTTGCACTCGGTAGAGAGAGAGAGAGAGAGAGAGAGAGAGGGGGGGGGGGACACACTGTTCCTTCATTACTTTGGAGTGCCGAGCGGTGCGCTTGTTCTTGGAAATTTCCTCTTTCTCGCATTCGTTGATGTAGTGCAGTAAAGATGCTTGATTAGGCAAATCTCCTTGAGCAAAGCTCAGCATAAAGATCACCTGCCCTTTTCGCATTTCGCTAAGCAGCACCTATAAACGTAATGCATATCTGCTAGTTCTGCGTAAGTAAAGTGACAGGGTTTTATACCAGGCTGTAAATCTGAAAGCCCTTCCAGTAAACGGAGCACTTTAGTATATGCTGATAGCTGAGATTGATAACCGGAACCACAAAGTGCTGCTCAATGTGCAGCAGAATCATTTGCCATTTAACTAACAAAACGGAGGTTTTAGGTTAATGGTAATGTAAATAATGTTAAAAACAGGGTACAAGGGATATTCCAAAATGAAAAATAAAAAGAAAAAAGAAAAGAAAAAACAAGGGATGTTACAATGTCGAAGGGAAAACAAGGATCTGTGTGACAAAATTTCATCTATTTGAAATATTGTCTTTTCCATCTTTGTATAACGGTGATTAATGTTCATAATAATCTCTCTCTCTCTGTCCGTGTGTATGTGACTGTACTGTTCCTAAACGGCTGGACCGATGTTTATGACATTTTGTGTGTCTGATCAAGGTATTTGGAGAATGGTTTAGATTCACAATTTGACTCGATAGGATATGTTCTTTTTAATTAATGTGCTGTTGATCTTTGGGCGGTTTGGGTTCAGTTCATAATTGGAACCGTCAAGGAGCTCTGTGATCGAGTTTTAGACTCTCCGATATTTTGTTCCACGATAGGATTCTAGGACGTATTGTCGCAGTTTAGCATTAATATTACATTAAAAGTACGTGCTTATTGAGAAAAACTAATTAAACGTGTACTTAAACATTATACATTGTGCAAATTTCTAAGATGCAGTTTTGAAGTGAGTATTTTACATGATTTGTCATGAATTCCAATGGTGTAAACAGGTCATTCTATAACAATCCGCTTAGCCTACAAATTTAAGCTATTATTATTTATTGAAGTACACTTTTAAAGTGTAATTAAACAATGTACATTGTGCAAATTGTGCTAGAGCCAGCAAGCATAATACAACAAATGATACTAATTATAAAAGCAAAGGAGATAGATGTAAGAGATATATCAGTAACACTGGACAACAGCCAACAGTTTTTCAGCATGAAATTGGGTGTTTATTATGTGGATTTTAGCGTTGAATTCAATGGTGCAAATGGTTTTTCTCTGGCACCCAACGTTTACAAAAAAAAAGTCTGTTTCCTGAATTAGCACTGGCTGTAAATGCTTAAATTTTTGTTATAGTGACTGACATAGTAAACAGAATCTAATAGTCTTTGATATTACGGTGACTACGTTTTATTTGTAAATGTCCAGAAGTGTAAGTACACGATTTACTAAAAAACTGACCATATTTGAACTCAGCACGTCAAACTACATATTTACGTCTTTTATGTAAACAAGTTTTTTGAAGGTCACTTTTGTTGTCCAGTGTAAGCGGTTTTACTGCATAATGCAGTATTTCCCGTCCAAGTAAAGCACAACACCTCTGGTCATGGCCCTCCTTGCGTATAATTAGTACATATTGATCATAAAAAATCACTTGAGCAAAGCAAGCGTGTGTTCTTAAGATGCTTATGATTCACTGTTTATAATATAACCTAAAGTACGTTGTTCAGATTAAAGAGAATGTATTACTTTGGGGTGTTGTGTTGTCAATTGTAGATACAGCCTGGAACCCACCCACCCACCCTGTTTAGTACGTTTTCTTATACAGTAATCACATGACTACAACAAACATGGCCATCTTACCACCATAGAGAATGCGCAATGGCGACTTCTAACCGAAATTCGCCGTATTAGCGCTGTTTTGATTTTTGTTCCTTTCACAGTCACATGTTAGCTTATTCACACAATTATATAATTTTTGGATGTACAACGTTTGAACATTTGTCGGGTGTGCTAGTGATCATGAATTAATATATCTGGTGTATTAATTTAAAATGCAATAAAAGTAATTCAATATAAAATATGAAGCTGAAGATATTGGGGGTGTAAATTCCCCTGCTCCCTCGCCGAAATTACAGTTATGTGGAGCGGTGATTTCTTACATCATGTGTACCGTCAACAAACGAGTGGCAAAGTCTTTGTCCACCCATAAAGAGTTTTAAGTCGGTACGAGTATAACCAACTCCTTCACTGTGTGCATTCCTTATATTCTGGAGGGTATGGGGTAGGAATCACCGTGAAACGAATTTGAGCTATGGTCGTATCGTTACAGAAGAGATGCGAGTTTTAGTGCTAGGTACAAAAGGCCTAAAAGTGGTCGGCTCCCAAAAAAACTTACGTTATAAAAGTGAAAATTTCGGGTCCATATGGTCTACCCGGAAGATACAATAAAAGTTTCGCACCATATACGGACAGATGGTGCTGCAGCATCCCTGGAGCCAAACGGCGGCAATGGGCTATTTTGTTTGTTTCAACTTTCCGCCTTCTTCTCATCTTGTCTATAGGTATAAGCTGAACTGGACCCAGGGGAAGCAGCACCTCAGATTTTATTACATAACACTTCATTGTTCTAACCCCAGAATTCTATTTCCTGTGGAATTCACCTCACTCATCCTCTGATAATTTTTGTCTATTTGCCTGCTTGACAATCATGTAATATGCTTAACTATTCCACATTAAAATCGCCATTTGTTGTTAAACATTTAGTAGGGTTTCTCCAGATGTGTCATTTCTTGCAAGCCAACAACTGCAGTTATCAGAACCGAATGAGAAAAATCTGATGTGTTGCACTCACATGACTTTCTCAACTTTTGAACTAACCATTCTTACAAACTCTTATTCCTGTATCTTCTTCGTGTTAGTTGAGATAAACATTTGCAGAAACTATCTTATTACTTATTTCCTGTAGGTACAAGGGGAATATGGGAATGCAGTAGGCTTTGAGATTCCATTTTCTTTCCACAGCTAAGATATATAAAAAAATGAATCACGATCTTTCATTTGACGAAAGCTTATTTTCCAAAACTTACACAAATAACAAGGAATATCTCCGAAATGGTTCACTATACAAAAAAAGTTTATTCTGACATAAATAGTGTTTTAGGAAGATCTACATTTTTGTGCAGTAAGATTTGGTGTATCTCTTACGGTTTACCAGTTATGCAAAATTCATCCAGAGTCAACAGGACTACATGGCCTATGGCCAAATTCAAAATATACATTTCATTTGTCATAAAAATATCTCAAACATTTTAATCAAAATCGTTAGGCTCGGAATTTTTCTTTAACTATAATTATTTGCTATCTTCCCTAGAGCCTGGAAGTATGAATGGGAATATCAATGTGCGCGTGAATTCAATGCAATAATAATAATAATAATAATAATAATAATAATAATAATAATAATAATAATAATAATAATAATAATAATAATAATAATAATAATTAATCTAAAATTATAGAAACCAAAGTTAAGCTAACAAACACCATTGCTGTTGAGAAATTGTTCCAAGAGATTAAAAGCCGCCGGTTTGACCTTCAATATTAAAAGCAACATATAAATGGAACATTAAAAAGTACTTTGGAATTAACCAACAATTAACCAACTGTTTAACTTCTACGCGTAAAATGGAAGAAAGTGCCTGATGGGAGTAGATACGATTAGATACACTTGACTTGTGATTGCAGTTGGGAGGCTGAATTGCCAATTCAAAACTTATAAATAACAATCTTACTTGAGGTTTTGAGTTATCTGTAGAATATCAAAACTCGGTTTGAATTTGACTATTTCACGATTAAAATAATGTAGGTATATATCAGGTGAGTCAGCTGCCCCTAATGTTCCGGCTTTATGCAATCCGCATTTTATACTCTAAAATGAGCACAACAGCCAATATCCAAGCCTTTAACGCATACATGCTAAACGGAGTATTTATTTCTGGTTCTTTTTATCTCAGTTGCAACGAGCACACTATTTGTAAGTAATCCATGTGCTGTATAGGCTGTTCGAATCTCCTGCATGTACTAATTCTTTTACCGTGCAATATTGTCTAATAACATTGGTTGAACAATTATTGTGTTTAAAGATGCTATTATTTTAATTCTAAATTGTTTTAGTTTTATTTTATGGAATCGTATATAAGGATATCCCTCCTGGTATAGATGCTGAGCTGCTTGTGCTTGGCTCTTGCTTCTCCGTGGATCAAAAGCATATCAGTGTACTCGTCTGTCGAATACATCGTGAAGGACTGTCACAAGATATCATGTGACAGCATAGACGTGGAGAATGGAGAGAGTCGGCGTTCATAATAACACACTGCATTATGCTAGTCCAATGAGATCGAAGTCAGTATACCTATTCTATTGCAAAATGAAGAGAACCAAAAAACGATTTAAATTATAATGTCCTAAAACGTTAGCGACTTCAAAATTAGATTATTGTGAATTCGGTTTCCAAGTTTTGATGAGTAGAAGAAAAAATTGTACAACGTCTAGACGCGAACCCCTGTCCCTGAGGTTAGCGCATAGGACACAGTTATTAAAGGCCGGAGACGTGCGCGTTTGCTCATAGGTACACTGCACATGGACTTTACTGTTATGGCTCGCGCATGTAAACAACTGCAAGTAGGTACAGTCTGAAACTGAAAGAACACTATAACTCCACGTCTGCAGCTCACTGTGAGAAGAAACAAAACAGTCGCGGAGTCCGTTCGTAGAGTACTACATTACGTTGTTTTCGACTCTTGCTTCTACAGAGGCAGTTTGCACATTTGATGGCCTTGCTGTACGTCTAGCGTCATTCATACTCTGCGTCCAGCTAACCTGTATAGCATGCGAGCGCACATCTCTCCGGCCTTTAGTTATAATTCTATCCAGCTATTAGGATGCTTGAGTGAAGGCACATTCCGAGTTCTATTGCATGCCAGGCGCTATGCCGTTTCCACCTCGTGACTTTTCGTACCTAATTTAGCATTTTAACCCTTTGCTGGGCATTTTAATGTTAATACTTAAATGGCAAAAGTTATTATGCATGTTATTTGAGATGTACGAGACGTAGTTTACGACAAAATTTAAATTCACCGTTATGTAATAACAAGTGCATTTTGACTCTACGGGTCTATAGTGGATGAGGCGCGTACCTTAATTTCTTGCAAGCAACCCAGGCTCCAGGTACAAGAATCTGCAATTTTCTTTTTAGTCGATGTTGTAAGAGTACTGATATAATAGGCCCATTTTATCAGAGGCGTTTATTGAATTGCGTTGCTATGTATACCCTAATAAAAACTTTGTAAAATCGGTTGCAAACCCGGAATTCGTTCTTAGTTGAGTTCTTAGTTCTTGGCCTACGTTCGAAAAAATAAGGGGCGGCTGACTCAACTGGCATGATTTGCAGAAACAAATTCAATAAAGTGTTATTCTACCAACTATGCGTATTTCGTTGAACTCTGTTGACGATTACTAGTCAACAAGACTTTCTTAATTTGACAATCTACGAGTATAGTTATGTAAAATAAACGATAATCCCTAAGCGTGTTTTACAGTACCATTTCAATTTGAAATGCAGGCAAATAAGATAGGTAGGTAACAAATAATTGTGGGAATAAGCGACCATGACTGTCTGAAAAACTTCATACATACCGCTTTATCGCCTAAAAGTGATATGATGTAGTAAGAATAAAATTACCTTCTGTTTATGCCAGTTTATACTCTTTAGCTTAGTAAAAGTAACATATGCAAACAAACCGAGTGGGAAGGTTCAGGCGGTACGTCTGTGGGGCTCATTCGAATCCCGTGGCCAGCCTTCCTGACTCTTGGGTCGTTAAGTGAATCCTGCGAATGATAATTATTATATTCCCCGAATTTCCAATCCCCCATATCACTTCAGTTTTACTTTCTCTGCTACATATAGTAACTAGAGGAAGTATCATATTCCACCTAAAAATACGATGTCGAGATTTCACCAGAAATATGTTTTGAGACCCCCTGAATACAAAAAACATTAAAAAAAAAACGGTCCGTGTGCGTGTGTGTGTGTGTGTGTGTGTGTGTGTGTGTGTGTGTGTGTGTGTGTGTGTGTGTCTGTGTCTGTGTCTGTCTGACTGCCCGTGGACAGCATAACTCTAAAACGAAAAGTCGGTTAAAAACCAAGGTTGGTATTTAAGTTTAATATATTTAAAGGATGCGACACGAAGATTTTGAAGAAAATCCCTTCACCCTATACTACCCTCTACATGGAACATTTTTCGAAAATTTTGATTTTCTGGGAAATGGATCTAACGATTTTGACTAAAATATATGTTTGAAATATTTTTCTAGCAAATGGAATGTAGGTATATCTTGAATTTCCTGGATATAGCTCATGAAGTCCTATTTGCTCTTGATGACATTTGCATAACTGGTAAACCGTAAGAGATAGACCAAATCTTACTATACAAAAAATGTAGATCTTGCTAAAACACACAATTTATGTCCATTAACCGTTTCGGAGGTATTCCTAGTTATTTGTGTGAGTTTTGGAAAACTTAAAACTTTCTTCATATGGGATATCGTTATTAATTTTTTTATGTTACTCGTACAAAGACATCGGAATTTGAAAGCTTTAAATGATTTGACTAGCCTACTGTATTCTAATATTCCCCTTGCACCTACAGGGAAGTAATCAATAAAATAATTTACTGAAATATTTATCTCAGCTAACACGAAGTCGGTCTGGGAGGCTCAGTTGATTAAACGCTGGCCTACTGATCCCAAGGTCGCGGATTCAAATCCGGCCTACACCGATGGTTTTTAATTGTGCTTAAAAGCGACAGCTATATGTCACTCGACGCTGATGTGATCCTGGCAATGGACAGCGTCGTTATACAATAAAATACTTTTTAATCAACTAGCACGAAGAAGATATAGGAATTAGAGTTTGTATGAATGGTTAGTAAAAGAGTAGAGAAAGTCATGTGAGTGCAACACATCAGGTTTTTCATTAATGTATTGTTCACTTCATCGGGAGCGTTATGATTTCGCATACATCTAATGTTAATTCAGAAGTACTGACATGCAACAGAGCACGTAGGTTTTCATCTGTCAATCACGATCTGCTTTTATATTTTACAATCTTCAGTTTAGAACAAAATTCTTCACAATAGGAGTAATGTGCGCAGCAAATGAATGGAGAGATGGATGTTGTCATATCAAGCTCTCTACATAAAAGTAAACTAGGCTCGTTTGGTAATTATCATTTCAAAACTGTCTTTGTAAATTCCCAACTTCAGTTTGTAATTGTACTTTTAGACAACGACCTAATAAACTTAGTGTAGGTACATTGTATTCCACTTCTTCGCTAGACCACGAAGCTAAACTTTATTGTTATATTTACGGACAAGAATTGGTTTTATAACATTATTTTAAAAACTTGTGACTGCATTGTAGTCTTTGTGATGGTAATGTCGTTTAATGTTTGACTTGTAAACACCAATCATAACTTTCAAGCACAACAGACATGTCACATTTTCGCCCATATCGCAACAAAAACATTGTCCTTGTCACTCCTCTTGGAACAGGAAGGGTCTTTTGCTTTTTCCTGGTTTCGAAAGAGCCATGTCTATCGATACGGTGCCCACCACTGCTGTTTTCGTTTGAACGCCTGTTGTTTAAAGGAATGAGGGTTGAAAAGGGTGACGTATTGCTTGCTCCTGACAGTGATATGAGTAGGTTGGACTCATAACTCACATGAACCAAAAAATACAAAATGGAGGTAGCACTGTGTTACAATTGAGTTTTCTGCGTAGAATATGATTCCGGAGAAATTTGGTTTCATTTCTCACTTGATCTATGTTTGAATAGGTGACAAACTTCCCGGTGTCAAAAGTCTCCTTTGGATCTTGCGTATTTTGGTCCACCACTTTTTCGACCACTCAGCGATCGGTAGTTCCCTCACCTCTCTTCACCCTTCGCCATATTGTCGCTCTGTACTTAGGTTGAGGAAGGGCTGTGCTCTCAGTTTTTATAAATATGTACCATCAAGTTCAGCAGCTCGTGGTCGTACATTGTAAAGATTTTGACGCATATAGTGATGGAAGAAAAGCTATCTGCTATTGCACGTGCAGCTGCTCCTGAAATGTGGAAAACAAATTAAGCCAAATTATCAGTTGCCAGCAGAAGTTATCTATTAAGTTGCAAACATAAACTATGCTTTAACGTCCCTAAACAGTTGTTTAATTAATTTTAATTGATTACTTACCTAATTTATTTCCGTGGTCAGCAAGCTCCTTTTTTGGAGACAGTCAGGTGTTGTTCTTAAACGTTTACCATCAAAACTCGGTTCCAAATTAGTAGTTTCCTAAACTCACATGTTCCAAAAGGCTACTTTTGAAAACTCTTATGATCCGTAGATTGGAGTCAAAACTTACATGATACATTATTTAAAGTCCAATAATTGTCATTCTTTCACAAATAAACACAATATAAAATGTAATTCGTAATATTTAGGCTTATTTTTTCATAATATCTTCCATCCAAATGGAAATTGTGTTTAACCAATACAAATTGGCTTTCGGTTGTTTACCAAAATTTAGGCTTTTGAATCATGTGAGTTATAACTTTAACACTCATATCATCAGGTGGTACAGATTTGCCGACCCACCTATACGAACCGCTGCCATGGAGTTCAAATCTGTAGTTGTTAGGGACCCCGCCTCAGGTCCATCCACACTTAGCTCTCTCTCGCGGCGGGAGCATAGACACAAAACATCTCCCATAGGTCGGAGTGCTATGTCCCCCTCCTAACCTTGTCGTACACTCATGTGCTTCATTGAGTTGAATAGCCCCACATTATTGCATCCAGTTGTAGAGTGAAATGCGCATTTCGCTTTGCCAGCCTTGAGCTTGTCGGTGGTACACCAGCTCCGCCAAGGCGACTTGTTGCTTACATGCGTTACTAATGATGCATTTCAAGAGAAGTTTCAATAGAATTAAGGCTTTTGTTTTTAATTGTTGCTTCACGTGCAGAAACCCCAGACAGCTGCATTAACCTTCTGGCGGCAGGTAGCTGGTACTTTAATTAACCTGCAACCAGCTTCTGGACTGACAAAAGAGAAGCTCGGCGCGCTCTATTCATCACCCCATGCAGTAAATATCCTTCCTTGGATTATAATTTATAAAGTCGGTGTTGAACACCTAGAAAGACGCGAGCTGGAAATTGGATCGAAGACCTTTCAAAAGTCGCCGGCGGCAAACTGTAGCCTTACTCCTTCAACAATTCCCTAAGCGCTTTGGGTTTTTAGAACACTTTTATAAGCCGTTATTTGGCATTGAGTATACTTGGATTCGAAAGAACATATTTGGAGAAAGTGTAAATAAATAGAATAACATTGAATTTTTAAGTTCCAGTTCTACCTGTCAAACTTTGCTCACACACGGCTTGTGTGTTTAAAAACACCAACAGTAAGTTTGTTGGCATAAATAGATAATAAATACAATAGCATTCCTCATTTGGAACAATAATTTCGATACGGATTTTCATATATCAACGTATAACACATTTTAATATTCCTGTAAGAAAAAAGGAAGTTTTATGTTTTAATTAGGAGGTTAAAACTTAAATGACTAATTTCCATAAAAACAATGGCATAAAATAATTTTTTTTTTTAAAAATCAAGCCGTAAAATTCTTAGAATTTGCTGTATATATAGCGTGTTTATTTCTTTTCCTTTTTTCTTCTTTTTCTTTTTTAATGCCAGTAAAGCAAATTATGTCAAGAGAATACGTGACAGAAAACAATCCTACCCTAGTTATTATTTTTTCTACTACATATAGTAAGGTAGAGGAAGTGTTGTGTTCCACCCAAAAATTCGATGTCGAGATCTCACCGGAAATATATGCTTTGAGGTCCCCTGAATCCAAAAGAAAAGCATTTTTAGAAAAAGATGTGTCTGTGTCTCAGTCTATGGACAGCATAACTCAAAAACGAAAAGTCTGTTAAAAACCAAAGTTAATAAAATAGATAGTTTTGTGAAAATTAATAATAACGAAACATTTATCATGCAAAAATAGTTTGAAACAGTGGGATTTTCTTGAAAATCTTCGTGTCGTATTCTTGAAATATGCAAACTTAAATATGAAGTTTGGTATACTTTTCATTATTGAGACACACGTGCGCACATATGGACGTTATTTCTTTTTTTTAAACACCTATTTTTATTTATGGAATCTCAAAAGGTGCATTTCATTATAATTTTGAGATGGGTGGAGTGCAACATTTCTACAGTGCTGTAAGTATATGATAAGGAGAGTAAAAATCTGGTGTATTATATAAATTTCTCCATCGAGATCCTTAATTTAATATCTCTTCTGCAAGCTGTTTGTAAAAAGAATGTTTTTTTTTCTCCCCCCCCCCCCCCCCCCCCCCCACTTCATGTTAATCAAGATAAAGATTGCAGCGACTGAAGCAAAGTTAGTCTGGGTGGCTCAGTTGGCTAGACGCCGGCCTATGGATCCCAAGGTCGCGGGTTCAAATCCAGCCCAGACTGACGGTTTTTTAAGAGTACTTAAAAACGACAGCTCCTTGTCAGTAGATTTACTGGCATGTAAAAGAACTCCTGCGGCACAACGGCGACGCTGATATGATCCTGGCAATTGACAACGTCGTAAACAATAAAATATAAAAAGGACTAAAAGAAACCGTAAAACTACTTTGGTCATAATGGGCAATTCTCGAGGTGTGAACCATGGACATCAGTCGGACGCCTGATATAGCTTCAGATGTACTAGAACTCATATCCGGGTAAGCAGCACAGAGATTGGACCTGCAGGCAGGTACTTGGATTTAATCACACGCTATTCACTCCAGCGTGAGTAAATGGAAGCTCAAGATTTTAAAAGAGGAATCATCTATGCTCTTAAAAGTGGTTAGACGGTTAGAGTAAATGACTGTGTGAGACTGTGTAGAAAAGAAGGTCGCCTTCTCATAAATTACCGTCTAGGTAGATAGATTAATTTGCGGGTTGCGGTACTGGCCAATCACCGCCGCCATCTTTTCCAAGTGGTGCCGACACTTGTTGTGGTGTAAAGACCCTTAATTGGAGGCGCTGTTATGCGGCGTGACTTGGCACGTTTTGCACCCAACACAGGTTCCCAGGTAGAGCTTCTAACACACACACACCGACTCCACTGTTGGTTTAACGCCGCACTTCACCAGCATATCTCATGTCATCCAGCGAACACTTGGCTCATCCTAAGCCATTTTCTCAACCCATTCCGCCCGAAAAACTTATTCTTCACTCACGAAAATGTTTCGTAGAGATTTAAACAAGCAATACCTATCTCAGAAATGATTCACTCAAAAAAGAGCAACTATTCAGAGGTAAATTGCGTTTTAGCAAGATCTACATTTTTGTATAGTAAGATTCTGTCTATCTCTTACGGTTTACTAGTTATTCAAAAGTCATCCAGAGTTAAGTAGCACCACATGGGCTATAACCAGGAAATTCAAAATATACATTTCATTTTCCATAAAAATATATTAAGCATATGCCATTTTAATCAAAGTTGTTACAGGCATATTCAAGAAATATAACTTAAATAGCAACTTTGGTTTTTAACCGGCCTTCGTTTTACTTTCTGTACTGGTAAGAAGAGGAATTATTGTACTCGACCCAAAAATTTGATGTCGAGATTTCACCGGAAATATGTTTTGAGACCCGCTGAATCAAAAAAAAAAAAAAAAAAAAAATATCCGTGTGTGTCTGTCTGTATGTCTGTGGACAGCATAACTCAAAAACGAACAGTAGGTTAAAAGCCAAAGTTGGTATTTAAGTTTAATGCCTTCCAAGAATGCGACACGATTTTGAAGAAAATAGCCCGACCCTAAACTACCCTTTACATGGAAAATTTTTCGAAAATTTTTATTTTCTTGAAAATTGTACTAACGACTTTGATTAAAAT
This sequence comes from Tenodera sinensis, assembly GCA_030765045.1. NCBI lineage: Eukaryota > Metazoa > Arthropoda > Insecta > Mantodea > Mantidae > Tenodera > Tenodera sinensis. Next base: position 57,870,992 of record CM060971.1, on the reverse strand, counting down.
GCCATATATTTAAGATATTTGTACGAGAAATGAAATCTATATTTTGAATTTTCTATCTATAACCTATGTAGTCCTGTTTACTCTGGATGACTTTTGAATAACTCGTAAACCGTAAGAGATAGACAAAATCTTACTCTACAAAAATGTAGATCTCGCTAAAACACACAATTTATGACCGAATAGTTTTTTTTTTTAGAGTAAACCATTTCGGATACATTCCTGGTTATTTTTGCCAGTTTCGGAAAACTTAATACTTCCGTGGAATGGAACATCGTTGTTCATTTTTTGTATATTAAGCTTGCAAAGAGAACGGATCTCAAAGCTTTAAAAGATTTGACTAACGATCAGAGCCTACTGTATTCCCATAATCCCCTTGCATCTACAAGGAAATAAGCAATAAGATAATTTCTGCAAATGTTTATCTCAACTAACACGAAGAAGTCAGAGGAATAAGAGTTTGTAAGAATGGTTAGTACAAGAGTTCAGAAAGTCATGTGAGTGCAACACATCAGATTTTTTGTATACCTATTAAGATTTGGTATATCTTATAGGGTTTATCAGTTACACAAAAGTCATCAAGAGTAAAGAGGACTAATACATGCGCTATAGTCAGAAAATTCAAAATATGCATTTCCTTTGCCATAAAAATATCTTCAGCATATGGGCATTTTTGAAAATACAAATTTTCTCCAACATTTTTCCAAGTAAAGGATATATTAGGGTGGGGGAATTTTCTTCCAAACTTTCATGTGGCGTCCTTAAAAGGTATAAACTTAAATACAAGCTTTCTTTGTTAACCAACTTTTCGTTTTTGAGCTTGCTGTTCACAGAAGCACACACACACGGACCTTTTTCTCAAAATGCTTTCTTTACTCAGAGGTCCTCAAAACATATATCTCCGATGAAATCTGGACATCAAAATGTTGGGTCCTATGCAATAGTTCCCCTAATAGTTCATATTACACTAATATCGCCACAGAACCTAAACTGAAATACTACTCTTTGTGCTTATTAAACACGAATATTTCGAAACTGTTAATTTTGTGACACGGTAGTTTCTGGCGTATTGACATTGTATTTGTAACGTTTATCTCATCATATCTTGGTTCCCCTTCTCTCTAGTGAGGACATAGCTTTTTATTTTCTGTGTTACTTACAGAATGTGAAAGAATATATTAGGGTTAAGTATGGGTGCACAAATTTCTCATGGTGATAGATTCAGATATGACAAATAAAAGGTCCGATAACGTATTCGTGTCTCGTGAAAAGTAAAGGAGATAATTGAATATATTATCTGCACAGTGTGGCAATAGAAGTGAACAGGCAAATGTTTTGTTTACTGATCGGCTTCCGTTGCCTTGCACGCGTTCACACCTACCGCCAATGAAAGTTCAAAGCAGGCCAGGCCTCAAAAACTGGTTATGCCACCTGTCTGTGTTTATTTTTATCTATTCCAAATATCTAGGGAGGGGCTCTTTTTTTCGAGCAGTTAGCACTGGATCTGCTACTGTGTCAAATTCGTAATCATCCGCTCTATACACTCGCTGAAATTGTATGTTTACGAATTTATTCCAATAGACATGGTGGAATTTAATTACTTAATGTCATTTTGTGACTCATTTAAGCAAGAAATGGGAAGTCTTCAAATAGCTCATCTTCTAAACATCTGTCTCTTTATTCTAATTGGAGAAGTAAATGCTAAAGGAATAGTGATATATGGACAACCAAACGTTAGACAGTTTTATTTATTTAGTTATGTAACCATGCACTATGGAGGAAAATTGTAGCGGATCTATGTTTCAGTTTAATGATTAAGAAGTCTGTGGTCAACAGCTTGTATACATTAAGTTTCAGTGATACATGTATTGTTATATTTTGCTAATAACCCCATATTAGGAAACTTTTTACTTGATGGACTCTATAAAACCGAAAAGAGTATGGCTGAAAGTACCGAGTGAGATAGCTCCGCGGTAACATGGGGCACTAATTCGATAGGTCCTGGATTCGATTCCTGTGGCCAGCACCTAGACCACGGGTTTATCTAGGTTTTGCTTGTTGGTAAGCAAATGTTGTGGTGATTTTTCTTCTATCACGAAGCTTCTTTTCCTCATTTTCTATCATTTTGCTTCCACTTTCATGTTTCAAGGGGAATTAGGGGCTGTGCAGTGTCTGTCAAATTTTGCAGTTGCTTTTTCATTGGGCAGCATTCTCTGAGTCACCTCGAATGGGTCGAGTTCTCGGTTCCGCCGAAAGGAAGCATTCCTAGGGCAGCCAACCGGTGCCACAGGATCATCAAGCTTGAAATCCTTAAGAACCTCCGCGCGACTTTGTCACTTGGCCTGCCAGTGGCCTATATGTAGTCTCCTGCGGTTCCTTCACCTCATCCGGTCCTCTTGGGTCCACGACTGACAGACAGACAGACAGACACACACACACACACACACACACACACACACACACACACACACATGCATGGATCTTTTTCTAAAAATTGTTTTTGGATTCAGGGGGTCTTAAAACATGTATTTCCGATGAAATCTCGACATCGAATTTTTGGGTGGAATGCAGTACTTCCTCTACTTACCAGTAGAGAAAGAAAAGGACTAAAAGAAAAAGAAAATTAAGAAATGGAATAGATCAGAATACGCTTGAAGCTTTGTGTGAAAGTATCAATAGAAAAAGGCGAAGAACCCATAGAAAGTTCTATTGATGATGCCATAACAGATATGTTGTAAAAACAGCCTCGACGCATTAGTTTGCTGTAAATGTATATTATTCCATGCATATTTTGATTCTCATAATTTTATTATTTAACATAATTAATTTAGGCTAAACCTACTTAGTGCTTACATATAATTTAGTAACATCTGAGATTAAGACAAATTTTAATTCATTGCTTGTTTTAGTGGTACGGTATCACTAAATTCTGAAGTCCATAATACCCCCCCCCCCCCGGAGGAAAGTGGTTGTATCCAGTATACCTGTGTTAGCTTCAGATAACCAAATAATGGTTTGTAAATAAAATAGCAAGTTTAGTAAAGAGTGCTTTATCCAGTTGAACCTCCTGCGACCCAAGGCTGTAACTCTGAGAGAGCAGAAGGGGAACAAAGATCATGCCCAGGCCTCTTGAGTGTGCACTCAATCAAGAAGTAACAAAGGAAGGAACATGCTTCGCCACTGTATGGAGTCAAGAGAACAGGCGGCGCAGACCGCTTTATTGGGGGAAAATAATTTGAAAAATGTTTAGCACGCAAACACGACATGCACGTGTCGGTTGTAAAATGTTTTAGAATGCCCCGGAACATAAACTCTTCGTTTTCAGCTGTTTCCTTTCTTTAGTAACCAGCACATCACAGCCCAAGGCTCTTGCCCATTAATGCTTCCTTATGGTTTATGGCGAAGGTTACCTCATTTCCATTATTATAATTAATTGATGACTGAAGAAGGTGTTGATACCTATTTCAAATCCACTTGTTTTTAGCTTTCCTCCACTTCCACTCCTTTTGGTATGTGGAAAATGAATTGTTGCTTGATAGATTGGTCACCAAAGCAAAAATGTTAATTGAAATTATTTCGTTAGTCGGACAGCAGTCAGGTGAAAGGCAGCGTTTTCTAGTACATAGTACATATCGGCCCGTTCCGGAATTTTAAAGGCCACTTTTTGAATATTTTTTACCTTTTTAGCTTTCTCTACTACTTAGTTATAAGTAAAGGAAAATTTACACTCCACGCAAGTAGTCGATAGCGATATTTATTTCAAATACACGTTTATGACAGTTCCTGGAATGTGTAAAGAATTAGGATAATTAAGGTCATCAAAGCTAGCAGACTACGATGACTAGGACTGTGTTTAGAGGAGAGGCCAAACAGATTATATTTCATGACACGGTGTATGCTACAAGGAAGATAAGAAGACCGGCTAAAAGGTGAATGGATGATGTGTAGAATGACCTCAAGAATTTCAATGTGAGCTAGTGGAAAAAGAAAGTCTAGGAGAGGAATCAATGGAAGAGAATCACTGAGGCAATTGTGGCCTAAATAAGGCTTTTGCATCAGAGGAGGAGGAGAAGAAGAAGAAGAAAAAGAAGAAGAAGAAGAAGAAGAAGAAGAAGATGGTGATGGTGATGGTGATGGTGAAGATGATGCAGATGAAGATGATGAAGATGATGAAAATGAGAATGAAGATGCTGATGATGACGATGATGATCATGATCATGAAGATGATGAAGATGAAGATGATGAAGATGAAGATGATGAAGATGAAGATGATGAAGAACATGATGAAGAGGATGAAGATGATAAAGATGATGATGAAGAAGATAGTTCCTGAATCCAAATAAATCATTTTTAGAAAGTATCTGGTCTGTGAACACCATAACTCAAATAAGAAAATAAGTTTCGAACTTTATATTTACCTAAGATCAAGTCTTTCAAGTATACCGAGTAAGGTGGCCTGCAGTAACTTATACAACTCGCATTCGGGAGGTCACGGGTTTAAATCCCCAGGTTCGGCCACCATGGTCAATGTTGTTTCTATCGGTTTTCCTCGGTCACTAAGTGAATTCATAGTTGGATAATTTGTACAGCGAATTATATTAATCCAAGGCATGGTTTTAAAGTCCTTGGGGTGTAAGTTCTGCCAAGAGGAGGGTAATCCACTGTAGAAGGCTTTCAGGTATACGATACTTAGACATCAAGAAAATCCCTTTACGTGCAAAAATCTTCGGTATTTCCTTTTCTCAAAAATGACTCCAAACATATGCCTAAGATATTTACTTAAAAAAATGTGATGTTTGCACTGCTAAGAAATAATAATAATAATAATAATAATAATAATAATAATAATAATAATAATAATAATAATAATAATAATAATAATAATAATAATAATAGATATAGATATAGATAATAATGATAATAATGATAATGATAATAATAATAATACTATTAATAATAATAATAATAATAATAATAATAATAATAATAATAATAATAATAATAATAATAATAATAATAATAATAATAATAATAATAATAATAATAATAATAATAATAATAATAATAATAATAATAATAATAATAATAATAATAATAATAATAATAATAATAATAATAATAATAATAATAATAATAATAATAACGCTGTTCCATTTGACAAAAGTTTAAGTATTCCAAAACTGACTCAAATAACAAGGACTATCTCCAAAATGGTTCACTCTACAAAAAAATGTATTTAGACATCTCTTTCGGTATACCAGTTATGCAAAGGTCACCAAGAGTAAACAGGACTACATGGGCTATAGCCAGAACATTCAAAATATACATTTAATTTGTCATAAAAATATCTTAAACATATGGCATTTTAATCAAAATCGTTAGCCATTTTCGAGAAAATCAAAATTTTCGAAAAATGTTCCATATAAAGGGTAGTTTAGGGTGGAGAAATTTTATACAAAATCTTACTGTCGGATCCTCAATTATTTAATGTCCCTTCATTTCGTATTTTTTCGGATCCCAATCTCCAACGAATGTCATTTTTAAACTTCTTGAGTTACCAAAGTTGTCTATTTTTGTGCATTATGGAAAAATGATACAATAGTATGAAAACACACTGGTGATGACGCTATACAATTGACCTAATTCTGACATAACAATATCATCGCCTTCACAGCACAATTTGATACAGATATTTTAAAAATCAATGTTGGTAAAAGCTTGTCTTACGTGCATACCAAGTTTCAAATATGACAATCATATAAATACTCGAATAATTATTGTAATTATTTTATTGATTATAATAAATAATAGTCTATTAAACTTTTAGGAGAAAATGTTATTTCCGAGCCTTTATTATACTAGCATTAGGCTTCTTTATTTTAATTTCAGTTGATTCCTCTACCTCATAAGTTCAGAAACACTTATAAAATTTGGATTTGAAAATTTATTTTTTAAGGGGATGGTGCAGGGGGCTTATATCTTAGTGAACAAGAAATCAAAAACATTATCAAAAGATGAAATGTCAATATTCTCTTTCACTTTCATCATACATATAACTTTCGAATACATACACCAGAAATGTCGAAGACATTCAAATGTTCAATTGAAAATATAAACAAGACTAACAGTGGAAATGGTGAATGCCTAACAACATATTAGTAATGAATATTACAACAAGACTGTTTCATTCGTTGCACTAATATGTTTCTGTATTTTGCACACATAGAACTTCTCATGCAACCATTTACTAAGTTATCAGCCAATTCTATCTGCATTCTTCAAAACAACCACAACATAATAACCTTACAAACGATTACTAACCATAATACAATATATTACAGGATGCTCAATAAGGAGGAACACGCTCGCTTCCCTTATACATGTTATTTCCCCCCCTCTGGAACTCAATAACCACGGATAAATGCGTCGTTCTGTCCTAGCGTGTGGAAGGAGCTGATTTCAACCTCCCCTGACGTGCCTGAAATTGAGCACCGCTGCTCTAGGACTTACAAGCCTGTGCCTAGGGTCAGACGCCTGTCTGATACATTGTCATATTCATTATTCATCGGTACTACGCCTAAGCATTAAATTCACTATGTTTTATATTTTCTTATTTTAATGCCACAATGGCATAAAACGTAATATGTAACAAGCGCTTAATTTCTTCGCTGTAAGCACTGTGAAAATTAGCACTTTCGGGTATGTCCATATGCTCAACATGATGTACAAATATACAAATTAGCATGCAACTATTATAAACAAGTTGTTTATATAATCTTGCATAGTTGGCTCATCATACACATGTGTCAATAAAAGCAATGGTCTATTTCCTATGCTAATGATGTACCGGTATTGTATGTTGCCGTGGCTTATAGAGGGTAGCTGAAATCATTTTGTGATTTCTTTTATGCAACGGAAATGCAAGATGTTCTATACATTACTAAATATGGATCAATTAAGATTTAAATTTATAATTACTTGCCATGCTGTGATGATAATACCCTATATCACAGCCCGTAGCACATGCTTACCTCTTTCCCAGGAAGGGAGTGCATGCATGTGGCTGTATTGCTTATCGGTTCAACTTGTCAGGTAATAAATGAAATGTAGGGGAAGAAGCTAATGTATCATAACATATGACGACTCATTCACTTGTTAGCTATGAATGCTGAATTATTTCATTATTTAATTGTTGGCATTTATAATGTTAAGAATCCATAAAATGCTGTATCTAACGTTAGATAACCATAATATGACATCCTGTAAATCTCCAAACTCCTCAAAACATTCACGCATACCTATCTTAATCATCAACATTACGAAAAAGAATATCAGATACAAATCATATCTTTTTATGAGCTCTACATTTTTCTAAAGTAAGATTTTGAGACCTTTTAGTTACATAAATTTGAATCAGAATGAAAAGGAACTCTTAGAGTATTCAAGATAATTCATGACATATACTACGTTACTCGGGCAAATATCTTAAATATCGTTAGCCATGTGAATAAATAATACATGAGATTTTTAATTAACAGTTTAGAGTTGCTTCATCATATCGTGACTTCGTCAAATTTTCAGGCGTCACTTCATTATGTTTTCACTGTTACTTAACACTTCACCTACTCCAAGTTTCCCCGAGTCTTTGCTTAGGTCACACTGTCACTTCACTATTTTTAACTAGTCTTTGTCACTTCACTTTATTCTCACATTCATTTCACTTTCCTACATGAGGTATCGGCGTAACGAAATACACCCCCGCAGCCACTTCTTCCAGACAGTTTACTCTCTGGGAAGTCAAACTAGATGTCTGTACTCCCTTGCAGTAGCAGCAATCAGGGCAAGTACGTGCAGTCGTTACAAACTCACTCGGAGAATACCACTATTCGTCGCAACCAAGCACAATCACTAACTCGCTCTCTGACTTGCTCACACATTAACTCACAAGTAACTTCGCCAGGCTCATCTTGCTTTGTTGGAAGCTTCCACACGGTTCCAGAAGATTCGAGAAAAAGAAACTTCTAAAAGATGATAGTTGTCTCAATAGTGCTTATCGTATTTACCCTGGACAAACATGAATGTTCCGACTGTTCGGCGCCGATCTCCCAATGCTATTGCGTCATAGCCGCTGCGTCACAATATACGAACGTATAGGTATGTGTATTATCGGAAGTAATGCGATAAGTGACTTCGATATCTTCGACGACCTCCCCTGCCCGAGCACGTTGAGCGATTATCGGACTATTAAACTCATGAGTGGTATTTGCTCCCACTATTTACTGAGTAACCATTTAAACAATATTAATAAAATGAAAATAACATGGGTATTTCATATATTATTTGAGTTTATTTCGTATCAATATCATAACATAGGATGGCCTTCTGTGTTCTTAAGAAAATGTTCATTTCTTTAGCCTACAAATCAGAAACAATTACGAATCAGCTGTAACAATTTCTGAAAGTTGCGAATCAGGCGCTTCAATCTCTCTTCGACAAGATTTCAGTGATATCGTACCGTGATTGGTTGAAACTGACAGGCTGAGAATTAGATTGATCAAATTGAATTCGTTGTCCATAAAGTAAATTATCAACAGCAATCACATTTATCTAAAAAATCAAAACTCGAGTGAGATTTAATTGACTCATGATTAAAACAAAGCATACAAAGATTACGAGGAATAAATACAATAAATAATTCATACACTTATTAAATTAGTTGATCGAAATGCTTCCATATAGTTACTGTTTATATTTGTGTCATTTAGTGTCTTGCTGTTTTGGCGTAGCTATGTACTGCTCGCAAACTTTATCTTGAGTTCTCAGATGACTTTGTTGTCGAGGACGGCAACAGGAATTGTGTTTTACGCAGTCGCACTTGAAATTGCGTCATAGCAAGCTGCAATTTGTAAGTCCTGTAGTATTTTTCCCCCTGGGCTTATCAATGGATCAAATAAAGGCTTAACAAGTGTCTGCTCGTTTTACTATTTCCAGGAGTTCGCGATGTCGATGCTGGATCTGCTTCAGGTATTGAGTATTTAAAATTATTGTTTGAGTTGACAAAACACAAAGGTATGATAATGCAAGAGAAGGTTACACTATATAATGAGATGCACAAATGATAACACTGGAGTATGGAAAAGGATGCTCAGTTGTTACTTTAGCAAAGCAGAAGCCATCTTGACTCGGGTAGATCGTAGCGCTATACCTTCGCCGGCCTTACTTTGAACTGCAATACAAACAACAGTATGTGTTTGAGTAACGCGTCATTGCTCTATTTGAGTTGCCTTGGCGTCATTGGTTGATCGCACCGCACAACTTTCATGTCAGCAGGCACGAATGAAAACATAGTCCGTTAACTAACATACAAAATAGCATTAAGTTTAAAATAACTGCAAAAGTTATTAGCAAATCTTATAGTACGAATAAACGGAATACATTAATATGCAAATTCAGTATTATTATTTTTTATTATTACTATTCTTCTTCTTCTTCTTCTTCTTCTTCTTCTTCTTCTTCTTCTTATTATTATTATTATTATTATTATTATTATTATTATTATTATTATTATTATTATTATTATTATTATTATTATTATTATTATTATTATTATTATTATTATTATTATTATTATTATTATTATTATTATTATTATTATTATTATTATTATTATTATTATTATTATTATTATTATTATTATTATTATTATTATTATTATTATTATTATTATTATTATTATTATTATTATTAATCAGAATACATGCTGCGATACGAAATACATGTGCACGCAGCCATATATTGGAGTGAAGGAACGGAAAATATGTACAGTTTGTTCTTAGTTGACTACGTAAAGCATCGCCAAGGAAAACCATTACGAAGTGGTGAAAAGCGAATTGTTTTAAACGTATTTGCATGACGCATCCACTAACTTGCGCCATATTAATGTCAATCATAGGGACCACGAAGGAATACAATTTTCCACTTTGTTTACATTGTAGTTCAAAGTAAGATCGGCGAAGGTACATATTCAAGAGTTATACAGATGACAAGTGACGATCGCAAACAAATTATCAGATGTGTCGTGATTGGTTAAAGCACATGTTTTGTAGTGTCTTATTAGTGAGAAGCAGTATGATGCAGCAAGTGTGAGATTAACATAATGATTATGTTTGATTATTATTTATCATGAGTAAGGGAAAGATAGGAAATGACAATTTTATATGTATTAATAAATTTTAGAATAGGGAATGTAGGAATAGGAAAGATACGGAGGGGATTCGACACTGAAGCCAGGCTCATTGTACTTATGTCTCCAAGGGGGCACAATGAGGTGAGAGGAGACACCGGGCGGCCAGATGCAGACTAACGGCACAGACATTGACAGACGCTTCTAAGATTTCCCAAGTTTGACGATACCTGAAGTTCAGCCGGGGTTCAACGCCTCCATACGCCGTCCCTGGACAGCGAGGGACGGAAAGCGTTACTGTGCGCTTATCATCCTTGCCAAACCGCACCTAACACCTTCAATGGCACTTGCGACACTGAAGGAACCAACGGGATGAAGGATGAATGAACTGATTAATGAAGTGAAATGGAATTACAGGACATTCGGAGGTACAATTGTCCTTCCCATAATTCCCCTGGCGACCTGGGGAAACTTCCGAAGAAACCCATGGGTCAGGAAAGTCGGTCACGGGAATCGAAACCGCGACTTCCCGAATGCGAGCCTCCCGTGTTACCATCTCGCCCGGCATAGGCACAGTAAGTTACGAGTAAAGAAATGCACGTGAGAAAATAAAGCGCAAACATCGTTAGCTGGAAGACCGCCACTGAAGTTGAAATGCGCAACACGCGCAGCCCTGGAGCTAGATGGCTACCGGCAAGTCTAACCTCTTATAAACTCAACATACCGTAACCGTGTATGGTCGGATATCTGCTAAATATTTAGTCGCACTTCATGTTTCACAGTGCTTAAATGATAACTACATATAAAAATCTGATGTGTAGCATTCACATGATTTTCTCTACTCTTGTCCTAACCATTCTTACAAACTCTTATTCCTGTATCTTCTTCGTGTTAGAGGGGCTCTAATGACCTAGCTGTCGATGGGCCCTTAAACTCTACTCACTCACTCACTCACTCACTCACTCACTCACTCACTCACTCACTCACTCACTCACTCACTCACTCACTCACTCACTCACTCACTCACTCACTCACTCACCACTCACTCACTCACCACTCACTCACTCACTCACTCACTCACTCACTCACTCACTCACTCACTCATTCACTCATCGTTAGATTGGACAAACATTTGTATAAATTGTCTTATTGTTTATCTTCTTGTGGCTGCAAAGAGAATGTGGGAATACAGTAGGCTTTGAACAATAGTCAAATCTTTTAAAGCTTTCAAATTTGGTTCTCTTTGCACGCTTAACTAATAAAAAAATGAACAACGATGTTCCATTTCACCAAAGTTTTAAGTTTTCTGAAACTGACACAAATAACAAGGAATACATATATCCGAAATGGTTCACTCTACAAAAAAGGTTATTTGGGCATAAATTGTGTGTTTTAGCAAGAGCTACATTTTTCGTATAGTAAGATTTTGTCTATCTCTTATGGTTTACTAGTTATTCAACAGTCATCCAGAGCAAACAGGACTACATAGGCTATAGCCCGAAAATTCAAAATACACATTTAATTTGTCATACAAATCTTACACATAAGACATTTAAATCAAAATCGTTAGAGCCATTTTCAAGAAAATCAAAATTTTCAAAACATTTTCCATGTAAAGGGTAGTTTAGGGTGGGGCTATTTTCTTCAAAATAGCAGTGGGAGGCAGTAATCTATGACTTTAACTCGTCTAGCGCTTAAACGAAGCACCGCAGCAAAAAACTTTCTTTAAAAATAGTGTTTAAAATGATGTTGTCTATCAGCTCCCAAAGTTTCTCGCTCTATTTTTTAGACATTCTGTAGATGCTGAATTGCTTTGTACATTGGCTCTTGGTTTTCCGTAAATCAAAAGCATATCAATGTAATCTTCTGTCGAATAAATTGTGAAGGAATGGCACAAAATATCATACAACAGCTTACTGTGGAGATTAAGGGAGTCGGCATTCATAATAGCACACGACTGCCATAGTCCAATGGGGCAGAAGTCATTATACCTACCTGTTCTATTACAAAATAAAGACAACCAAAAACGATTTATGTCATTATGTCCTGAAGCCCCAGGGACTTTATAATTTGACTATTGTGAATTCGATTTCGAAGCGTTGACGACCATAAAAAAATTGTACCGTACCGAGACGCAAACCTATGCCTCACGGGTTAGCACACAGGATACAGTCAATTCTGTACAGCTATTTCGAGGCTGGACTGAAAACACATTCCGAGCTCAGTAGTACTACTTGTATGGCAGGCGCTGTCATTGCCACTTCGCGAGTTTTCGTGATTAATTTAGCCTTTTAAGACAGTTTTAATCCTTTGTTGGGAGTTTTAATATTATTGTTTAAATGGCGAAAGCTATTGTTCATGTTATTTGAGATTTGTGAGACGCAGTTTACGGAAAAGTTTAAATAAACTGTTATTTAACATTATATGTGTTTTGACTGCTTTAAGTACATGAATTCGCCATATAGTAGGTCCATTTTATCAGAGGCATTTACTGAATTACGTTATGTATACTCTAATAAAAAATTTCTAAAATTGTAGTTGGAAACAGGAATTCGCTCTCAGTAAACGAGTCCTGTGCTTTTGAGGTGTACTTTAGCGAGGAGTACGTTCTATCCCTTAAACCACTGTTTCCCTGAACTTGGCACATTCCTCTCTCTAAGAACGTCAAGCAATACCTTTTAGTAAGAACAAAACTGGACCAAAGCGCACATGCAATTTTATGGGTGGCCTAGCTTCCAAAAAATCAGGGGCGGCTACCTCACCTGGTATTTTGGGCGTGTATGACCATTTAATGTTGTTCAAAGGTCTCTTTATCATTCTTGAGGTACTTTTACGGGCCGTAAATCTACAACACGGGACCAACGGCTTTATTTCCCTTCCAAAGGAAACCCTGCTATAGATTTTTACACCGAAAAACTCCATCACCAGTTTTGAACCCGCTACCTTGGAAACCAGAGGCTATCATGCTACACCTAGACCACGGAGGACGACTGTAAACAAAGTAAATCAAAAATGAAAAATCTGATAAATAGATAATTGGACGTATAACTTCAGCATCTTTCAAAAATAGGAAGCGACTTGTTAATGAAAATCTCCTTCACCCATACTACTCTTTGCATGAACACTGCTGGGTTACTTTTCATTTTTTCAAAGGTGATTTGAAGGGTTTCAATTAAAATATATTTGACGCATTGATATGAGAAATAAAATGAATATCTTATACTTTCTATGAATAATCTATCAAGCTCTCTTTATCTGATTGAATTTTGTACTTATTTGTGTAACTAGGAAAATGTTATCCATGCACATAACCTCACTATTGGAAGGTATCTATGTAAAATTAACAAAAATACCCATGTGATTTGTATCAAAGAAATATTTTCTCAAGTGTGCGTTCTACAAAGACACTGCTCGTAAATTTCCAATTTTCGTTTATTTTTCTTACTTACGTTCGATTGTAGAAAAGCCTGTTATCAAATAACGATTTTAATTCTGGTTCTGCCTCCTTGCAAGCTTGTGATAAGCACTTCTTGCTTAATTTGAAATCATTCACGAGTAACGCATAAATGTGAATTTGTCATTGGTAGAAAAAGTCATGTGAGTGTGTCAGTCTCTTGTGTCTACACTAAAATATATAATACACGAGTAACATATAGATAAATATATAAGATTTGTAAGAATAGTTTGCAGAAGACATAAAGTAAACAATAGTAGTTCGAGAAATTTCAATTAATAGCCTTAACATCGTAAAAGTAAGGCAAATGTAATATTTCGATTATTGAAATTCGTGGGGAATTTTTCCTTTTGGGAAAAGTGCTTAAAATGACATAGGGTGTTTTCTGTAATAGAGATAAACTATTCTGATATCGAATTTCATGACAGTTGTTTTAGTCATTATTAAGTGAAAAGATAAAATGTACACGTTCAAAAATAATGAATACTATTAATACCTAACAATTGTTCAAGCATATAGAATACGAAAGTAAGAGTGGTAGCCAATGGATACAAGGGTTAAGGAAATACATGACATGAAATTAACACAAGAAACAATACAGGATGGAGCAAACTTATGAAAGTTAACACAAAATTTCGAAGGTTTACAGGTTAAAAAAAGAAGAAAACAACTACAATTTGGACAGAAGAAAGAAGAAAAAATCACAGTTACAGGATGAAGAAACATTGGAAAGATAGAAATGAGAAAGAAAAGAACAAGTGAATATAAATGCAGTGGGTTGCTTAACGTGGTCCGTAGATGCCCTGAAGCGAAAAATGTCACGATACCTTCTCCAGTGACACTTCGACAGCGTCACTGAGGATGTCTACCGAAGCTGTGGACGAAACGTCTAGAACACCAATCTCCAGCAGATCACGGCAAAACAGCCCGGAATATATTTCATCTTATAATTTATAACTGTATTTAGAGACTTCATATTTTATCGGTGCAAATGTCCCAATAAGTGCAGTCTTGATTTGAAACTCTAGCATAAGCTATTAAGTCCGCATCATGCGGACATTTGAAAAAACTTGTGTATTGCCAATAAGAAACCCACTGTATCTTTGCCTCTTAAGGGATCCTTGGATGGCTCGTGCGCCCCAGGAGAAACACTTCCGAACCGTTATTTTCTTTTGTCTTTAGCGAGAGTAGTCGGTTTAAGGGTAATGAGGCTTCCCTCGGAAAATTTAAATTCCTCCCGCCATGTGAAGAGCAGTATGTGAGGAAGGAAACCGCCTCGGAGTGCCTTTCATTGTTGCATTGCTCTCCGTTTTTTATATACTTCTTCTGCTCCTTCCTATGGCGCAGTAAATGAAACAAAGAGGCTAGAAAACAAAAGAGTGTGTCCTTCCTTTTATATACACATATAGGTTTTCCTGTAGCTTATCCTAGCAGTATTTTCTAGCAAGAAACTGGCGAGCATTATAGCGACGTTTTCGCTCTCCAGTGGCGGCAAGTTCAGTACACTTTGTTCGTTCTTGGAGTCATTTTCAAAAGAATTCTGTGTTCCATTCACACCAATTTCTCTGCCCACAGTATTTAATATTTTTATGCATTTCATGCATTGATCTTACAACTGTTTATTTTTCTACTTCATGTTAATCCAGACAAGCGTATGCAGATATAGTTCCAATAGTACCATATACATGTATAATGTGGTCTCAAAAGGCTGAAGACATTGATGTTTCGAAAGTGGGTCACTACATTTGAAATGTTATTGACACTTCGAGCAGCAAAAGAATGGTGACAGGACATTAAGTATTGGAAAATTCAAAACAATAGCAAATGGTTAATGTCTACTCATACTCAAAAATATTTATTATAAATTGTGTGCTTTAAGGAGATCTAAATTTGATACAATTTATAGTTGACCTGAGCCACTAACAATTTGATTGCAATGCAAGTGATATGTATGAGCTGTTGTGTGAGTTTCAAATCTTACAAGTTTTTTCATAACTATTAAAAATTCACAATCACAAATTTTCAGGATAATCTGTATGGGGTTAGGAATTTTAATGGTGTTATTAATCTGAATAAGCATGAATGAAGTTTTTTATTTAAATAATTAAAAATAAAAAGCTTGTCTCTCTGTTTGTTTTTCATCCAGTTCAGATCTATGTTTAAAGTTTCAAAGGACTTCAGAGGTCATTCTAGATAAAATTCAAAATATATATTTCATTTGTCATGAAAATATGCTTACTATGACATTTTAATCAAACGATAGCCATTTTTTTTAAAAAAATCTAAATTTTTGAAATTTTTTCTATGAAAAGAGTAGTTTGGGGTGGAAGTATTTTGTTGGAAACAGTTTATATTGTATTGTTACCTAGCTCTGAGCTATGTTTAAAGTTTAAACTCTCTGGTTCATCAAGGAGTTAGTTTAAAATCAATTGTCAAGTTTGTACCAGAAGACAGACAAGAAAGTATGTTTTAGAATATCCCGGCAACATGACCGCTTGTAATGGTGCTTCTAACTGGGAAAGTGCAGGAACTCTGCCACCTGCTCTGTTGTGGCAACACTCCGGCCACCCCTAGGATCCATTCACCTCATCCATCCCCGGGGGTGCCCCCTCAGGGCCATACACACAAAATATTGCCTTTCGGTCAAAGTACTGTTCCCCTCCCAACTTGTCATTGAGTCATATGGTGGCTTAAAATCCCATACTGTTACCATGCAAGCGTGAGAAACAAATATGATTTTAAAAGAATGAAAACATATTGAACAATTCGAAACACTAATAATGATATCTCGGAAATTACTTAAACCACAAAAATAGTTATTTGAAATACGTTGTGGGTTTTAAAAAAGAGATACGTTTTTGTGTCTAGTACGTTTTCATTTATCGCTTAATATTTACCAGTGATAAATATTATACTTGTGAATGAAGAGAACTACGCAGACTCTTACAAGAAAAATAAAAATCTTTAGAGGCATTTTTAAAAAATCAAAACCTTTGACAAGTATCCCATGTAAAGGGTAGTTAGGTGTAATGGAAACGTTTTCGTGCGGCATCTTTGCAAGACACACTGAACTTTCGATGGGGTTTCAGCACTATTGGTTTTTTTTGTGTGTTGTGCAAGAGCCGCCACTGCAGCACGTGTGTTATACAGAGAAGAGACAATGTGTGTGCGTAATTAGAGCCGTAGGAAAAGGCACATAAATCAGCAGCCATCTTGGATTTATATTCACGTGTAGTAGTAGCTTGGTTTGCATCTTCCGGTGTATAGCGATCTTTTATCCAAACAAAAGGATTACTTAAATGGATTTAGTAGAGTTCCTCCGAAGGGCGGCTGGGCTCGCACCCGCCTCTGGTGTACAGAGACACTCCTTGATTATAAACAAGTATGGCGTCGTTGTGACTTGCTGGGTCTACAAGAAACTGATATCATCAGGAAGAATGTCTCGAGCAATAATTTCAACGGATATGTGATAATAATCATTTGTTACTATTGACCGAAACAACAACAGATGGCAGCACAAGACGAAAGAAGGGAAAATATGCATTTTCCGCTATTTCGCTTGCTGCTATGGCAGCGTTGGACTGGAGCAAATTGTGTTAATGTTAAATTTTCAAGCCATAAAATTCTGCAGTATTTAGATGGTTATGACAAACCCACAGGAACATATATGGTATGTGTTGAAATCCATGACACAAGGAGTTCAGCGTTCTTTCAGATGGTATTAAAAAACAATTCTGAAGTGTGAAGACAAGGAAACAATTTTTTTTTCTGGCAAGATGGAGCACCTTTTCACTGGCATCTTGCTGTAAGAAATGTTATAGCTAAACAGCCCGCAGTAAGATAGATTGGGTGCACTGGGAACTAAGGAAATATGTCCTTTCTTTGAAGTAGGTACTGTTTGTGTTTCTCTTTCTAAAGACACCAATTTCGTGATAACCCAGTAACTGATAGCGACGATTGTATACTAGTTTATAATCACGATGTGCTTCTGTGTAGACTCTGTCCATATGGCTAATCTATAGACATATATGTCATCAACAACATGCACTAAAGCAATGTTAGCGAACTTCACTCCTTCGTGGACGGAAACCTTGTGACTTCTGCGCATACGTGACTGCGCAACTTCTCCCACATTAGTCTTTCTGGTGAAGTTGCCACTGCGCATGTAAGGGAATTGTTCTTGTCCTACCTCACGACGCCCCACGCGCCAGCATCCGCGCCATCTCTCCGGCACCGCCAACACCAGTCGTCTGAAAGCGCACCTGAAAGATAAGGACACTTAATAAGGGGAAATGATGGAAAGAAAATCGTAGTATGAAATTAAGCAATCTAGTATTCGTATAAGTGACAAGGGGAAACCACGGAAAAGCCCAAGTCAGAGTGCGCGGTCGCCGGGGATCTCCCGAATGCGAATCACGCACGTTCTTTCGACACCACTTCACTCGGTAAGGAGGTAAAATTTCAATAATATAACTAGAAGAAATACAAGCTATCTATAAAATAATTAACAGCAAAGGCAGAGAGAACAAGAGCACTATGATGGGATACTGAAACAGGCGAATTCCGCGAATCAAAGTTATTTGAAGAAACGAACAAAAACAGGGTCGTTGTCCTTTTGTTCAGAAGTATGTCACTAGCCCGTGCACTGTACTCTAAGGTTCATTAACGCTCTGAAGCAAACGCATCTACAACCTCTTGGGCAGGCAGATAATGAAGTTTTGTAAATAATGGCTTTTCAGAATGTGGGAGAAAACAAAGAGAAATGGAAAGTTGAGTGTATAGTGGAACGTCCCATGGAGGTAATGAGGTGTAACTACTCCACATTATGTGGTCTGTATGTGCCCACACTAATGCCAACTACAAACCTGTAATTTTCCCTTCTGTTAAAAGTTTCCGGTGGTTGGCGATGCTGCTTAACGTTTGCCCACTCATTTGTACCCCACCACGAGATATGAATGTTTAAGTAGCATGAGAATCCATTGTTGTATTGTTTTCACTCGCATGGCCCACATCGATCATCGCATGCTAAAACCGCCGCTTCAGAGCTGATTTTCGTGTACGGCATTTGTTTAGGTGCACTAATCGCTTCAGATGTTTCTCCGGTGCTTCTTTGTTTCTAGTTGATGTACGTGATCGCGCATCTAATGGTGGCATTAAATACCCTTGTTCTTTAGCCCGTTCTCTGTACAGGAAAAGTGCTTGTAAATTTATTCAAAGTTAAATCCCGTGAAACCTCTACTTTCTCTCTTAAAGTAGAAGCGGAGTTGAAGTCCACTAAAAAATTCAATATTGAGATTTCAATAGAAATGCACTTTTTGGATCCATTGAATTCCCACTCAGTAAATTTCCATTCAAAATCGCAAAGCCTGATAAGTACCAAATTTCATATGCAAGTAGACTGTTTAAACCTCAATTACAATGGGTAGGTGGGTGGGTGCGTGCACGCGCGCGCGTGTGTGTATGTGTGTGTGTGTTTCTGTCTGTCTGTCTGTCTGTCTGTCTGTCTGTCTGTCTGTCTGTCTGTCTGCGAACAGCATAACTTAAAAACGAAAAGTTGGTTAAAACCGTATTGGTATTTAAGTTTAATATGCTTCAAGGATGCCACGCGAAGATTTTGAAGAAAATTCCTCTATCCTAAACTACCTTTATGTCGAATCCTTTTGAAAATTTTTATTTTCTCAAAAATGGCTCTAAAGATTTTCATTAAAATGCCATGTTTAATATATTTTTATGGCAAATGAAATGTATATTTTGTGTTTTCTACCTATAGCCCATGTAGTCCTGTTTACCCTTGATGACTTTTCCATAACTATTGAACCATAAGAGCTAGACCAAATCTTACTGTACAAAAATATAGATCTTGCTAAAACACACAATTTATGTCCAAATACATTTTTTGTAGAGTGAACCATTTCCGAGATATTCCTTGTTATTTGTGTTAGTTTTACAATACTTATACTTTCACAAATAGAAGATCGCTATTCATTTTTATATCATAACCGTGCAAAAAGAACGGAATCTCAAAACTTTAAAAGGTTTCACTATCGCTCAAAGCCTATTGTATTACCATATTCCCCTTGTACCTACAATAAAACGAGCAATAAGATGATTTATCTCGACTAACATGAAGAAGATAAGAGGAATACGAGTGTGTAAGAATAGTTAATACAAGAGTAGAGAATGTCATGCGAGTGCAACACAGAAGATTTTTTCACAAAATTTTTCCTCCCCGATCATTTTATGAACTAATTTCTCATATTTTCATTCTCTCAAAACTTGTTCTTCAATGTCCATTGAAATGACATAACCTCAATTTGCACTAAGTTGTACATTTCTGAAAAATTCCATGATGTTCATGTAGGTACCTTAATTAATACCCTGTTGTCTGTCAAGATCTCATACAAAGAGTGCACGTAATACAGCATTGAATTAATTGCGTAATAAACATGAATTATATTATCATAAGTGATCTAACTCGAGGTTATGTTATTCCGCAAAAATTGCGAGCGACTACAAGTCCTGAGTGATTTTGCTAAAGGAATAACACAACCTGAAGTTTGACTCATTTTTATTATTTTAGCGAATGTTACAACATCAGGAAGTAATAAAATTCTAAAAACGAACTACTTACGTAATATATTAAATAACCTTAGTGTTATTTTTGCAATACAACACGTTTTGAGCTTTAATGAATTATTACAAATATCACAGCTTTACTGCCTTTGGAAGTATACAAAATGAAGTCCTGACTTTAACAGTTGCATGTCAATAAACAATGTTATGTAAAATAAACCACAAGTAAATTAATGTGGTGTAATATAATCTGCAAGTACTGAATTTCTCTGTTTCTCCTGATTTTTTCTGGTTTACAATTTTCTATTAGTTAATCTATTTCAAGATTCCCCAAATCGTTTCCTAGCTGCCGCCATTCTTACTCTGTTTCTATACTGTCTTACTGTTGCTGTATCGATAGTTATGTGTATGTTTAATTGCGAATTTGGGTTGGCAAAACTGACAGGAAAGCTTAAATGACCAGGAAGCTGTTGACTATTGGGCCCTGAGGTAAATAGTCCGTGTAAATTAACGGTTGGGATAAATGCTAATAATGTGTCATTTTAATAAAATTGCATTTCTTGAAAGTTCTTCTTTCTCTGTTTACTCCCTCCGATTGGATTACTTACGCCCATAGGACTTAAAAGTGAACGCCTGACGTCAGATGGCTGTCGAGGAGCAGACAAACTCTTGATCAGATAGAGTAGCCGGAATGGGTGATCAACCCGAAGTGAGCAGGGTGAAAGTATTTGAGAGCAAAATCTTTGAAAGGAAAGATGATGAACCCAGAGAAAACCCACCTAGACGTCACTTTGTCCATCACAAATCTCACATACGCTCCTACGTTCCCCTGGAATCGAACCCAGGCCGCTTCTTAAAAGTTATATCTCGGAAATGGTCTCGATTTCGGCAACCACGTCTGCCAACCTGGGAATATTCTCTTTAACGTTTACAAGAATTTTTTCGATTATTTGATACGCCTTGTTGAAATATTCGAAATGACAGCAGTCATAGACTGGGGGAATCGCTTGATTCCCAAAGACCTGACGCACAGCTAATAGGTACTAATTTCCAGGCAGAATTGAACTCTATATGAGTCCATTCCCATTTCCGTATTTTTATGTTGGGATCAATCCGGAAATGAGATCGAACAACATTCATGCAACGAGATTTCGATCCGATCCCACTAAATTAGCGGATTGGATCCAGTGGTTGAAGTTCGTTTGAATTCGCGTTCCCATGCGTATTCAATCCGAAAAAAGAACTCAAATCGACTTGAATTCGCCATAGAAACGCAGTAATTGACTTTATCCTGTAGTGGGGAAATATACGAGGGTTGCCCAATAAATATGCCCTATATTTCTTTCTTCAAAAATATTTATTCCAAAAAATTGAAGTTTACATATTATATGAAAGAATAATGTTTTGTCTGGTCACTGTGTTTTTCTACATAATCGCCTTCAAGTTCCACGGCGTTTTTCCAGCGAGACACGAGGTCATGTATTCACTGTTGTTACTCTGCCTGCGGAGCCAGGTTGTCACCGCGTGAATCACCTCTTCGTCGCACTTCAAATTGTCTTCCCCGAATGGCATTCTTGAGTGGCCCAAACAAGTGGAAATGTGAGGTAGCCAACTCGGGGCTATAGGGTGGACAGGGTAACACTGTCCAATCCTGTTTGGCTCAAAGTGTGTGCAAGATGTTTCATCCTGTCACAATCACAATCTGGGACAAGAAGGCCTCTCCGTCTGCCTCAAAGCATTGCAACAAATCGGATACAATGTCTTTACTTTGGGATTTGTGATTGACAGTAAGATACCGAGGAACTATTAGGTGTTATTTCCTTTAGGCTTGTAGGTCGTGGTCTAGAAGGCACTGTGGGTATCAACGAAGATGCCAAGCGCAGTACTTGGTGAAGCGTTGGTATCTACAATGCCTTCTAGATCACGGGCTACTAGCCTGAAGGAAATAAACATACCTAATAGTCAGGACACCGGACGTGAAAGCCTAAGTTTATATCGAGGAACATTGCGTGACATTCATATAAATTAATACACAGACAAAAATAATGTTGGCATGCTGACGCTCACTTAGGTGCACCTATTTGAAGAACCCTCTGTTCTAATGTTCTTATGACAAACTCAGGAAACTGTACTTCTGACATCGAGTAAATGAGTAAATTAGTTTTTCAAAATTCTAATTTTATAGTGAAAATTGTTGTTTATATAATTTTAAAAAGTTAGCTAAATTTGTGTAAAATACAATATTATTTCAAAATCATATGTACATTTTTGAAGTCCATATGATGTTTAAGCAGCTCAGAAAATTTGAGCTTCGTTAATGGAATAGTTTTGGAGAAAATGCTATCTATAGAAAATTATTAGCTTGGAGAAAATGGAAGAAAAAAATAAAAACAGACAAGGTCATGGCAGGTGTAGCCTGTTTTAAATGCTATTTTGACAACTATACAATCTACAATAACCCATCTATTATATATCAGTGAATGCTGAAGGGAATGGGATTTCATAGTGAAAGGGAAAAAGTGAAATCGTTTTGTCTTAGAAAGTACAAATTGTCCTTAAAACAACAGCTCAATTCACTGTCTGTGCTGCAATTTGGATTGCGCATCCAGGAATTCCGACTGTTCCGGATACGATGTGTTTATATTGAAGTGGTGAAGAAAACTTGCTCTTATCAAGTTGTAGAGAAGATCAGTAAGTATAAACGGACATTGATCTGTTAAGTAAGGTAAACAAACCACATGGCATTCAGAGTCGCATGACTGATTCAGAAGATCACTATTCAAACCGAAAAGCCATCAAAATGCCACCGTCATCATTAGCTTGTCTCTCGGACTAAGGACATTTCCGCAGCAAAATGGCGCCCGTTTCTCTCCCCTGTCTGTGCACTACAATAAACAAGTGAATGGCGTGCACATAAAGACTGCTTAGCTTCGCGCTTCACGGCACCCAGATAACAGAAACTGTTCTTTGTGTGCATCTCTGCCGCGTTATATTACACTTTCCCTGAGGGAACAACCCGACTGGAAAATACTGCACCATCTTTCATAAGCGTTCCTCATTCTAAATGTCACAGTAGTTAACGTCATATCTGCGGTGAGATTCACTTTATGGCATTAATTTGTTTCTTCTCCAGGGGTGCCAACATTTCCAACACTGCCAACATTTCAAACGGTGAATAAATAATAATCGAAGCGCTGCTAAGATACTTTTTGCTTTCTCTACTGCGTATAGTAAATAGAGGAAGCATTGTATTCCCCCCAAAAATTCGATGTCGAGATTTCAGGGGAAATATATGTTTAGAGGACCCCTGAATAAAAAAAAAACATTCTTAGTTAAAAGGTCCATGTGTGTGTGTGTGTGTGTGTGCGTGCGTGCGTGCGTGTGTGCGTGCGTGTGTGCGAGTGTGTTGTGTGTGTTGTGTGTGTGTTGTGTGTGGTGTGTGTGTCTCATGTGTGTATCTGCCTGAAAAGCATAACTCAAAAATCTGATGTAACTCAAATAACTTTTTCTAGTCTTGTAATAACTAGTCTTAAAAATTCTTTATTTTTCTATCTTCTTCGTGTTAATGGAGATAAACATTTGCAGAAATTATCTTCTTGCTCATTTTGTTGTAGACACAAGGTAAATATAGGAATACAGTAGACTTTGAGTGATAGTCAAATCTCAAAGCTTTCAAATTCCGTTCTCTCTGCATGGTTAACATATAAAAAAAGAATAACGTTGTTCCATTTGACACAAGTTTCTTTTCCAAAGCTCACACAAATAACAAGGAATATCTCCAACATGCTTCACTCTACAAGAAAAAAGTATTTGAATATAAAGTGTGTGTTTTAGAAAGAGCTACATTTTTGTATACTAAAATTTGGTCTATCTCTTACGGTTTGCCAGATATTCAAAAGTCATCCAGAGTAAATAGGACTTCATAGGCTATAGCCATAAAATTGAAGACACACATCTCATTTGCAATAAAAATATCACAAACATATGGCATTTTAATCATAATCGTTGGTCATTGTCATGAAAATCAAAATTTGCGAAAAATTTTCCATGTGAAGGGTAGTTCAGGGTGGGGCTGTTTTCTTCAAAATCTTCGTATCGCGTCCTTGAAAGACATTATACTTAAATATCAACTTTGATTTTTTGCCGACTTCTCGTTTTTGAGTTATTCTGTCCATAACAGACACACACATACAAACCTTTTCCTAAAATGCTTTTTTTTTGGGGGGGGGGTTGGGTTCAGGGGGTCTCAAAACATATATTTCCAGTGAAATCTTGCCATCGAATTTTTGGGTGGAATACAAACAATATTTCCTCTACTTACCAGAAGAGAAAGTAAAAATGAACGTTTAGAGCCAGGAAAAATGAACACCTGTATAAAAGTAAATAGGTAATGTAAAAAGATTTCATATACAAAAAGGAAAAGGAAAATAAGGTGGTTCGGTCATTTAATGAGAATTGATAATAATAGACTTACAAAACAAATGTTCAAATATATACATATATACGGAAGTAAGAATGGTAACAACTGGATGCAATGAAAGAGGTAAATAAAATGAAATTAATAGAGGAAATAATACAGTATAGAACAAAGTTAAGTTAATACAGAATTTCGAAGGTTTCCACTTAAAAAAAAGAAGAAAACAAATACAATTTGGACAGAAGAAAGAAGAAAAATCAGTGACAGGATGAAGAAATATTGGAAAGATAGAACCGAAAAAGAAAAGAAGTGAATATACATGCAGTGGGCTTAACGTGGTCCACAGATTATCTGCAACGATTAATGATGATGATGATGATGATGATGATGGTGATGATGGTGTTGTATCACCTATAATGAAGTAAAAACGAAAGCTAAATGCTTAGCATCCAGTTTTTTGCTGTCCAGCATATCAGAGCAGCGATCTATAAAAGGCTATGATAATAATGACAATAATATAGGTCATAGACATTGCTGCAGGAAGCATGTACACTTCCTATGAGGGCTAATTTATAGTGGTGATAATCCTTGCATGCGGTTGTTAAAAACAAATGGCTGTCGCGGCGGTAACAAGACGCATAAACACGCAACTTGCAAAGTGTGATAGGTCGTAAAGTTGTCGCTGTCTTTTATCAGCCGGGGTTTGAGACACTGCCCCATAATGAAGCTAGTTTGTAAGTTGTAAAAGTTAATTGCACGTTAACTATCCGGCGTATGCCAGAACACCATGTTTTTATTTTTGCAAACAAAACATATGCATTACGGTTTATCGGTTGAGTGTTAAATTTTATATTACTCTTTACTGTGGAAAAATTATTCCCTAGCTGATGTCTTGCACATAATTCTGTTTGCTATTAAGCTTCTTTTGTTTTTTATTATTTGTGGAACAAATATATAGCTACCTCACAAAATACGCTTGCACTGATTGCATTTTAAATTAATTTTTAGGCAGTTGATAGTAAGAGTGTGCCCTTTAGTAGCTCACGACTGTGTTAAAAGTAGAACATGCTTTTACTCAGTGCTCAAAAGCAATAGCACGCAATTAAAAACGAGTGTTCTTAATGATTCAGGCAGTATTTCTGTGCAAGTCCTCTGCAATGATATGAAATGTGAGTCAGCAGAAAGGCCCCCTGACATTATCAAGTTAAGATACAGATAGCATAGACTGACTTCTTTTGTCTTGTGGTATGAAGAAGAAAGTGAGATGAATTAAAATTTAACGTCTCGATGTAAAGTATTGATTATAAAACATAAACTGAAAAAGAACAGTGAATTTGTTGTGATTCTTCAATGCAAGCAATAATTTTTGTAATCGAACTATCGCTGAGTTTTAGCAGAAAAATTGACTAAAATAATTGTTAGCGGTGCCTAGTAATTACTCCATTAGAGAGGGAACCCACCATTTTTAGAGGATTTTCCTTCTGAGTGATTTATTGAAAAATAATGATTTACGAGTGTAAATAAAACGTTCAAAAATTCTTAAAAGTGAAGAAGATTATTTAATCTATCTGATGTATCCGTGCCATCCCTGAGATTAGTGATTATTAAAAGAATCTTCAGGATCGTCGGGGGAGACTAGGCCTTGGATAGTAGAGGCACGCTAAGGCTTCCACCCTTCCATCCATCCGATCATTAATAGTAACAAGAACATATAATAAAATAAACATGTTCCAAAAGTTCGCACAAACGTGTGGCTAGTGGATAATAATTAAATGTTCCATGATCCATCCTATAGTTTTTAAAACTACCTACTTAATGATGATAGTTCAAATCCCAGTTGTGGCATTGAATATTTAAGTTCCAGTTCTACCTCTCAAACTTTGCCCACACACGACTTGTG
Organism: Tenodera sinensis; assembly: GCA_030765045.1. Classification (NCBI taxonomy): domain Eukaryota; kingdom Metazoa; phylum Arthropoda; class Insecta; order Mantodea; family Mantidae; genus Tenodera; species Tenodera sinensis. The sequence goes on along the minus strand of CM060971.1, from coordinate 57,844,468 downwards.
TGTTTAAAAACACCATCAGTAAGTTTGTTGGCATAAATAAATAATAATTACCATCTGAAGGTTATTTAATCGTGGGACATAAAGTACTTACAATAGTAAGTCACCATTGGGGTAATTTATCTCTGATGTGAGACTGCCTTTGTGCTTTACCAGGAGAAATGCGAACTGGTTTGAGAATTTAATGCAGTTCTGGCAGTTTGTCACAATAGCTCAGTGGTTAGAGCAGCCGCCCGGTAAGCGGAAGGTCTGTGGTTCAAATCCCAGTTGTGGCATTGAATTTTTAGGTTCCAGTTCTACCTCTCAAAGGGTAATAATTTATTATTTCAATGATCGTACCCCATCTGAACGTCCAAGACTTGTTGAAGTGCTTTATTTCCGATTCCTTTCATCGAGATATGTACTTTGTGATTGTGATGTGCTGCAACAATTGCCAGCAGCGTACAACCTGAGGGTAGGGCTCTGACGTGTATAATTACGGCGTGGTTTCATCCCACCCACTTGTAACATCATTACGTCATGCCCATGAAAGCGAGACGGCCATATTTGTACGTTTAAATGCTGCACTCGCTTGCCAGCAACAGCAAAACAATTTCAACTTTCCACTCTCCTTGGCGTCCGTAACGTATGAGAGCGCCCATTTTCTCATTGTCCGTCCGTACATTATCCGTCACGATGCGGTTTCGACACACAGGACATCATAAACCCACAATACAAAATGTGCAGCATTCAGTTTCACACCCTGAGTTTGTGTTAAATATGTGCACCTTAGATGTATGCCTTAAATAAAGGGTGATCCAAAAGACTGTGAACCGGCTGCGCTGTTTTGTCTGTACGAGTCCTCTGCGCTCGTCGCCGACTGCCGCTGTCATAGAACAGCACGGATGAAACTATGTAACGTTTTTAAAACTACTTACCCATATAATTATAGCAGATGCTGAAACCTGCCACCGTTGTTGCCCATACATTTTGGGTACTTCTTTAAGGAACTATCCATCACTCGCCGTAGTTCACGTTGAGAAATGATGGCAATTTCCTGGCAGATATTTTGTTTTAATTCTTTCAGCATGTGTGGGTTTGTCTTGTACAGTTTATGCTTTAAGCTACCCCAGAGATAGAAATCGTAGGGGGTTACGTCGGGGACCGGGGGGGGCACAAATTTCTACTAATGACTCTGTCCTGAAACACACTTTGAACTATTCCCATTGAAAGATCGGCTATATGAGCTGTGCAGGGTCTTGTTGGAAAAAGCCAAAATCACGCTCCCTGTCGGTTAATTCTCTAAGAAGTGGGGGGGGGGGGGATAATTGTATTCACGTATGTACCTGCGTCAACTGTTGAGTCGAAAAAATTGAGTCTACAACTATTCCTCCGCTAATGGCCATACACCAATTTTTTCATTATGAAGGTGTATTTCTTGAACAATATTAGGTTTCTCAGAGGCACCCACCGTCCCTTTTAACTGACTTCATTTCTTCAAATACATACATATAGCTGTAACTATACTGAGGGGGAATTATTGTCAATTAAGAGTATAAGTGGATACAATGTAATGCTACATGTTTGTGATATAAAGTGTTTTAAGAAAATACGAAATAATCTGCATTTTTACCAAGACCGAGGAATTTTAGATACTCTAGGTTCAATCCCTTATGACAATATGACAAGATAGAATTTAAAGTCATATTTATGTTCTCCAAATAAACATTAATGAATATCTTGCACGTGGTAGAATTGCAAAGTAAAATACTGACTGCACGAATGAGGTACTATCTTTCACAAAAGGAACTATCCAACTTCAGTGAGACTTGCGCGAAGGGTCACCTAATTCTCAGGCGTACTTGCATAGATTGTATAAGAATTAAATTAATCATATGCTTCCCTTGCCATACAGAGGACTCGGCAGCTATGTCACCTCGCAGCTCACCTCGCATCTTTGAAAAGCAATATTTCAACAATCCTTCTACATTAACGGGCAAACATTGCAAATTTAACTTCATTGCATCTGCAGAAAATATGTTCTTATTATAGTTTATTAAGTTGTGGACTAGAACTAAAACGATTCCAATTTTTGGCTTCCAGGCTTACACCAAATTCGTGTGTTTGCTACAGCGGAACTGGCTAAGCCGTGTTCACTCAAATCAGCAGTGGTGGGCTAACATTAGTTCGATTCCCATTTAACGCCTTAACTATTTCTTTTTTCTTTCTTAACGGGAATATCATTATTTATATAACCCGTGCGAAATATAAAATTATACAAACTAATGAAATCTGTTTCCTTATGCATTTTATTCTGTATAGCGTTGTGACTTTTCCCGCAATCTTATGAATGCTGCAGTACGATTGCCGTTTTAAAATTGAATGGTTTGTAAGATATTAATTGCAATTGCTGAAAATAAAGCAGGGAACACGCCTACCTCAACTGTCAACCATACCTCCCAAAATTGATATTGTCCTTTAAATATTCACATTCAAAGGCATCTCTATAAATTTCGTAGACTATTACGATATAATATAAGCGTGTAATAGTGTAAGATACGGTTTTAATGATCATGAAAATGCATTGTTACAAGATCTGGATGCCAGTGAACAATGTAATTAGTGATATATTAAACAGAACAGACTGCAGTTTTGATTGCTTCGGCAGAAGCAACCTTTGCACTTAGCAAGGTTGCCATATCGTTTATTTCCAAGCACTACACAATGATGCCATGTCCACATTAAGTCAATTTCTAGTAGTGTGCCTTCATCCGATTCTCCGCTCCTCATAAAAAGCTTTAGAGAATTAAACACATGGGTTAATTTCGTATTTCAAAAAATAAACATGCCAAAGGCGGGGATTGAACCCCCGGCAGCTAGATGCTCTCAATTCGACGTCAGCAACGCTCTCAGCTATTCTTCACTTGGGCATTCGAACTATCATATGATAGCTTGCTGTTAGTAACTTGGCAGCTAATTTCTTCATGTTCTTCATTGTATTACTTGGCGGAGTGCAAGATCTTATGATATTGGATAGATAATCATGAGAATTTAACACCCTATGTTTGTTTCTTGTTGTAGTCATTTATTTTTGGATATATATAGAAGACAAGGCGAAAAGATCTTTCGCTATTATAGATATTTAAAGTCAATTTTTCACCTGGCTTTGCTCTAACACCGACTTATCAGCATCTGATAGTAATACGTTTAACACCTTAAAACTGTTTTATGCCTAGCCGCGGAATATATCTCAATATTTATATCAGTCACATTTACAATCTCTCAAGTTATTTCCCTGTAGTTCATTAACACCCTGTATATCATGCGTATAATGCACTTACATGAAAAGTGAAGTGTATATATTGGATTTTCTGGGAATATTCTGTGAAGCCACCTTCATTTAGAAGTAATTTTGTATGAATGGTAAATTTTGTATAATTTTGTGTATCTGGTATAGGATAGGGGATAGACAGAAACGCACTCCGCCAAAATATGCGGATCTATTTAAAACACACAATTTATTTCATATAAAAATAATTTTGTTGTTTAATGACGCTGTCAATTGCTTGGACCACACCAGCGTTGCCGTTGCGCCGGAACTTCGTCCCGCAGGAATTCTTTTACATGCTAGTAAATTTACTGACATGGAGCTGTCGTTTTTAAGCACACTTAAAAACCATCGATCTGGCCCGGATTTGAACCCGTGACCTTGGGATCAGTAGGCCAGCGTCTAGCCAACTGAACCACCCAGACCAACTTATTTCATATGGATAAGATCTTTGCGACATAGGTAATTTCCGAGTAATCCGTTAATATTGGTTTCAAATATTAAGTAAAATCTTTGTCTCTTTCTTCTTGGTTTTTATAATCCTGTCTTCTTGTGAAATTTTGGAAATAATTTGGAATTTTAAAGCCATAGCGAGATGCTTATAAGCATCTGACTATTAGTTCGATTTCCTATATCTCTTTGTGTCTACATTCTACAGAATAACTGATGAAACTATATCTGCAAATATTTTCCATGATCAATATCGTGCAAATAGAAAAGTAAGTTTGCCTAAAATAGTTATAATAATTATATTATAATAGAAAGGAAAGAGGAACACAACAGAAATAAATAAAAGTGTTAAATAAGAGTGCCCGTTGTCACCTATATTATTTAATTTATATATTGATGGCGTAGTCAGAGAATGGCAGAATAATTTAGATATACATTAAAAATAGTATTTTAGATGTAATGCTCTTTTTAAATGTAATAAATCTTGGGAAGATTCTACCTCAATTAAACAAAATCAGTCAAAACTTCAAACTAAAAATTTCAACCAATAAAATCAAAGTCTTGGCTTTTAGATGACCAGGAACAACACAAGAAAAAATATTACAACAGTTTTAAGTACTTAGGCTGCAATGTGTGATATCTCAAAACTGAAGATATAAGAAATAAAATTAATAGATTTAATCAGATGCGTGGTAGCATGAAACGAAAGCTGAAAAATACAAGATCAGAAACAAAATTAAAATGTTATAAAGTAATGGGGTCCCAACACTTCTATATGGATCCAAATGTTGGACAGAGACATGGTTATTTAGCCAACGGATGCAGATTTATGTTATAGTGAAGCATATTTTTAGTTCTTTTTAAATATTGGTACAGTTGGTGAATTGTTTTATAATCTGTATTGGTTGGTAACGCCTCAGTGAAAACAGTGAAAATATTGAAAACTTTTACTCAAAAGTAATGCCAAGAGTGATTGTCAGTTTATAGCATTTAATAATTCTATCTCACCAATTAAGAGATGATATAGCATATGAAATGTTATTTAAATAATGTATTGTGATTAATAACCTCTTAAAAGAAATATGAAGCAGGTTCACATACACCAGCGCCCATTGCCACGGCCGTCTAAGTTTTCATACTGATACTCCAATTTGTAATTTTTTGAGGTATTGGCAATGTCAGAAGTTGGAGTATCTGCTGCTAATTTACAATTTCGTTCAGTACAAAATTTGTCATACTGATTCCAAATATAGGATTAAACAGAATACCTAAATACATCACAAAGTGAGAGTCAGCCATATTTGGCATTTGAATGGCGACTGTGTTACGTTAAATTACGTTGCGCATCTGTTAACATGATATAGCTAGATTCTGTAACCTGATCATAATATAAGAAAAGCAGAGAAGGTGGTAATGAAAATGCGATAATTTTTGCATGAAGGAAAGCTGTCATTGGTTGAAATTTGAAATTCTTATGCACATGATTGGTTGATTTCAATCAACTCACGTATGAGTGGAATAATCATAATTACTGCCATCCTTTGTAAACAAAGCCCACGCATAACCAGGTAGAGAAATCTCAGTGCCCTATTGCCAGCAAAGGACTGAAACAGAGGACTTTGAGACATTATTAGGCTGCGTAAGGTTTATTACTTCAAACAAAACGCTAATTTGGCTTCAAAATTGTTGCATCTACGACTAGTGGATGCTACTTCAAATGGTCTTTCCAACGTGTGGCTGAATATATTTGCTTCAACCCCTAACGTCATGTACCTATAAAGGAGAAAGTTATGTAAAGCAGGCAGCAGGAGCTCTATCATCTGAAGCAATGCTCAGCATTTAGGTCTCGTCAGCTGCTGCAATAGAATACAACACAGCATTATTGCGATGGGAGAAGTGATCTTTAACAGTGGCAATTACCTGTGTTTCATTTAGAAGCTTTGTGCTTTGCATTGTGGGAACAGCGCCATAAAGGCCATTGTGACTGGAGCGGACACAGATCGTATCTTGCTCCGCGTCGTCATAAACATGTGCAATTTATTTATGCACCGATATGAGTGGTACACCTAGCGCAAGAAAGTCAACATACACAGAAATTGGATAGTTTTAAAAATACACAAAGTCTAACATTAGATCAAAGTTGTGATGTGTTGCACTCACAAGACTTTCTCTACTCTTGTACCATTCTTACGAATCTTTATCCCTCTATGTTCTTCATGTCAGTTGATATAAACATTTACACAAATTATCTATTGGTAATTTTTTGTAGCTGCAAGGAGAATATGGGAATACTCAAATATTTTAAAGCTAGTCCCTACATCAAGGCCTTGAAATTCCGTTCTCTTTACACGGCTGAGATAAAAAAGTGAATAAGACATCCCATTTGAGAAAGTGTAAGTATTGTAAACCTCCAAAATGGTTTACTCCAGCACAAAAAAAGCTTTTGGACATAAATTGTATGTTTTAACGAGATCTACATTTTTGGTATAGTAAGATTTGGTCTATCTCTTACGGTTTACCCTTTATGCAAAAATCAACAAGAGTAAACAGGGCTACGTGGGCTACAGCCTGAAAATTCACAATATACATTTCATTTGTAATTATAATGCCGTAAACATGTAGCGTTTTAATCAAAATCGTTAGAGCCATTTTTAAGGAAATCAACATTTTCGAAAATTTTTCCGTGTAGAAGGATACTAACCTAAATACCTACCAACTTTGGTTTTTAACCGACTTTCCGTTTTTGAGTTGTTCACACACACACACACACACACACACACACACACACACACACACACACACACACACACACACACACACACATGCTTCTAATGAAGGAAGTGTAATTAGTTCTTCAAAGAAGAAGCTATCCTACCAGCAGAAGTGATTTTTAAGTGTAAATATTTCTGTAAATAATGATAGTAATGTTGTGATAAGTGTAAATATATTATCTAATTTTATTGATAAGAATACTCTGTGTAATTACTGCGTCTCCGGATTCATTGCACATAGTAGAAAATGTTGGTTAAAGGAGAAGACTATGTTCAGAACTTGAAATAAATTAGTAACATCGTGAATATAGTGACAGTTCAAAAACATCTGAGGCTACTAGGCGTACATATTATGACATCAATGTAAGACGTGTATGGCCTAAGATGTATAGGCAAGGGTAAAAATATTTTGTAGAATGTTGAACCTCCCACCTCCCCCTCCAAAATTCAGCTTCTACTGATGAAAATGCAGAGGATCAACCAGTGTTGCCAATTTAGCCTTTTTATGGCTAGATCTGGCCTTTTTGAGAACCCATCTAGCTATAAATTTTCCAAAAAGCTATAAGTAGCTTTCCTGGCCTTTTTTCTAAACTTCATTGGCTTTTTCTAGCCTTTTTCATTTTTTACTCATCTACCGGTACCTTTAAAATAATACATAATTTAATCTCACTACTGCAGCTATTGCACGTAATGAAACAATCCTTTTGGTGAATTCCCGAATCTTTTGAATCTGGGAGTGTGGATTCCATCAAGTTGTTAGATTCTTTGGCACGTTTTAGAAAAAGGTCTGTGTATGTATTTCGAGCCTGCGGACAACATAACTCAAAAACGAAAAGTTGGTTAGAAATCAAAGTTGGTATTTAAGTTTAATGTCTTTCAAGGATGCGACACGAAGATTTTGAAGAAAATTGTTCCACCCTAAACTACACTTTACATGGAAAATTTCGATTTTCTTGAAAATGGCTCTAATTATTTTGATGTCGGTCTGGGTGGCTCAGTTGGTTAGACGCTGGCCTACCGATCCCAAGGTCGTGGGTTCAGATGCGGCCCAGACCGATGGTTTTTAAGTGTGCTTAAAAACGACAGCTCCATGTCAGTAGATTTACTGGCATGTAAAAGAACTCCTGAGGGACAAACTTCCGGCACACCGACGACGCTGATGTGATCCTAGCAATTGACAGCGTCGTTAAACATCAAAATAAAAAAATGACTTTGATTAAAATGCCATAGGTTTGAAATATCTTTATGACAAATGAAATGTATATTTTGAATTTTCTGGCTATAACCTCTGTACTCCTATTTACTCTGGACGACTTTTGCATAACTGGTAAGCCTTTAGAGATAGACCAAATCTTACTATGAAAAACTGTAGATCTTTCTAAAATACACAATTTATGTCTGAATAATTTTTTATAGAGTGTACCATTTCGGATATGCCTTGTTATTTGTATTTCTGTCAAATGGAACATCGTTATTCAATTTGTTATATTAACCCTGCAAAGAGAACGGAAGCTTTAAAAGATTTGACAATCGCTCAAAGCCTACTGTATTCTAATATTCCCCTTGCACCTACAAGGAAATAAGCAATAAGATAATTTGTACAAATGTTTATCTCAACTAACACGAAGAAGATATAGGAATAACAGTTTATAAGAATGGTTAGTACAAGAGTAGAGAAAGTCATGTGACCTCAATACATTGGATTTTTCATGCGAAGTTCCAGACGAAATATTGAAGTTGTTGGTGCAAATGTGGTACAAATCCTGCATACATGCAAGAGCCTAAGGGAAATCCCAGCTGCAGCAGTAGAAATGAGGCAGAGGGGGATGACGAAGACCACGTTTATTTTTGCAAGGTGATCCATGCGTATTTTTTTAATAATGTAGTTTTCTAATGTTTATATAGGGTATTAAAATATAATCTAGCCTTTTCTAGCCTTTTTGGCAAGCCGGTTTAGCTTGTTTTATTGAATTATAGTTGGCAACACTAGGATCAACTCTATCCATCAGGACCTAATTCTTGGTGTGGTTGCCAAAAAGCTACAGCATGGGGGAATGTATACTCTCATAAACACTCCCTTCCTAATGCAGTTATGGAAATCATAAAGCCATTGTTTAGAGAGTTAAGTGATGTGAATATATATTTGATTATATATATATATATATATATATATATATATATATATATATATATATATATATATATATATATAATCAAACAGAAGTTGACATCAGCCGATATCTATCGGTAAGTACAGACAAAGAAAACATCAATATAATTATATATATATATATATATAATCAAACAGAAGTTGACATCAGCCGATATCTATCGGTAAGTACAGACAAAGAAAACATCAATATAAATTTCATGATTAAAAGGATGGTTACCTATCAAGAAACATAATATATAATTATTTTTTCTATATAATTATAGTGGTATGTACTTACGCTTTTTAAACAAAATATAAGTGGTGGTGTAGGATTTTTAAGGAATCTTTTATGATATGAATTGCAATATCATATAGCCATTTTTGAGAAATTTTCAGCCTTTTCAGGTGTGAAGCTGTTAGTTTTGGTATGCCTTCCCTATTCCCAAAAAGTAGTTGAATGACAGACCAGTTTTTAACTTGGAGATGGTATTTCAAGGCTAAATTAGGAAGGCATGGCTCGTATATGGAGTCTTTCTCTCTATCAACTTCCTCAGCTAGTTGCAGATCCCTCTCGAACCGGATGGTAGGGTCAATGACTAATGCTGTTTCTTGGAGTCTGTTAAGTGCAACGATGTCTGCTCTTCTGGAAGAACCATTAGAAGAGACACAATGAACCTCTTCGTATACCTCCCAACCAACATATTTAACCAAGTGAAGAAGCTAAAGAACTTCGAACTTTATGATGCCTGGTGTTAATCAGCAGCTCGTATTTAGGGCATGGTCCCAGCACATGTCCTAGGGTTTCAATCTCGCTGCAGTTAGGAAAACGACAACGGGTTGTGCTGGCACTTCTTCCCGGCATAACACGAACTGCGGCTATATGGTAGACATCTTTAGGGCATTGGTCCATTCAGAAGAGGAGAGTCCTTTTTTATTGCTGACCCAAGAATTAGCCTTTGGAACTTCTGAAAATAGGGTGACGCCTTTACCTCTTAACGTGTGCGTTGTCCATGTTTTGAAGGTTTCCATTCTTAGCTCCTTTCTAATACGTCTTCCACTCCAATTAATTGCTTCAGAAGATTGTATATTTAGTTTAAGATAAGGCGGAGATCTTTTCGCTCTGAAGATTCCTAGCTAAATGCAGATGAGGATCCTTACCATTTAATAGAACGTTACATATACGTGTTTATGTGCTGATTATATGCCTCCCAAGTAGCTCTCATCACAGCCAAGCCATGAACATTTTTGGGAGCGTATATTATGGAGTCTGGGCAATCATGAGGTAAGCTAATAATCTCCTTGGCTGCGCCTTTAACTATTCTGCAAGAACCCCGACTTCAGTTTTTGCAGTGGTGCACATTGTACCGGTTTACAAGGCTGGGCCAGATGTACTGATTAATGATTGCCATTTTCTGATCAGACTTAAGTAGAAGTGAATTACAAAGCTTGAAGATGCCTTTGTGCAAAGTAGAGATCATAAGCTTTTCATCAAATATGATTTCATCGTTGAAGTTAACGCATTGATACTTTATACATTCTTCTTTTGCTGTTAAAGATTTTATAACCGAACCATCCAAGGAAATTATTTCAGTTAAAGAAAGGATGCCACTTTTGATGTAGATAGACTTGCTTTAGGCAGGGTCTATGTGAAGGCCTATAGAACTCAAGCTAGATTCAGCTAGGTTGAAGAGCGTTTGTATTCCTGTCTCACTTCGTGATATTAAAACAATATCATTGGCAAAGGCCAAGACTGAAAGTTTGGTTGCGTCAGAGCTTAATTGGAATCCATACTCATCAGATAATTCGTTATAGGTCAAATCTTTCAAAATTCCATCTAGAGCCAAATTAAAAAGTGTCGGAGAGAGTAGACAACCGTGGGGGACTCTTTTATATACCTCGGTAGGTTTTATTTGGTCTTTGTTTCAATCTGATTATATTTTTTGATAAGAGGATAATAATAATCAGACTTCATCAGTTTTCAGGCATATCCAGCAATGCGAGCGATCATGTTATATGTTCATGTCGTATTGAATCAAAAGTTTGTCACGTCTAAAACAACTATTGCACGATCAGATTTATTTTTAGCTTTGACTGTATTTAGGCATCCGGTAATGATGGATGTGCTTATGTTTATGGAACCGTGCCATATACATTTAAAAAGAAAGGTTTATGGCAATAGCCAGATATAAATTTCAATAAAAAATAAAACTACTACTAAAGAAAGAAAATATATAAATATACAAAACAACAGTGAAAGCCAAAATTGAAACAAAGCTATAAATATGTCAGAAGAGTATAAAAAATTAGGTATATAAAGCTTCAAATCCTCAAAAACATGCTGTACTCCGCTAAAAACCTAAAAACTCTTTCGACCGCTATTTTGTCGTCCACTAAGACCGCTGCAAGTCTGACTGGCAGCTGCAGAGAATCTCGAAGGTGCGCTAGAGAGGAACACTCTAGCAGCACGTGACGAACTGACAAAAAGTTGTCGCACAGCGGACATAGAGGGGCAGGGCCCCTTTTAAATAGCACACCTCCCAGTGTATAGACAGAGGGACCCAATCGCCTTCAGAAGTGCATCAGCTCATGCAATGGCCCCTCCCCGGGACGGACCTTTATCAGCGGACACGAACACAGATCCTACATGATAATCAGGGGCTGGGAATTACGCGGTTACCCAGTCACCCTTGCGTCTCCCCATCCGCCCACAACCCGCGCGTAAGTTATCCATCAGACTGTGTATAGGGAAGTATCAGGTGGGAAGTCAAACACAAAAGTGGACCAAAGTTGATTGGGCGTTTAGCATGTGCCCTCTCACCCCTTAGAGGAACTCAATCAAGAGTACGGCTCGGGGCTCCGGGTACGCTAAAGTTGTAGGCCCCCTGGGGGATTGGCTCGGTTACGAATACTGCAGTGCAATCTTTTTGCATGGTTACCTATTTAAAAAGGATCCTGCTCCTCTTTGTCCGCTATGTGACAACCTTTTGTCAGTCCGTCACTTGCTGCTAGTGTTCCTCTCTAGCGCACCTTCGAGACTATCTGCAGCTGTCAGCCAGACTTGCAGAGGTCTTGGCGGACGATAAAATAGCGGTCGAAAGAGTTTTTAGGTTTTTACCGGAGTACATGTTTTTGAGGATTTGAAACTTTATATACCACATTTTTTATACTCTATTGACATATTTATAGCATTGTTTCAATTTTGGCTTTCGCTATTGTTTTGTATATTTATAGAGTTTCTTTCTTTAGTAGTAATTTTATTTTTTTATTGAAATTTATATCTGGCTATTGCCTTGAACTGTATTTTAAGAGCGCCCTTAAACCTATAATACCCCCATCCGTTAATGATAGAGGTATTTATATGAGTGCCAGGCGTTGAAATAAAGCCAAGCTGGTAGCAGGAGAATGATGGAAAATTGCAGAATTTGTTATCTAAAACACGCTCAATAATTCTCCTAATTATGGAGAAAATTGTAATAGGTCTTAGTTTTTCTAAATTAGTTCCATTTCCACCTTTTTAAATTAAGATAGTTCTAGCTCTTTTTAAGTCTTGTGGGACCATGTTAAGTTGAAGCATAGCTGTGGCTAGTAAGACTAAAAGTCTAGCTGATTTAAGTTGTTTTAGTACTCGCACATTCACCTTGCCTGGTCCTGGAGCGGTAGCAGGTTTAATTTTAGATAATGCAATAATTATTTCCTTAGCAATAATTTCCAAAATGTTTGGTGTATCATTTACGTTATTTAATGCAGTTGGGGGTAAGTCAGAGGATGTCAAATTGTTTGGTAATGCAAAAATATCATAAAGTATGTTGCTATATCCTCAGTGGATACTGAATGAGAGTCATTATCCCCAGCATTCATAATCTTAGTACTACTTTCCATCTGTTATAAAAGTTATACTGGGCCAAATCATATGAGTATTTTTCTATTTTCTTTTCTCTTTCCCGCTATCGTTTATTTATCTTATGTTCACGGCGAATTTTGTAATATTTTGTTGCGGGATGTTGCGGTCCAAGAAGAGAAGAAACTCAGCGAAAAATTGTAATGCTTCAGAAATGAGGTTATCTAAGCCATCAGGATTGTTATTAGACAAAACACTTTCAATTTTTTCTTCCCATGGTTTCATCAGAAGGTTATTCTTACTCCTATTCGAAATAGAAACATTACTATTCGGAATTCTTTGTGAATCAATGTTTATAGGAAGGTTATTACTGCAATCAGGAGATTGAGAATTCAATAGATGTAATGCATTGCGTTGCCTATGCTCTACAGGATAGGCTTTCTTTTTTTGTAAATATTTATTTAAGGTCGTTTTGACAGCACGTTCTTATCACGACCATACATAGTAATACATTGTGGATATTAACTTACAATTATACATACACATATTACATTATGTTGACATTTACAGTAAATTTGAAAGTTTTATGTTCTTCATAAACTGTGGAGTCTTGCTGATCATATTCGGTGTATTGACTGCATGATGAAGACTGGAAATGCCGGCTTGCTGTCTATATCTGTTGTATTGTGGACAATCTATAAGGATGTGGTGGATGGTTAGAGGAATATCACAGTTGGCACAATTTGGAGGTTGGTCCTTGGTGAGAAGATGACTGTGTGTTAGTTTGGAGTGTCCAATTCTAAGCCGAGTGATGTTAACTTGATCTCTTCTTTTCAGTCTTTGGAGATGCAGAAAAGGTTTTGTACAGCTTGAGCGAGTTTCATGGAGTTTTCTGCTAACTGATGACCATGTCTGTATCCATTTTTGCATGTACATATGTTTAGTACCGTTGATGATGTCTTGATGTGGAGAAGCGATCGAGGCATCACTGACGGGATGGAGGATAGGCTTTACTTACGTGAATTGTAATAGTTTTGTATGATTTTCCACAGAATCTACATATAGTTCTTGAGTCATCCTACGTTATAGGAGTATTATAAAAATATTACTCATAATATGCTTAAAAGCATGAGAACAATATAATAATTCATAGCACATATCAACATTGATTAATAGTAAATCATGGCCCACCATGATGTCTGCATGGGAAAACAATGTTTTGTTGCAGTTATTACTTCTAATAATGGTGCTGCTCTTAGATTATTAGTTTTAAGTGAAATGGATTTAAAATCTGGGTTAAACACTGGATATAGCCTACGTCATATTGACAATGAAAGCATTTTCGAAGCCTAGCGAGCTGCTAAAACCTTTACAAAGGAAGCTAGGACCAAGAGAAGGCTTGCTGAAAGTGAAAAAAGGTCCAGGAAAGATGATACAAATGATTATGATCCTGGAATGCATTAATGTGTTAACAGTTAGAATACTGTTGTCATTTTTCAAACTAAATTTTCTTAAGGTTATTTTTTTAACTTAAGGTACGTTTTCTCAGAAACTACATAAGATAGAAATTTTGCATACACGTATTATATATAATTATGGATTTTTGCTGCCATTTTTATTAAGATATTATGAAAATTAAAGATCTTAGAGGCATAAAAGTGTGAAAAAAGGTCAAAATTTTCAAATAAAGACTGAGATAATAATAATTTGTTAGTTTCTTGCTTAGAATACCATAGTACCACAAAATTAAACTTTTTGACCCCTCTTAAGCAGTATGAATGTCATCGCCCTGTATTAGATTCGAATCCAAAACCTTGAGCAGTTTCCATCAAGATGTGTGCAGGATTTCATGTTCAGCTCAAGACAAACATAAATGAAACATTATTTCACCACACATGACTGTTTATGGTTGGCTTTACGTGTACGCTACACCCCGTGGAGATCAGTTTGAAGGACAGTAATTGAATAATGTGACAGTTTGATGGTTCCAGAACCAACTGTTGACGCTTGCGTGACATTCCACTTGCGTGGAACATTGCTAACAAAACCAATGGCCAATTTTCTCTTCTTTCCTGCTTACCTTTCATTTTGATCGTAATTACCGGTTTATGCACTTAGAAAAGGAAAGTGCTCATGACATGCTTTCTCCAAATGCTACCTGAATTTGATTGTTAACTACGTTTAAAGTCAGAAACATTGGCTATCTGGGAATCATTAATATTTTTAATATCTCTTCTTTATATTATAGTGAATAGGAGAAGTATTGTATTCTACCCAAAAATTGATGTCGATATATATACAGAGAGAGAGACTCCCTGAATAATAACAGAAAACCATATTCTTACTTTCTCCACTACATATAGTAAGCAGAAGAAATATTGCATTCCACCCAAAAATTTGATGTCGCGATTTCAACAGAAATATATGTTTTGAGGCCCCCTGGATAAAATAAAAACATTTTTAAAAATATGTGCGTATGTGTCTGTGGACAGCGTAACTCAAAAACGAAAAGTGGGTTAAAAACCAAAATTGGTATAAGTTTAAGTGTGCGACACCAAGATTTTGAAGAAAATTCTTCATCCTAAACTACCCTTTACATGGAAAAGTTTAGGAAAATTTTAATTTTATTGAACATGGTTCTAACGATTTTTATCAAAATGCCATAAGTTTGAGATATTTTTTATGACAAATGAAATGTATATTTTGAATTTTCTGGCTATAGCCCATGTGCTCCTATTTACTCTAGGTGACCTTTGCATAAATGGTAAACCGTAAGAAATTGACCGCTCTTACTATACAAAAAATGTAGACCTCACTAAAACACACAGTTTTTATGCAAATACATTTTTGTACAGTGAACCATTTCTGAGATATTGCTTGTTATTTGTGACAATTTCGGAAACTTAAAACTTTCGTGAAATGAAACTTATATGTTAAGCGTGCAAAGAGAATGGAATTTCAAAGGTTTAAAACACTTGACTATCGCTGAAAGTCTACTGCATTCTCACATTCCCCTTGCTCCTACAAGGAAATAAACAAGATCATTTCTGCAAACGTTTATCTCAACTTACGCGAAGAAGGTAGAGGAATAAGAGTTCGTAAGAATGATTAGTACAAGAATAGAGAAAGTCATGTGATTGCAACACAACACATTTTTAGAAGGTCTGTAGTGCATATCTGTCTGTGTGTCTGTGAATAACATGTAGATAAAAACTGAAAAGTTGGTTAAATATGAGTCTTCGTACCTAAAATTTTGATTTTCTCAAAAATGGATCTAACGATTTTCATAAAAATACTATATATTTATGATACTTTCATGGCAAATTGGATACATATCTTGAATTTTTCCTTCATTCTAGATTACTTTTGTGGAACTGGTAAATCACAAGAGACAGAAGAAATCTTACTGAACAAAAAATGTATATCTCGTTAAAAGACAATTTTTGTGAAACACATTTTGTTTTGGTAGAGTAAACCATTTCCATGATATTCCTCGTTTTCCAATAGTTATATTTTTCTCAAATGGTAGTTAATTAATTTTCTTTATGTGCCGGACACACAAGGAGAATGGAATTTCAAAGGAACTGACTGTGAAGAGGTTTGAAATCCTAGTGCATTCCCATATTCCCCTTGTACCTACAAGAAAATTAACTGTACAATAATGTCTGAAAATTTGATCTCGGTTAGCTTTAAGTAAATAGAGGAATAAACAATTGTAAGAATTGTTTGTACAATAATGGAGAAAGTCAATTGGGATCGCACATCAGATTTTTTCCCCTTCGTAATTCATAATATATTATGTGAAAGTATATCTAGTAGATTCATATATAAATGTGGTAAAAGCATCTCTGTAGAACGAGGAAGTATTTTCACTTCAGAGTTCATGCATATGATCTGCGTGTGTTATTTTAGTGAGTTGGTATGGTCATATAAATGTAACATATTGTAACAAATGAGAAAACACCAGTTACTGCTAATCGCACTTTATTGCCTTCTTGTCAGTTAGCATAGTGCTAACGTTACACTTAGATCACTTTTGTACAAACTCAGAGCAACACCACAACCTTCGAATCGAACTACAATAAAGAACTGTGAGATTGCAACTCTTACTGAACTGCATTTAGCACGATTCACAGGCGCTGTCCACTGAAGGCTTCGTAAATGTTAGACTAACTCCCACAGTCCCCTATAACAACACTTCACTACAAGGACAACTAGTACCACTTCGTCTCTGGGCACGAGCAAGTCGCTTGTATAGTGCCTCATACAATGAGAAAGTTCTGCGAGTGGAATGCTCTGAAGTGAATAAGAAGGAACAGTCTAGACGGAAAAAGGCACACAATAGCTATTGTTTCCGTATGGCCCATTGTCCTGCCGGAGGACGGGTCATTAAGGCAGGTAAGCGCCCCCGGCCCTCCGGGAGGATGAATGAGGCGAATAGATCATAAGGGCGACCCGAACGTTGCTACGATAGAGCAGGTGGCAGGGTTACTACATCTTCCTAGTTAGAAGCACGTCGGCGGAGGCTTGTAGTATCCTAGGAGGGGTCCGGAAATCAGTGGTTCGCCTTCCAATCCGGGCAAAGAGATTTTCAGAGCGTGATTGTTTCCCCTGCCGTGCTGGTGTGGCGACGTTCGCCGAGGCTTCAACCCTGGAAAAAACCTAAGGGAATAAAGGGTGAAATTAAAGGATTTATGTAACTAAATGGAGAACGGGAAATTCAGCAGATATGGAAATCCTTCCCAGCATTCGCCTGGTGACCTGGGGAAAGCTCCGATAAAACCCATGGGTCAAGAAGGTCGAACCCGCAACCTTCCGAATGTGGGCCTCAGACGTTACCACCTGATCCATCCCGCTCGGTAATTGCATCCCTTAATGAGGTCCATAATGCTTTCATAAGTGATGGGTATATAGTTACGTAACAGAGAACTGTGTATTTCTGCTGCTATAATTTTAATTTAGAACCATGTACATACAGTTTAACTTCAAAGTGGCCATATTTCCAACCCTTACGAAGATAAGAGAACACTTGATAGGTCTTTAACACCCCATCGTGGACCGAGAGTACACTCCACCCTCATGTTGCATGCTAGATACCCCTTTGTGCTCGTCTCCCCTCGCCCTTTATATAATACAGCTAATATTGCCGATTCATTAAATCGGTGCATCACAAGTTCCCTCGTGTTACCTCCCCTGGGATGCAGGCGGCGAAATTGGGGGCAAAATTGCGTTTCAAACAAATACAAAAGTAATCAAAGTATTTAAATGAACTTTTGCGCGCATGTTATCGCATCGTTTCCATTCAGGCTTGCTGTGTGTACTTCCAGGTAAAACATCATTTTATGTGCTACTAGCAGGAAACAGCTCAGCGTGTTTTATTTTATATTATATTGTATGTTGTACTTTATATTATATTACATATACGTATAATAACACATGTGGATATTCTTCCTGCCTCGATTTTTTGTTACCCAGCATTAGAATCTCCCTTTTATGCTGAACAATAATTATTATAATACCATGTAGCTTATTTGGTAAGATAACGGCAAAATCCAGTTTAGTTATCTTTTCTCACTTTATTTTCTTCTAAATCTTTTGTACACCAACATAGTTCTCTTTTAGTGACGTTAACACAGTCTATCACAGTCGTGATATTAAAACTCATAACTGTTTTCTTCTAGTAACCTTGACTCACTCATTCTTTTCTTTCTTCACTTTCTCTGTCTCTCAAACAGTTGACTTTGACGGTACAATTACTCAACATTCATTAACTACTTCGCTATCTTCCTTTAGATGCGACCGTAACTCGCAGCAGGCACACACACTCACCCCCCTACACACACCTACTAGAATTAAAATATGACTGACTCACTGCTCTCGTTGCCTGGCCTCCTTATATAGCGAAGATGTCGTAACACGGACCTTTCTCGAACTTATACAAATACGGCGGCCGCCGGACACTTCCCGAACAATCTCGAAAACTCCCTTGGGGTGCCACGTTCATTGTTGACACGTGTTCACAAATAGTCGTGCGAGGCAGCCTGATCTGAGCGTCTTTGATACAAGTACCACTAGTGGCGTGGGGTAGCCCGGCCTCGAACTTTCTTTGATATGCGCTCGGCCGATGTGACAATATGCTATGCACTGAGTTAATGCAATATTGCTAATATTTGTTAATTGTTCCATTTATATCCCAACTTTAACTGCAATGGTGATATTGACAACCTTTCTTTTGGAATATGTTGTCTACAGATAATGGTGTTAACACGTTAGTGGTGAGTGCAACGCATCGCGTCTTTTGTAAACTATCCCAATATTGAGGCGAACAAAACAACATAAATTATTCATATCGGTCGAGCCGTTTTCAAGATTATGCGAGACTAACGCACGGCAATTGGTTTATATGTAGATATAGATTAATAAAGATTATAATTATTTCATTTATTAATTCATTTTAACTGATTTGTGTACCGAACCGATATGAAGAATAAAATGAGATAACAGACCAGAGGAGGCGAAGAAGGATATGACTTCAGCAAGACTCGAACCTGGCGAATCCACGATAAGCAGTGATCGATAACAAACCCTGAAGGTCCAGTGACCACGATGTCGAGGCCAACATTTAAACCGCAGTGCTAAACACGTTTGATGAGCGCTATATCATCACAGTGGCGAATCAAACGTGGGAAGGGTTGAAGCGTAGCTTAAGTGGGGTTCTACATTTGCGCCCATAAAAAGGAACTTGTTTCCATCTCGCTGCAACCTCCCCTTCACATCAAAACCCTACTACAGTGTAATGATGTTTTTTACGTCGTATAAAAACGTTATTTGGATTTTATATTTTTTTATCTGAGAGCAAAAGTTTTTGGTGGGATTGGTCTGGATTAGATCGCAAAATGAGAGCTATCATTTCGTGATGGAACGATCCAGGGGAATGATGAGTTGCTCTATAGGGAAGGGAAATACGGGTCACATTTCATGGCCTCCTACATCACCAAGACTCTTCTCCTGCCAATCTGTCTAAGCTTAAGTATGTTAAACTTGCTTAAAAAATTAATGTAGAACAAAATAAGATATGTTGCTTACCGAGCGAGCCCGTATTCGATTCCCAGTACCAACCAGTTTGCCTTCCCGCACAACATACTAAGTGTTATTGGAGTTTTTTTTTTTTTTTTGGGGGGGGGGACACCCTGTATATATAATATAAAAGTATGTGGACTAACTCTTGTCGCGTAATGGTAATTCTAGTTGGACAAAAGACTATAGGTACGTTCGCTACTATTTGCAGACGACCAGATAATAAGTGCACAATGTAAAGATGTGAACTTATGCAAAAGAAAGTCCTTTGAGCATTTAAAGAAGATGGACTAAATATTTGGGAGTATTAGAAAAGGGCGAATCATGACATTAGCTCATGGAATAATTAAGAGAGTGTAACAATGTAATGATGGGGAATTAGTTCTTCACGAGGCTGGAAACTGTAAAGCGGGTGTACATTACAGAATGGTGCAGGGTAGTGGAGCAATATAGATGCCCAATGGAGTATTATGGAATAGGACAATAACAATAGAAACAAAAAAGACAATTTTGGGGCCATTGTAGAAAGTATACTGACATATGGGACAGAAGGCTGGAGTCTGTTGGAGGGCAAATAACGTACAGGTAGTTGAAATGGAGGAATAAGGGGGTGTAGAGTAATCAGTTTATAAAAGAGAACGAACAAAGGTATTAGAATAATAGTGGATATGGAAGAATTGATGACTAAAAGAATTGAGAACCGAAAACTTCAGCGGTATGGTCACGTAAGAAAGATGGATACCGAGCGGGATGGCGCGGGTTCGATCCCCATGACCGACCTTCCTGACCTATTGCTTTTTTCGGAGGTTTCCCCGGGTCGCCAGACGATTGCTGGGAAGGATTTCCATATCCTCCGAATTTTCTGCCCCTCCCTTTCGTTTCATTAATCATTTCATTTTACCCTTCATTCCGTTATATTTCTTTGGAGGTGGGAAGCGACAGCGAGCGTCGCGGCAGCAGCACGGCAGGGGAACTAATGCGGTCTGGAAATCTCCCGGATCGGGAAGTGAGCCTACTGGTTTTGGGCCCCTGTGGTATGGTGGGAGGGGAGCCAGTTTCCGAGTCCCGTGATCCCTTAGGAGTACGAACCCGAAGGAGTGAGACAGGAATCGGGCTGAGCTAGCCCCCGTCTGAATGCTTCTAACTGGGAAAATGTAGGGACCCTGTTGTGTAGCGGCAATATTCCGGCCGCCCTTAGGATCTATTCGCCTCATCCATCTTCCCGGAAGGTGCCCCGTTAGGGGCATAGGCACGAAAGATCGCCTTTCGTTCGAAGTTTAAAGTCCCCCTTCGCAAGTTGTTATAGTATTAAAGTTACGAAGGATGGATGAGGAGAGATGGCCAAAAATCTTATGATCTACGGCGAGCAGACGGAAATGTGGACGACCTAGAACGCCCCGGAAGTCTGGAGTATCATGGATGATGGATGAGTTGGAGCTGCCTGGGAGATGACTGGAATATAAGGTATTGATGGAGAATTGGAATAAAGTGTAACCGTTGAAAAGTGGAAATATCTTCAAAAGTAAAAATAAAGTTTGTGCACACCGTATGAAGCTTGGTATTTGCAATGGAATTCCACTTGTTTTGCCATTGATGTGTTGGGCTTATGACTCATTTCATATGGATAAGGAAATGTTGAGCGGGGAGTGTTGATGTAATCTACCATAAGGTGTGGTGTCGCTTCTTTAGGTGCAGCATCGACGTTTTCGTTACCAGCAAGTGCATACGTGTGTCATTAGTTTTCCATTTGCGACGTGCTTATTTCTTGAGCAACGTTTAGAAGTACTGAACTGTATGTAGTGAAGTGCTGGAGTTATTGAATACAGTGTCATTAGGTTTTGATCAATAATGTGTTGTTCGTATTGCACACTTAATAGCAAACATTTTGCAAGAGAAGGTAGAAAGATGGACAGAGAGGCTATAAAGCAGCATGTGATTGGAAAACACCACGGAACGTCCATTGTTGCCATCCACCCTGGACACATCTATGTATTTGTAGATATGTTCAGTACGAGAATGTGTCTCCCATACTTCTCAGGAAATTTTGGTGAAAGCACCTCTTTCGATTTCGTTTTCTTGTGGCGGTGATAGACAAACCAAAAGAAAGACATCTAAATGTGCATGATACAATATCATCTAGTTCAAAATATCATGAAGAAAGAAGTTAAATAGCCAGAGTATAGCGATCCCGTTTTTAAAGACTGGACTATCTCCTTGCACCTAAACGAAGTGGTGAATGAAATCATTTCTCCAAATTTCATCTCAATTTACAGGGAATGGACACAAAAATGAACCTTTTTAAATATTATTTGTTGAAAGTAAATAAAAATAAGCCATAATATTTAGGGAAGGTCATGTGAATGTATAACGACAGATTTTTGTTGACTGAAGACAACAAAAAGTGATAGCTTGGAATAAATGTGGAGAAAAGTTATATGAGTATAGAAAACATGGATACAGGTTTAATAACAGACATTAAAGCAATTAAAGGAATTACTTATTTTCTGGCGACAAATTTAACAACGATATATAGCTGGTTCATCGCACATTGTACTTCTCCAATTATTAGTTTTTTGTTTAATATTTCATTTGTACAGCCTCCTTTTTGTTCTGGCGAGAGCCGCACACCAAAGGAAGTTCGAAGTCAGCTGTCTCACACCACTACGTTGCCAGTCAAAGCGCGGCAAGAACAGGCGCCGATTCCATACAGTTCAAGGAGGTTCGAACACTTGCTATTAGAAGCTTCGCAAAACATGAATTTCAAGAAAAAATCGCTGATATCTAATTCTCGGCTATATAAGCGAGCCAGTCCAGACAGTGTTGGGTCAGTTTTAGTCAGCTGATCATCAGAGATAGTAAGTCAGTAAGTGTGCATAACTGCCAGAGCTAGTTGTGTACAGTTGAGTAGTGTTTTGCATCAGAATTACTATAGAAAAGAACAACTGTGAATTGCAGGGTCACGAATTGTCAATTCAGTTTTAGAGAAACTAAAATGAGTGAATTTGTCATTTGTCACAATATTCTTGGTCGTATCGGGGCTTTGATTTCAGAACATCTTATGCTGTCATTGCTCGCGGAACTGTAAAATTTCTTAACTTTAATTTGATCAGCTTTTGAAAATTAATTGTTCTCCCGTTCTAGCCGCGTGTACGACAAGGTTGGAAAAGAGTAGCAGATGAATGCCATAGCTGGGGTACTTACATACATATGAATCACCGATCTTCCGGTTGTGCTACGTACGTAAAACGAAGGCATACCTACTGTGTTTATTTCCGTGTCTTAAGTGCAAAATTTTAGTAAAATATGTAGCAGAATACTTTGGTGTCGGATCAACATGAATTAAGAACAGATGTTGAAGCGGAAAGACTACAAATAATGTATAATATCTCTGTGCACCGATATATCGCACATCTCCAACAAACTGTTTATCCGCATGCCAAAAACCTGAAATGAGGAAGAAAAGGATTTTGCCATGGTGAAGAACTGTGTAGTAGTGTTATCCTCTGGGATGGATGGATGGATGGATGGATGGATGGATGGATGGATGGATGGATGGATGGATGGATGGATGGATGGATGGATGGATGGATGGATGGATGGATGGATGGATGGATGGATGGATGGATGGATGGATGGATGGATGGATGGATGGATGGATGGATGGATGGATGGATGGATGGATGGATGGATGGATGGATGGATGGATGGATGGATGGATGGATGGATGGATGGATGGATGGATGGATGGATGGATGGATGGATGGATGGATGGATGGATGGATGGATGGATGGATGGATGGATGGATGGATGGATGGATGGATGGATGGATGGATGGATGGATGGATGGATGGATGGATGGATGGATGGATGGATGGATGGATGGATGGATGGATGGATGGATGGATGGATGGATGGATGGATGGATGGATGGATGGATGGATGGATGGATGGATGGATGGATGGATGGATGGATGGATGGATGGATGGATGGATGGATGGATGGATGGATGGATGGATGGATGGATGGATGGATGGATGGATGGATGGATGGATGGATGGATGGATGGATGGATGGATGGATGGATGGATGGATGGATGGATGGATGGATGGATGGATGGATGGATGGATGGATGGATGGATGGATGGATGGATGGATGGATGGATGGATGGATGGATGGATGGATGGATGGATGGATGGATGGATGGATGGATGGATGGATGGATGGATGGATGGATGGATGGATGGATGGATGGATGGATGGATGGATGGATGGATGGATGGATGGATGGATGGATGGATGGATGGATGGATGGATGGATGGATGGATGGATGGATGGATGGATGGATGGATGGATGGATGGATGGATGGATGGATGGATGGATGGATGGATGGATGGATGGATGGATGGATGGATGGATGGATGGATGGATGGATGGATGGATGGATGGATGGATGGATGGATGGATGGATGGATGGATGGATGGATGGATGGATGGATGGATGGATGGATGGATGGATGGATGGATGGATGGATGGATGGATGGATGGATGGATGGATGGATGGATGGATGGATGGATGGATGGATGGATGGATGGATGGATGGATGGATGGATGGATGGATGGATGGATGGATGGATGGATGGATGGATGGATGGATGGATGGATGGATGGATGGATGGATGGATGGATGGATGGATGGATGGATGGATGGATGGATGGATGGATGGATGGATGGATGGATGGATGGATGGATGGATGGATGGATGGATGGATGGATGGATGGATGGATGGATGGATGGATGGATGGATGGATGGATGGATGGATGGATGGATGGATGGATGGATGGATGGATGGATGGATGGATGGATGGATGGATGGATGGATGGATGGATGGATGGATGGATGGATGGATGGATGGATGGATGGATGGATGGATGGATGGATGGATGGATGGATGGATGGATGGATGGATGGATGGATGGATGGATGGATGGATGGATGGATGGATGGATGGATGGATGGATGGATGGATGGATGGATGGATGGATGGATGGATGGATGGATGGATGGATGGATGGATGGATGGATGGATGGATGGATGGATGGATGGATGGATGGATGGATGGATGGATGGATGGATGGATGGATGGATGGATGGATGGATGGATGGATGGATGGATGGATGGATGGATGGATGGATGGATGGATGGATGGATGGATGGATGGATGGATGGATGGATGGATGGATGGATGGATGGATGGATGGATGGATGGATGGATGGATGGATGGATGGATGGATGGATGGATGGATGGATGGATGGATGGATGGATGGATGGATGGATGGATGGATGGATGGATGGATGGATGGATGGATGGATGGATGGATGGATGGATGGATGGATGGATGGATGGATGGATGGATGGATGGATGGATGGATGGATGGATGGATGGATGGATGGATGGATGGATGGATGGATGGATGGATGGATGGATGGATGGATGGATGGATGGATGGATGGATGGATGGATGGATGGATGGATGGATGGATGGATGGATGGATGGATGGATGGATGGATGGATGGATGGATGGATGGATGGATGGATGGATGGATGGATGGATGGATGGATGGATGGATGGATGGATGGATGGATGGATGGATGGATGGATGGATGGATGGATGGATGGATGGATGGATGGATGGATGGATGGATGGATGGATGGATGGATGGATGGATGGATGGATGGATGGATGGATGGATGGATGGATGGATGGATGGATGGATGGATGGATGGATGGATGGATGGATGGATGGATGGATGGATGGATGGATGGATGGATGGATGGATGGATGGATGGATGGATGGATGGATGGATGGATGGATGGATGGATGGATGGATGGATGGATGGATGGATGGATGGATGGATGGATGGATGGATGGATGGATGGATGGATGGATGGATGGATGGATGGATGGATGGATGGATGGATGGATGGATGGATGGATGGATGGATGGATGGATGGATGGATGGATGGATGGATGGATGGATGGATGGATGGATGGATGGATGGATGGATGGATGGATGGATGGATGGATGGATGGATGGATGGATGGATGGATGGATGGATGGATGGATGGATGGATGGATGGATGGATGGATGGATGGATGGATGGATGGATGGATGGATGGATGGATGGATGGATGGATGGATGGATGGATGGATGGATGGATGGATGGATGGATGGATGGATGGATGGATGGATGGATGGATGGATGGATGGATGGATGGATGGATGGATGGATGGATGGATGGATGGATGGATGGATGGATGGATGGATGGATGGATGGATGGATGGATGGATGGATGGATGGATGGATGGATGGATGGATGGATGGATGGATGGATGGATGGATGGATGGATGGATGGATGGATGGATGGATGGATGGATGGATGGATGGATGGATGGATGGATGGATGGATGGATGGATGGATGGATGGATGGATGGATGGATGGATGGATGGATGGATGGATGGATGGATGGATGGATGGATGGATGGATGGATGGATGGATGGATGGATGGATGGATGGATGGATGGATGGATGGATGGATGGATGGATGGATGGATGGATGGATGGATGGATGGATGGATGGATGGATGGATGGATGGATGGATGGATGGATGGATGGATGGATGGATGGATGGATGGATGGATGGATGGATGGATGGATGGATGGATGGATGGATGGATGGATGGATGGATGGATGGATGCAGCGGAATGCAAATCGACCAGTTGCAGAATCCTGCACCACAGAAATGGGGTACAATGTATCGTATCTCTGTTCGGCTAGCGATGTTTCAGCGGAATTTAAGCTGTGTTCATGTTGCTACTAACAAATTTGAAGTAATTTGGTATGACTAGCGTTAAATATTTTATATATTAAAACATTATGGTATGCCTCAGGGTATCTGGGATGCAGAAGTGTCAGCAGCAACTAATTAAATAATAACAAGCTGAGGTTCACTGAGAAAATATATTTTACATACCTTCTTCGTCGTACAATGAATGCTTCCTAGCGAAATGACAAGATGGCGTATTTCCAGAAAATTCTTCTACACGGTCATTGAGTAAGTAATATTTGTTTTACAACGTGAGAAAAGCTATCGTAGTATATTTGTACTAATGTCTTATTTCTTCTTCTAAGTTCTAATATGCAGGCTCCTCGAAGGGAAATAGATCTTTGAGTGAATTGTTTGAAAAGCCAAATCTATTACTCCTAAGGGTAACTAACTGTTGCTATGTCCAATAATACGTGTTTACACGTTATTGAATTGGATTGTCGGACAATATTACCCTTCATGAACTTAAGAACAGTTGGCGATTTATTTGCATGAAAGTAACATTTAATTTTTAACTGTACCTAAACGGCGGTTTAGGTTGTACTTGCAATCCAGTAGCATCTTGCAATGTCTCCATGGTATATCAAACAGTGGGGAGCTGTTCTCGTTTACATAAGTGTAACATTTTATAATGTAAGAATTACAAAAAGTAACGTAAGAATTACATAATACGATAGTTATAAGTCTTCATGTGAAATTTTAATGAAGTTAATTACCTCGTAAACAAAATTAATAAATTAAAAGATTAAAGAGTGGAATATTTTGGTATTAGGGCTCTGATGTATTGGTTATTGCCACAACTGTCAACGATATTTCCGAGAAATCTGAGGATCATCTTGCTGCAAGTTAAAACGTATTGTAACATGATACTATGTTTTATGCTGAAATGTTTTCTAGTTAAGCTGTTGAAAACATAAATTTGGCTATTTTAACATCTTTAAGAGCTGCATATAGCTTTTCGGATGATTAATACCTATAAGACTATAATGAGTACAATATTAACCAACCACAACCTAGCTTTTCTCATGTAAAATTAACAAACCATCGAGTAAAAATAAAAACATTGATTTTCTATGCTAAGCAATCAACATTTCTCATTATCAGCACTATCTCCGTATGACGAAATAAAACTTTACTCGTTTGTTTACTCTTTTGTATTTTCTTCCTTTGGTTTTTTAACCGAAATGGGCCATTTTGGACGGTGAGTGAACAAGGCGGTTTTAGCATTCTTGCATGCACCTAATCTATACTTCTGTACTGATATTCTAAAGAGAAATTGTGTGCTTGTAGAAAAGTCTCAGGAATCATTCAATCGAAGTTATGAAATCTTTCACCTTTGAAAACCCCAATTCATTCTGATGGACATGGAGCTATAAAACACCTTGTAATTTAATTTCGTAATTTACTAAAAGGTTAAAAGTACGAAGTACTTGTAGGTACTTAAATACGAACACGATGGAGCTACAAAAGAAGGCCTTGACTTTAAATTGAGAATGTCATGGAGTAGAAAAACAAATATTGGTTGTTATTCCACAGAGTATAAACAGAGTACTGCACGGGATATATTAGCTTATTCCAAAGTACCCATTTTGAAATAACTGTATCTTCTTTACATATTAACATATTGGTATCACTGCCGTTTAGAAGGTTTGGGCCACAGTTTGGGCATTTTATGTTATGGTCACTGTGTCATGTTTACCTAAGCATAAGAGTGCACATGACAGTTGTAGGAGCAATGGCTTTAGCTATACGAGTTCGAATTGATCTCCTTTAGTGCTATTACGAGTGTAGCACACAATATGCACATGCACTGAGAAGATATCGAACATTAAATGAATTGAGAACACCCAGCTCTGTAAACTCATTTCGCAAAGTGATGAACAAATTTGAGGAAATTGGTTCACTTATCAACAGAAAGCGACCAGGTAGCACAAAACGAAGTGTGTGAATCAGTGAAAATTCAAAATATAATGTCTGTAGTGCTAGTAAAGTTGCAAAACGTGTGCACATAGGCAATTCAACAGCAAGATGAATTCTGAGGAGACATCTTCACTCTAACCTTACAAAATGAAAAAGCGTTTTGAACTCAAGAACGAGATAAGCTAATTCATGTTACCTTCGCATTCCAAGTTTTAGCACAAACTCAGATGAACTTTGAGTGTTTAGGTAATATATTGTGAACGAATGAGGCCCATTTTGAACTAAGTGGAGGTGTTAGCACTCATAATTGCAGGATATGGGCAGAACATAACCCAAATACAGTTAAACAAGAACTACATCACTGTCTGGTGGTACTTTACATCATCTTTCATTATAGGACGATATTTCCACGAGAAAACTGAAAATGAACAAACAAAAAAAATTACGGTAAATAAGAAGCGATTTTATAATGTTCGACTTTGCTACACCAGCATTTCAGAATAATGCATTGGATAACATTGTTTTCATGCAAGAGACTGTCCTATCCAAGTACACAATTCTATAAGAACACTATTACGCAAGACGTTTGGTGATCGTGTCATACATCTAGCTGAGACTAGAAAAGAAAAGGTATTTCTTACCAGACACACCACCCTGAAGAACTGAACCAGTCAATCTAGTTTGCCATTGCGAGCATCTAGGGATATATTTGCTAATGCCGTTTATGGCATAGAAGAAAGCTATTGCTTATTGAACAAGATGGTAATTATCATACTTAATTTTATCTTGTTTTCATCAAATTCCATCTCTTTACGAACAAATTTATGTTTTTATTCTATTAGAATCTAAACATATGAAAAATGGATTACCATTTTAAACTGAGACTTCAGAATAGCCTTATAAATGTGAACATGTACTAACACTTCAACAAACAAAAGATAGAGTTTAAGAAGCTATTATAGATCTCCTTTAATTGTTATTTATCAAATGCTACACATGTTTATTTAATAAAAGTGGCAACTTCTCCAAATAACGGTTATTCTAACTTCAAAATGTATGCACTAAAGTGTGCTTAAAAACGACAGCTCCATGTCAATAGATTTACTTGCATGTGAAAGAACTCCTGTGGGAAGAAATTCCGGCACACCGGTGACGCTGATATAATCCTGCCAATTGACAATCTTTAAAAAAGTTTTTAAACAAAATAATAAACATGACCGAGAACAATCAACCGCCTGTGGTTCCCTTAATTTCCACTGCCTGAAACGAGTTTTGTTTGATCCATATGCTCAATTGCTAGTGTATCCAATTGCTATACATTCAAGGGGAGGACTCGCTATGAAAACCCTCTAGATCACGCCTGGGCAACTCGTAGAAGCGGCTCTCTTTTTTATTTTGTAAGCATAGAGTTGTCAGTGCAAGACCGTAAGCGGGCTGCGCTTAGAGAGTACCAGTTGGCCAAGCCTGCTCTAGATCATTCCAGAATAGCTTCATGAAGAAAAGGGAAGGCAATAATTTTAATTAAAGGGATAAAGGGTACAAACACAGAGGGGACACCTCGCTCACTTCGACCTGCACAGTTCTATTGTGGCTACCACCCCCAGGAGGTAGGGATGAAATGATGGAACCGAAGGTGCCACACTGTACTGCTAGGTTGCAGCTAGACTGGCCACAGAGACGCGTGGAATTCCCTAAGAAGTGCTGAGATCTCTTCATCCCGGCGCCAGGCCCCGCCAAGCAGTTCCGGTAGTTACCATGCGCAATCAACCACGCCATCTGCCCGGCGCTGTCAAAACCACACGCCTGGAAGTACACTTGAAAGATGAGAAAGTAGTGGAATGAAGGGAAATGGTGGAAAGGAAACCGGGTATGAAATAATGCATCCCAGCATTTGCCTAAGTGGCATGGGAAAACCATGGAAAAACTCATGTCAGGGAGCGCGGCCACGGGCATCGAACCCGCGATCTCCCAAATGTGGGCCACAGACGTTTCTACCTTAGCCAACCCGCTCGGTATGATGTTAATTATATCTTCACCGGAGTTTAAAAAGCCAACCATGCAACAAGCTAGTTTATTATAAGTAAGTATGGTTTGAGTAGCTTTTAACGTTATACTGGACGCAATTTCCCTCTTCTCATATGTACTTCATACTGATTATACCAGCCTTAATATAACACCTGCTTAGAGGAAGATCTACAAGACCTATTTACGTATGTAAGGATTATTAAAATGTTTTGCTATCCGGAAACTTCACCACATATAGGTGTTAGAACACAGGTCAACTCTAGCACACAGTGTTTAACAAGATGCCAATTAAACTTCCTTATCATTCATAATGAATTTGTTCACTGGATAATGACTGGGAAGAGGAAAGAATCCTATTACTGTGGAACATACTTGTAAGCATGAGAAGGTTTCCCAAATTACCAACTTCATGTTCTGTAATGAAAGAAAGCACACAAAAAATAGAGAAAAATGTAATTTCTTTCTGTTGAAACGGAAAATTCAGAAATGAGTTTTTCCCTTTCCACTCAGCAGTAACTGAACCACCATTGTGCACATGCGTAAGGTGGTTGGCGTTCTTTAGCTTAAAAGACCTCTGTGTAACTCTTTGATAGCGTTTATATTTAGTTATTATAAGATAACTTTCATACAATAGTGGTAATGTTCAGGACGAGAATTTTAACCGCAATACTCCTTTTGTTGTGGCTACTGGTATTTATAATTTTACTTTATCGCTAATACAATTATTACCTTTCTAATTAAAAGCTTGTTTTAATCGAACAGTACGGTCTAAATTATTTTGCTTGCTGTGTTAATAATAAAGTATTCTACCTATACATTTGTAGTTTTGTAATATATCTAATCGTAAAATTTAGGCACAACTTCTAACGGGTGATCCAAAAGACTGTGAACTGGCTGCGCTTTGTTCTATCCGTACGCATCCTTGGTGCTCGTCGCTGACTGCCGCTGTCATAGAGCAGCGCGGATGAAACCATATAACAGTTTTAAAACTACTTTTAAAGGCTTTACTTACCAATGTTATTAATGTAGATGCTGAAACTGGCCACCGTCGTTGTCCATACATTGTTGGCAACTCTTTAGGAAACTCTCCGTCACTCGCCGTAGTTCACGTTTAGAAATGCTGGCAATTTCCTTGCGGATATTTTATTTTAATTCTTCCTGGGTGTGTGGGTTTGTCTTGTGCACTTTGTTTTCCCAGAGATAGAAATCGCAGATCTCCTAGAAATCTTTCTGCAAATCGCACTTTCACTTGGCGAGCTGACTGAGTTAACACTTACGAACCATAAGTAAATACACGCTGTGCAGTTATGCTGAACCATAATACACCTTGTGACTAAGAACAGGACAAAATGATGAAGCACGCTGTAATAATTCAACCAAATGATATCACCGTCACCTCTATACTGCACTTCCAGAGCAGAGAAAAACAAATCAACCGCGTGACCTTGTGTACATCAGCTGCTGTTATCGTGTTTCCCTTTGCGCAGTGGAAAAACCCCGCGTAGCAGTTCTCTTTTTTTGGATCTCTGTATTTAGGAAGAGGGTTGGAAGGGGGAAAATGCAGTAAATAAGAAATAAGTGGAACGAAGCATACAATATTCTAGCTAGGGTGGCGCCACGATCAGATGTAACGATCAAGGGCACCTCTACCAGGTATCACATTAAATTGATGCTAGGCATCTTCACAAAGGGGTAACTTCCCTTGACTGAAAGGGAGGAGTAGCACAGGATGTTACTTACTAAGGGTGGGGTCAAGTGTGGTGAAGCTAAATCCTACAGAAATGACGTGTAGTTCTAGTATAAAGAAGTATCAATCTACATAACTAAGTTACTAATCACCACGAAAGAAGAGGAAGGGGAGGTCAATTCGGCTTTACCTTTACCAAGCTTCCTGGCGTCCCAAGTTACATCTTGGAAGACATCTTTTAACGATCAAAGTACCACTGGTTCCTGTTAAGACGTGAAATTGACCTCCGTTACGTCAAAAGTTGGGGGATTTAAGTATAGAAGACTAGCTGACAAGCTATGTTTATCAACTACAGGTCAACTAAGCTGACTCTACATGTACGTTGAAAGGGCATGATTCCCAAGGAAATGCAAAATCTTTTACCACAACAGGCAAATGACTTGAACGTGTGCTAACAAGAAGTTGCATGTCTAGACCAATAAATTATCTCATTCTGTAAATGTATGCTTATCAGAAACCTACAAAATATAATTGTCACAATATTCTCATTGGAGTCCTGTTTTAGGTTATTCCGAATATCTGGAGATGAATTAGAATGATAAATAATTTTCTGTGTATCTGGCAGGGCTACTTAAAAATGTTGCCAATACTGAAA
Source organism: Tenodera sinensis (assembly GCA_030765045.1). NCBI lineage: Eukaryota > Metazoa > Arthropoda > Insecta > Mantodea > Mantidae > Tenodera > Tenodera sinensis. The sequence goes on along the minus strand of CM060971.1, from coordinate 57,811,669 downwards.
CTGTTTGTTTCTGATTTAGCTGGTATTTAAATGGCAGATAGACGAGAGTATGCATTTGAACCAGGTCATACCACGCACTTCTAGCTGTGAATTTGCTACTTTTTACTTTCTCAAAGCCATCAAGCATCTGACTATCGTTCCATCATTTCCCTTCATTCATCTTTCAGGTGTACTTTCAGACGTGTAGCGTTGGCAGTGCCGGGCAGACGGCGCGGATGATTGCGCATGGCAGCTGCCGTTCTCGGCGTTTGGCCGGCCTTGTCCTTTGTCGGAGGGACACTCAATGCGACACCGGGACCACGGTGTGATGGCTGCTTGGCGGGCCCTGGCGCCGGGATGAAGAGACCTCAGCACTTCTTGGGGACCTCCGCGCGTGTCTGTGGTCTGTCTAGCTGCGACTATGTGTGGCACCTTCGGTTCCCTCATTTCATCCCTGCCTACTGTGGGGTGGTAGCCACATTAGGTCAAAGTGAGCGTGCTGTCCCCTCTATGTCTGTACCCTTTACCCTTTTTATCTTTTATCTTTCCAGCTTCCGTATCCTTTTTAAGAAATATATATAGGGGTATGGAGAAGTCGCTTCGCAGTCTCGTGTAACCAAAATTCCCCTAAAGACGGGAATTCTGGTGGCAGCACTGGCTGCCGCGAGCCTGTGGTTATTTATAACGTTTCACGACATAAAGTATATAATGGATTCACGTATGCATTTCATGAAAGGTAATGTAGATAAACAGTATACCAATTTATCTTGGGCGGTACGCACCGGCACGGTGCGGAGGAATTTGATAACCCTATACCTATAGGTATCTATAATTAAACCATTTCTGAAAACGTTAATTTCGATTTGGACAAGTAAATAAAGGAATAAGCGTTTCTAAAAATGGTTTATAGGAAAGAGATTGTAGAACTTCAACATCGGATACTTTAGTAAAATAAAATAAATATCTATACCTAAGATGAAATTTATGAATATTCCTTTGCTTCTAGAGATCAAACGCTCAGAAAACACCCTTCTACATACCTTACTGGAAAACAACTTTTGTTTCATTCAACAGATGTCGCTAAACTATTTTGATTCTGATCATTGTAATTTCGCTTTTGTGCCACTATATACCTGCTCATGTCAATTACTGGAAATCTCTACATTGAAAATAAACGAAAACAAATGCTATGCAGGTAATATTTCGGTTCGTAAATGCAGAAAATGAGAAAAGCTTTTGGGCTACAAGTAATTGCTCGATATTAGCTATCTAAAACTAGTTAGTGTGTTGCCGTGGGCAAGTTTAGAAATGAGCTTCCGGCTCATATCCCCTGCTAATGATCTCAAAACAAAAACAGTCTATTCTGTTGATAAAAAAACATGCACAGAGACAGGGATGGAGATGGATTACTATAACCTGTGAACAACTGTCGGATCACGCCAGCCCTACTTAACTACAGGTCGAAATGACACAGTGTTTTGTTTTCCACAGCCATCTGACACTATGATATTCAAGCCAAACGAGCGCTGTCTTTTATTTCCATTGTTATAATACCTAGTTAGCGTCTCCCATACGGGCAGGAAGCAGGAGGGCGTCCATTTTGTGAGTGGCACTATCATGAGATGGCTGACTGTGTGCTGTTTAATGAAAGTTTATTTCTTAATGGGTTTTGGAAACGAGGCTGACGTCCTTCTCAGCTTTCACACGTGATGGATATCAAAAGAATAAGAACGCGATGCCATTAAAATTGCTGCAACTGGAATGCAATTAGCAAGCTACGGCGGCTCAGCGGGTAACGTGTCGCAGTTTATGATCCGCTTTCAAGCGTGACGAGAACTGACTCTGGGTGATTTATTAAGTCTCTCCGGCTTTTGTGCTGAACCAAGTGGCCTTATCTTAGATTCGCCGGCCAGTCCCCTATTTCCATATTTAGCATTCAGAAGATTAATGCTGATAAAGAGTAATCCTCTTAACCCCTTTGTTTATTTGGCTTATTCCTTCTGATTTCTGATTTTTTCAGCTTCAAAAAACCTGTTACATTCTCATTGTTTTCACTAACCACTATCGTTTAATTTTATATAGGTTCTAAAACTATTGTTACAATATGTATTTTTGTCTACCCATGTTAACCAAAATAAACGTTTGCAGAAACTGTTTCATTACATATTTTGTAGATGCAAAGGGCATGCAGGAAAACAATCGATGTCACTTTTTAAGGGGGTAACCACATTCTGACCATGAAATGCCATGCTCTTTCATTGACGTAGCCAGAAACACTAAATAGTAACAGCTTCAAAAATCACACAATTATTGAAAAATGCACACAAACCTGTTGATATGTGGTATTTCAAATTATATTTTAATGAGTACTCAATTATCTGTGCAGTAGGTAAGTTTTGTCTAAATTTTTTTAAAATTTAATTTTTTGTGCAGGTTTTTAATTATTATTTAAGTTTTATATTAAAATGTTGAACTGAATTTAAAATTTTTATAAAATATTATTTAATTAGTAAAATGTTAATTTATTTAGTTTATTAAGTTATTTCTTATGGTTTACTGGTAATATTACCTAAAAGACTGCGTGCTGTTTCCCGAAAGTTAAAGATTTACATTTTATTTGTATCTAAATATATAGCATTTTAATCAAAGTCATTAAAAGCAAATAAACAATATTGAATATATTTCCATGTGAAGCGGAGCTTAGAGTGGGAGATTTTCTTTAAAGTCATGGTGTCGAACCTTTAGAAGATACTGAACGTACACACGCGCACGCACGCGCGCGCACACACACACACAGTCACATGCACACAGAAAGACATATACACACACAGATTTTTCTGAGATTCAGAGATTCTCAAAACACGTATTATCGTTGACATATCGTCGAATTTTTGAGTGGAATCAATACTTTGTCTCTACTGGGTAGGTACTCATTCAATACATTTACTGATATTGATATATAAGTCACGGGTAAAGTTCTGCAGAGCTTCAGCCCTACGCTGGGGGCATTTAAATTTCTGGTTTGTTTCTCTTAATTCTTTTTTGGTAGGAGGTATAAGTTGCGAACTTTAAAGCACAATATCGAGTATTTTCCTGGAGTTAGAGTGCACAAAAAGAATTTCAGGGTATTATTTAAACATATGTTAAATCATTGCTACCATAGTTCAAGAAACTAAACAACAGCCAGAAAAATCTGATGTGTTACAATCGCACGCTTTCATCTAGCACACTAAAGGTTCTTTTTCACGATTTAACTGCCTTTAACCGGTACAATGATGCTCAAATGAATCCGAGGGCCACAGAGCTTAGAGTTAATCGACATGAATCTTTCAGGATAAGGGAAAACCCGAGAAAAACGTTAACAGTGGTAGTAGTAGTGGTGACGGTGGCGGCCGCGGCATTGGCAGCAGCAATATTGAGAGTTTAGACTCAGGAAAAAATGAAGACCAATATAAAAGTAGAGGATGTGAAAAGATTTCAGATACAATCAAAAAAAGAATTAGACGGTTCGGTCATTTAATAATAGACTAACGGTCCTTGTACATGATCAAACTTTTTTTTTCAATTCGAGACTTCACATGGCTATACAAGAAAAATTTTGAAATGTTGAAATATACCTATTTGACAAGATTGGACAAGACTTGACAACATAAATGCAAAATGGAGGCAGAACAGTTTGCTATTCTTGCTCTTGGACTGGCTATGGGGTAGGTATAGGTTACAAAATAAAAGGAGAAAACAGAGGAAATATTGGACAAGACCTCGGATAGAACACAGGACAAGCAAAGTGTGTTTCAGTTAATCTACAAAAAAATGGGAGTAGAAGATCCAAGCTCTTACAAAACTTTCTACGGATGGATAAAACTAATTGTGCATCATTACCGTTCTTAATTGAGCATCGAATAACCAAACAGAACACCGTAATGCGAGAAAGTATACTAGCTCGTATAAGACTAGCAATAACCTTAAGGTTTCTTGCAACAGTTAAATATTTTCTAGTTTGATGTACACCACCAGAATACCATGTACTACCATAGCAAAAATCATACCAGAAGTATGCAAACGTATATTTGAAGGTCTCCGAGACAGATATATTAAGGGAAGTGCAACATCTCAATAGCGTGCTTTTCTTTTAAGCTCATATATGCACTAGACCAAATTATTATGCATAACAAACAGTTTTTCTGAGATGCATTATGCCATAAAGATTCCAATATATATTCAAAATATGAAATTCCACTATGAAAATGTGGAATTATTAAGTCTGAAATTCGTTTAAATGGGCGAGATGCAAGGAAACATTTGCAAACTTTTTTTTTAGTATAACTCCATTAATGGGGGTGGATAAGCTAATTATACCTATTACACAGTGACCATAGTTTATATTTTTACTTTCATAAAAATCATACAAAATAAATATACTTCCAGATATAAATATTTGACCTTAAAATTAATCTACCTACTTACCCAAGTTTTACTTGCAAATATGTATTGCGAACACAAGAGATCACAGAACACTCAGCTAAAGTTTATCAGCGATAACTTATAGTCTTTTCTAATGATAGGAAACACTGCACATAGAATGACTAGTTTTCAATACTCAAAAACCTGTTCCCATATTTCTTTTTCAAGAAGTGCTTTTGTGGTTATCTTCGATCACATCAATGGTGCAGTAATAAAACACAAACATAGACCATTCCAACTTTCAACTGTTATTACAAAATTTAAGAAGGCTCTCTTTGAATGATCCTGCATTTTATTCCAATCTCAGGCAAAATTCACTATGACAACATGTTTTTAATACTCTGACATGTAAAACTTTAGCTCTACACATGCACCTACTCGCTTAACAACGTTAAGTTGTAAACATTTCAAGTCCCTCCCAGATCTACACATCCTAGCACTACCACTCTGGACAGCATTACTTAGATAAGTACAATACTTATTAAAGATAGCTTGGTATTCACCTATCCTTTTCGAGGCAATAGCTGAAATGTACACTTTTTAGTCAACCTAGGGATTAGGAGGAGAATAAATAAATACAATCTTGTTTTACTCATATTAATTTATTAAGATAAACCTTCATCAGAACGCTCCTGCTTAAGCAATCTGTGCATTATGCCATGCATCTCATACATTCCTATTTCGTTTGTTTCCTCACTTTTCATTTTTTTCATTGTTCCGCAATAAATTCACCAAACTTATCTCCCTCTTTTCTTTGTGTTTGAGCCAGGGCAGATTTCTCTAATAGTTCTGTTGCTTTGGCCAGAAATTGCTCTTCTACAACACTGCCTTTTCGTTTCCTTTTGGGAGTGGTACTCGGAAAACTTGTGCCAGACGGTTCTGGCAGTGTGATTGTTCCCAAGTCTCCAGAAACATTTACCTCAGTTTCCACATTTCCTCTTGTACAAGAATAAGCTGGGGCTCTTCATTCTGAAATAAAGAATAATTATATTTATTTTAATTTTAAACAACTTTTTCAGACGTCGCAGTCTAGTGTTGAGTGGAGACAAATTGTAGTAGAAATGAAAAGTAAATGTAATTTCCCAAATTGTATTGGAGCTCTGGATGGCAAACACATAGACTTTCGAGCTCCAAGGTGTGCCGGTTCAACTTTTTACAATTATAAGAACAAACACAATATTGTACTTCTTGGATTAGCAGATGCCGGCTGTAAGTTTATATATGTCGACGTTGAGATAGATGGTCGAGTGATGACGGAGTGTTCAGAGAGAGACATAGATGAAGCTTTGGAAGCGGCATCTCTTCATCTGCCAAATAATGAACCTTTGGAACGAGGAGGAACACCAATACCATTTGTAATGGTAGCTGAAGGTGCATTTCCTCTACACATGCACATCATGAAACCATTTCCCAATATAAATTTATCCCAATAGAAGTGGATTTTCAATTATCTTCTGAGTAGAGTAGAGCACGACGTACTGTTGAGAATGTCTTTAGTATTTTAGCTAACCAATTCCGCATCTTTCTGACCACTATTGCATTGTAACCAGAAAAGGTTGAGCTAATAACCCTAGTAGCATGTACTCTACATAATTTCCTATATATTGAAAGATATAGTAGCTACATACGAACAAGAGTGAAATCAATTCATTCATGAAGTTTCCTAATTCCATGACACACCAAATGGACAACGGTTGTACTGACAATGCTGCTATGGTCAGAAAAGCGCTTATGAACTACTTCAACTCTACTGGGAGTGTGGTGTTGGATACACAAGCTATAGCAAAATAGCACAGAGACACCATCTGTATATACATAGGTAACTGAAAAGCACTTACAGGTATACAATGTCCGGCTGTGATGTCCTCTTGGAAGTGCTGTTCCTCGAGTTCACATGCACATTTAGAAATGCCAACATCTTATAGCACCACAGAGATGGCTCGTAAAGTTCATTGGAGCATCCATTTTTCTTCTTTTCTTCCTTTTCGTGTTCTCGGACATAAGTTGTGTCCACAAGCCATTTATTACTATGTTTAGTAAAGTAGCGGAAGTATTATACTCCACCCAAAAATTCAATGTCGAGATTTCATCGGAAATGTATGTACTGAATAAAAAAAGTCTGATGTGTTGCACTCACATGACTTTCTCTACTCTTGTACTAACCATTCTTACAAAGTCTTATCTTCTTCGTGTTAAGATAAACATTTATAAAAAAATATTTTGTTGCTCATTTCCTTATGAGTGCAAGGGGAAGTTAAAATACAGTAGGCTTTGTGCGATAGTCAAATGTTTTAAAGCTTTGAGATTCTGTTGTCATCGCACACTTAACATATAAAAAATTAACAAGGATGATCCATTTCACGAAAGTTCTGTTTTCCGAAACTCACACACATAACAAGGAATATCTTCGAAATGGTTCACCCTACAAGAAAATTTATTCAGAAATAAATTATGTATTTTAGCAAGATCTACATTTTTTGTATAGTATGATTTGGTCTATCTCTAACGATTTACCAGTTATGCAAAAGTCGTCCAGAGTAAATACGACTAGCCAGAAAATTCAAGATATACATTTCATATGTCATAAAAATATCTCAAACAAATGACATTTTAATCAAAATCGTTAGAGCCATTTTCAAGAAAATCAATTTTTTTTTTGATTCAGGGGTCTCAAAACATATATTTCCAGTGAAATCTCGACATCGAATTTTTGGGTAGAATACAATACTTCCCCTACTTACCAGTAGAGAAAGTAGAATTAGAAAAAGGTCCCTATGTGTCTGTCAGTCTGTGGGCAGCATAACTCACAAAGGAAAAGTCGATTATAAACCAAAGTTGGTATTTAAGTTTAATGTTTTTCAAGGATGCGACACAAAGATTTTGAACAAAATTGCTCTACCCTAAACTACCCTTAACAAGGGAAATTTTTCGAAAATAGCTCTAACGATTTTGATTAAAATGCCTTATGTTTGAGATATTTTTATGACAAATGAAAAGTATATCTTGAATTTTCTGGCTATAACCCAGGAAGTCGTATTTACTCTGGATGACCTTTGCATAACTGGTAAACCGTAAGAGGTAGAGCAAATCTTACTATACAAAACAACTTACTAAAACACAGTTTACGCCTCAATAAATCTTTTGTGGGGTGAACCATTTCGGAGATACTGCTTGTTACGTATGTGAGTGTTGGAGAACTTACATTTCTGTCAAATGGAACATCTTTATTCATTTTTTATATGTTAACCGTGAGAGAACGGAACTTTAAAGAACGAAATTTGAAAGGTTTAAAATATTTGACTATCGCTCAAAGCTTAGTGTATTCTCTTATTCTCCTTGCGCCTACAAGGAAATACACAATAAGATAATTTCTGCAAATGTTTAGCTCAACTAGGACGAAGAAGATATAGGGATAGGAGTTTGCAAGAATGGTTAGTACAAGAGTAGAGAAAGTCATGTGAGTGCAGCACATCAGATTTTCTTAATTGATGTCACTGTCAGTGGTTCCTCTTCGCATCTGTAGAGTGTAAAAAATTATGAAAGTGCAGTTTTGAGATACATGTGTAAACTATCAAAAAATTAAAGTATGTTGCATTAATACTATATTAGATACAGAGTATAGTGATGTATTTGCAAAATAGTTGTCATAAAACTTTCGAGCGAAAACATGTCAAGCGTCATACAGTCTGGGCCGGATTTGAACCCGCGATTTTGGGATCAGTAGTCCAACGTCTGATCAACTGAGCTACCCAGACCAACGTAATTCTCAAACAACTTATTTGAAAAGGATGAAAAATCTGGTAGGTGTATTAAAAACCACAATGCTCTTAGAAAAACATATGATCATGATGCTTATAATTCAACTACTGTTTTCTAGGGTTACAGCCATGTCTTAAAGGTGTGGAACAACCACTTGTGAAACATGCAACTGTTCAGGAAAGTTGATACCGTATTTATAGGAAAAACAAAAAGCTAACGTTTCCTTTCCTTTCGCTTTAAAATCAGCCAACTAGAAGCTGCGGTTTCTTCCATTCTTTTCCACATTATCTCGTTTTCGAGTGAGAGGTTCCAGGGGAAACCTAATATTTGAAACTCCTGAGTGTCCTCTAATCTCAGTATTAATTATTCTTTGTCATAAAGTAGCAACGATCTCCCTGCTTAGTGTCACGTGCACCTTTACTGCTCTGTAACGTGTTGGAATTTTAGCTCACAAGTGTAGAATACAACTAGCTCGCTGCCTGACATTACACGGGTGGCTTTTTAAAATCGCATGCCGATTTTATTTATTTAATTTACTTCTCTTTGTTCTTTATGGAATTATTCTACAATGAATTATAATATTCGATAGTGAATTTTCCTCTTTAACACTTTGGGACAGGTTTTGATTTAAAATTTGCAACTCTGTTTGTTTTAATAAAAATCTGATGTGTTGCACTCACACGACTTTCTCTACTCTTGTACTAGCTATTCATACAAACTCTTTATCCTTTATCTTCTTCATATTAGTCAAGATAAACTTTTGCAGAAATTATTTTATTGTTAATTTTCTTGTAGGTGCAAAGGGAATATGGGAATACAGCAATCTTTGACTGATAGTCAAGTCTTTTAAAGCTAGTCACCATATGAAGGCTTTGAAATTCCGTTCTCCTTGCCAAAACATAAAAAAGTGAATAACGATTTTCCATTTGAGAAAAGTAGAAGTATTTCAAAACTCACAAATAAAGAATATCTGCGAAATGGTTCACTCCACAAAAACTGCGTTTGGGCATAACTTGTGTGTTTCAACGAAAATTTACCAGGTAGGGTAAAGGCGGGGCAAATGGACAGGCTAAGCACATTTTTCATAATGAAGGTCATACTATTTACTGTAGAGTCAAAAATATTATTTTAACAGAAGCACTGAACCTTCAGTTGACAAAACTGAAAATTATATAGTCTGGAATAAGATACATGAACAGAAAAATATTAATTAGTTTAAGGATGTTCCAATGTCCGTTTGCCCCAACCACAGGGGCAAAAGGACACTCTGTTGGGGGCAAACGGACACCAACAATTTTAGTCACTGTCATCACTTATACAATTGTGGCACATGAAATATGGATCATTTCCAGCCTCTACACACTTAAAGTGGTACCAGTTTGCACCAGTTGAGGCACTGAACCCACTTCTCACCTTCCTTGTAGCAATTTCGGCATTTCTTCCAGATATCTTCTACTTCATAGACAAGATTCTTCTTAGCTCCAGTGTTCCGGGCTTTCGCTGCTACCGCCTTTTCCTTTTTAGCACGGACAGTCTTCCTCTTTTTCAGATCATTTATAAATTATGGGCTTGTAATAACTTCAGACTTTCTCGAGTTTCTTTTAGTTCCTGGTTTGCTTTTAATTTCCAGAGTAGTTATTGGATGAGGACTTACCGAGTCGAACTTGTCGAGGGTGTAGAAACTTGAGTCAAGCCTGCTTGTGTTGGTGAACTGCGAACTTCGCAATTGTTCCCATTCTCTGGGATTGCATCTTGAAGAATGTCCAACGGTGGCTGATTCTTAGCTTCAAGGATCTCATTTTCAATATCAGGTTCTGCATTTTCATGTTGTTCATTCTGTAAATGAACTTGTTCTGGACAAAATACATGGTCTGTAAGACTGTTGGGATTGAAGGGATAAATTCTGCAGCTCCTGAATCCACTGACACAGTTCTACTAGGTTTCACGGAAATAAAGTGGTAAAGAAATTCTGCAAATTGTTCCCACTTCATGTAGCCACTTTCTGATAGAACAATTTTAGATCCTGGAGGCATGCCAATCTCAAAATTCTCATTGTATCGCTGACCTTTCATTACTATAAAGGGGGGCACATATTGCCCCCTTGCTGTGACACATGCCATCACACTTATGGTTTCACCCTTTTCACAGCTTGCCTGGCTCACTACATCTTTCTTACTGCGCTGTGATATCACTTTTTGTTTTTGGTTTTAAATCAGCTACAGCCCTGTTTCATCACAGTTAAAAATGTTACCAAGTTTATTCCACAAAGGCATTCCATTCTCTCTTACAGTTTTCACAGCACCTGACATGCATTCTTTGCTCCATGTACAGCGATTTAAAGTTCTTTGCCGGTTCCGAACAATAACTACAAATCATAAACAACCTAGTTTAGATAGCGAATACTTTGGAAAACATTTTTATGTGGATCACAAATATATCTGTCTCTCAGAAAGCTTCGTTAAGAGCGTGTCCGTATGCCCCCACAGCAAGCTGTCCATTTGCCCCCTTCTACACGCCCTTAATATACAGCTTCCCTGAGAGAGGGCAACAGCTCCTTAGTTCCAGTAAGCATAACAACATACCAAGGTGCTCCCTATGATGACTGTAACACGTAGCAGAAGTTTCTAGAAGCCCTCATAATCCGCATAATCCTTGCAAACTCAGCGCATTTTCTTACAGTTTCAGAAATTTATAGATGTATATTTTTACCTGCAGAGCTTTGAAGCTGGATTCCAACAATTCTGGAAGGTCTACACAGGAAATATTTATACAGCTGATCAACAGAAGCCAGATGAATACTCTGCGTCACAGCATAGACTGTTACCAACCTCGGAAGTCAAAATGCGCTAAAATTACTTAGAAGCTGTCCGTTTGCCCCTCTGTCCATTTGCCCCGCCTTTACCCTATGAAAAATTCATCAAGAGTCAACAGGTCTGCAAGGGCTATAGACAGAAAATTCAAAATATACATTTCATTTTGTCACAAGAGTATCTTAAACAAACAGCATTTCAATCGAAATCTCTTGAGTCATTTTTGAGCAAATATAAATTTTCGAACAATTTTCCATGTAAAGGGTAGTTTAGGGTGGAGGAATTTTCTTCAAAACCTTTGTGTCGCATTGTTTGTCTCGCAACTTTGGTTTTTAACCGGCTTTTTGTTTTTGAATTATACTGTTCATAGGCAGACAGACAGACAGACAGACAGACAGACAGACAAACACATACACACACAGACACGCACACACGGAACTTTTTCTAAAAATGCTTATTTTGATTCAGGTGGCCTCAAAACACATGTTTCCGTATTTTGAATGAAACCTCGACATCGACAGCACGAGCTCTCAAGGAACGAGAGTCAGGAGGTGGCCATGTGCAGCATCTTCACTAGGATAATTGACTCCTTTTTTTTTTTTTTTTTTTTTTTTTTTTTTTTTTTTTTTTTTTAAAGGTGCACAACAAATGTGATGGGTCACTAGTAATGTATTCAGATGTTTAAGACCTTTCTAGCTGCAGAACTAGAACGACTTTCATTGCAGCAGCAAAACTGGTCCCAGCAGTTATTGTGGCTATATTAATATTTGATGCATGAGCTGTTAAACACCGACCAAACAGTTCCCACCAGGTAGGTGCTTTCGTCCATAACAGACACAAAATTTAATTGCAGTTCCGTGACAAAGGCACCAGGTGGCAGCTCTGTTATGATACACATCTTAGGCGAAAAACAAAAATCTGTTAATGAAACAAGAGATAGGCATCTTCAATTGCAGAGGAAATGAAGCTATAAAAATATACGTGTGATAAAGGTGAGCACGATATGTCTGCTTAGGGAGCGGAACACTTCCGGTTGTAAAGCACCGGTGTTCCTTCCGTTCTTTCCGAAAGTGAAGGCTAAACAATTAAAAGCGTCCGTCGTGCGGTTTGGCACATTTACACGCTTGCTTTCCGTTTTAAACAGAGCTCTGTCTGTGCCTTTCCAGCAACGCTTACTGCTAAGGAGAGATAAGGTGGCAAAATTAATATATGCCCTGGTTTTAACAATGTATCCCTATTTAAGTAAAATATTAGTTAATGCGCTTAAACAAGAATTAAACTCTTAGGATACCACAAAGAAAAACAAATAAAAGCTTGGGGAAGGCACTATGCAAACGCAGTGTTACACACTCACAAATACTATGATAAGAAAAGCGAATAAAGAGAGCCGTTGTGAATGTAATGCATTGCATTTGTTTGTAGAAGAAGGACTAGAGAAGGAAGTGTGGTTGTGTTTCATAAAGAAAAAGTAAGTGCAGAAAACAGTGTAAACCTTGCAAGTAAATTGCATTAATTGGTTGTAGAAAATTGAGTAGAGGAAACCATGTGAATGCAATGCTTTGCATTTATATTTCAAACATATAGGAAATTATATTAGTTGTATTGCGACGGGCGAGTAGAAGACATGTGTATGTCACGTAAAAGAAAAATGTATAGAGAAAACCCTGTGAGTGTAATACACTGCATAGTAAAATGCATAGAACACAAAGCTTCTACATGAAAAAATCTGATGTGTTGTAGTCACATGACTTTCTCTACTCTTGTACTAACCATTCTTACAAACTCTTATTCCTATATCTTCTTCGTGTTAAGATAAATATTTGTACAACTTATCTTATTGCTTATTTCCTTGTAGGTGCAAGCGGAATGTTAGAATACAATAGGCTTTGTCTGATAATCAAATGTTTTAAAGATTTGAGATTATGTTCTCTTTGCACACTTAACATATCAAAAAATGAACGATGATCCATTTCACGAAACTCACACACATAATAAGGAATATCTCCGAAATGGTTCACCTTACAAGAAAATATATTCAGACATAAATTGTGTATTTTAGCAAGATTTACACTTTTTGTACAGTGTGATTTGGTCTATCTCTAACGGTTTACCAGTTATGCAAAAGTCATCCAGAGTAAATACGACTACAGGGGATATAGCCAGAAAATTCAAGATATACATTTCATTTGCCATAAAAATATCTCAAACATATGATATTTTAATCAAAATCGTTAGAGCTATTTTCAAGAAAATCAAAATTTTCGAAAAATGTTCCATGTAAAGGGTAGTTTAGGGTGGAGCAATTTTCTACAAAAACTTCCCGTCGTGTCCTTGAAAGACAGTAAACTTAAATACCAACTTTGGTTTTTAACCGACTTTTCTTTTTAACTTATGCTTTCCGCAGACTGACAGACACACTGACACACACACACACACACACACACACACACACACACACACACACACACACACACACACACACACACATACACACACACACAAACGCAAACCTTTTCTAAAATGCTTTCTTTGGATTCAGGGGACCTCAAAACTTATAGTTCCGGTGAAATCTCGACAATACAATACTCTGCTTACTAGAGTAGAGAAAGCAATAAGTGTGTGTAGTTGACTGGGCGTTAGTTTTGTTTTCACTTTGTATTTATTGATTTCAAAGTGCAGAAGCAGTTAACACAGTGATATAAAGATTTGCCTTTACTTCGTACTACAGCCAGCGAGTACGGTACACAAGTGGAGGTCATGACCTGTTCCTGCACAACGGAACTATACAACTTTAGGCATCTGCCCCCGCTCCCCCATAGGCATTTTCGCCCGATCCACTCTACACTTGTATGTAAATCAGTATGTAGAACACTTTCGCTGCAGTTAGGTTATCCGAAGATCAACTCTGACCGGAGTTCTGAGCTAACTTCTCGGCTATCTTGGGGGAATCCTTGGAGTTCCCTCATCACCGCCGTCTCACCGATCGCCGAAGCCACCGTAGCCATGATAGTCAAATCTCATAAAACTTTCAAATTACGTTCTTATATACATATATTAACATATAAAGTCATCCAGAGTAAACAGGACTACATAGGCTATAGCCAGAAAATTCAAAATATACATTTTATTTCACATAAAAATTTCTCATTCTAATCCAAATTGTTAGAGCCATTTTCAAGAAAATCAAAATTTTCGAAAAAATTTCCATGTAAAGGGTAGTTTAGGGTGGAGCATACACACACACACACACACACACACACACACACACACACACACACACACACACACACACACACGGACTTTTTCCTAGAAAAGCCTTTTTTTATTCATGCGGCCTTAAAACATATATTTACAGTGAAATCTCGACATCAAATTTTTGGGTGGATTATAGCACTTCCTCTACTTTACTATACGTAGTAGAGAAAGTAACAAGAATTAGGTTGTGGAACTAATTTTTAACAATTATTATTTTAATAATTAATGTGCTTTTCCAGATTATAATTTAGTTTTATGTTATAACAAAAAAGAAATAAGTAGAAATACATGCAAATCGTGGATTTTGTTTTTCTCTGTTAGCAGTACTGATGTCGAACTGATTACATATATAGTGGGTTGGAGTCATAACTCACATGATCCAGAAAATACATAAAGGACGTAGCACTATGCTACAATTCACTTTTCTGCGTATTATGTGATTCCGGAGAAATTTGGTTTCATTTCTCACCTGACCCATGTTTAAATATGCGACCAACTTCCCCGTTTATGTCAAAAGTCTTATGATCCTGGGACTTGGAGTGGATCTTGTGAATTTTGTTCCATCGCTTTTTCAACCAATCAGCGATCGCTCAGTTTTTTACAAATACCATCAAGGTAAAGATTTCCACGAATATAGAGATGGAAGAAAAGATATCACCCATTCCATCATGGAAACGTACAGCTGCTCCAGAAATGTGGAAAACAAACCAAGCCAAATTAGCAAGGTTGCCAGCTTTGCAATTTGCAAATATAAAATAACTTTTAACGTTCCTAAACAGTTGTTTGAATAACTTTAATTGATTATTTATTTTATTTCAGTGATCAGCTAGGCCCTTTTGTTGGTAACATTCAACTGTTGCTCTTAAACATTTACCATCAAAACTCACATATTCCAAATTAGTCATTTTCTAAACTCACGTGTTTCAAAAGGGTACTTTTCAAAACTCTCTAGATCCGCAGATTAGAGTCACATGTTCCATTATTTAAAGCCCAATCATTTTAATTCTTTCACAAATAAACCAAATTTGAATGGTAATTCGTAATATTTAGGCATATTTTTCATAATGATAGGTTCCGCCCAAATTTAATTGAGTTTAACCAGTACAAATTGGTTTTCGGTTGTTTATCATGTTATAGGTTTTTGGATCATGTGAGTTATGAGTTTAACGTACGCATATGTGTGTGTGTGTGTGTGTGTGTGTGTGTGTGTGTGTGTGTGTGTGTGTGTGTGTGTGTGATGGAATTCAACATTTTATGGCCAAATCTTTGTGGTATAGTATTTAAATTGCTGAGTTTTTAAACACACAGTACAAAGAGATCAAAGTTCGATATCTGAAGTTAGTGCGGTTTCGCCGATATACAGTATCCTTTAATAAGTGTTGCATTAAAAATTATGTAGTTGAATGGGGACATTAACTGGGAATCTTGCTCGTCGGTTTAGCTGTATTTTCTTGCCTTAGACTGACAATGAATAACCAGCCCAGATACTTTGCTGATGTTGATGTGAGGAAGAGTTGAATGCTTGGTAATAGAGATAGGATTGGTACTTGAACGAGTGATGTTATCCGGCACTTCCTTGCTCCTGGGGGAGCCTTACCCCTGTCATCTCTCGACACATCGACAGGTTTGTGACATGACCCAAGGGACCGCGGCGGCGATATGAAAATCGTTAACACGTCACTTTCCCTAACATCACAGCCCGTCCGTCCATTAGTCTGCCTTGCTAACGCGAACCGACTCTCAAGTGTTTATGTGATCCAAGCCAATTTGCACTCTTTGGATGGGAGAGAGAGAGAGAGAGAGAGAGAGAGCTGCTTTTCCCTATGTCTCTTTCACTAGCACAACACAGCCAAGACCATATTCAAAATAAAAAATTGCTACCATTACAGATATCACCATGTCAGCTGCATAACCACTGTCACCATTACCAGCATCACCATCACCTCCATAAACACTGTCACCATTACCAGCATCACCATCACCTCCATAACCACTGTCACCATTACCAGCATCACCATCACCTCCATAACCACTGTCACCGTTACCAGTATCACCGTCATTGTCCATAGTCACTGTCACCATTGCCAGTACCACCACCATCACCTCCATAACTACTGTCACCATTACCAGTATCACCACCATCACTGTCTATAACCACTGTCGCCATTACCAGTATCACCACCATCACTGTCTATAACCACTGTCACCATTGCCAGTATCACCATCACTTCCATAACCACTGTCATCGTTACCAGTATCACCATCATTGTCTATAACCACTGTCGCAATTACCAGTATCACCACCATCACTGTCCATAGTCACTGTCACCATTACCAATATCACCACCATCATTGTGCATAGCCACTATCACCATTACCAGTGTCACCTCCATCACCTCCAGAACTACTGTCACCATTATGCGTGTCACCACCATCACAGTCCATAGCCACTATCACCATTGCCACTATCACCATTGCCACTATCACTATCCGGGTATACGAGACAAGACCTTTGCCTACAGGCAGTATATTCCATAGGCAATTGTTGAAAATGAAAAGCCTTATGACTGTTATGATATTGAAGTTTTGTTGTGGGTTTATGGACGCACTATCTTGATCCGGACAGGATGAATCGATGTTGGTGTAGAGTTGAAATAGAACAGGGAAAATTACGGATCCGTAGATCTCTAAGGGAAGAATCAGAGCTTCATCTTACAACTAACGAGATGGCGAAGTAATGGTCTGGGCAAATAGTTACCTGCACTATAAACCAGAGAGGATATTATATACCATGGGCCATGGCCATAACGCTTCGCTAATGTGCCGGTAAGTTTACTAACAGAAAGTGTCTTAAAAAGACGTGGTTGATGTCTCCGTAGATATCCTAATCACAGAGTGGGGATTGTCTTTAGTATATTTCAGCTCTTCCGAGAGCAGATTCCACATTCCACATTCTGTATGTAGTAAGATTTGGCCCTTCTCTTACAGTTTTCCAATTACCTGTACAAAAATCATCAAGAGTAACCAGGACTACATAGGCTATAACCAGACAATTAAAAATATACATATCATTTGCCATAAAAATAACTTAAACATATGGCATTTTCAAACTTTTTGGGAACCTCGAAGTTTTCTAGAACTTTTCCATGTAAAGGGTAGTTTAGGATGGAGGAATTTTCTTGAAAATATTCGTGTCACATCCTTGAGACATATTAAACTTAAATACCAACTTTGATTTTTACCAACTTTTTCTTTTTGAGTTGTGCTGTTCACAGACACACACACACACACACACACACACACACACACACACACACACACACACACACACACACACACATACACACATACACACACACACAGACCGTTTTGCAAAAATTCTTTTTGGATTCAGGGGGCCTCAAAGGAAATATTTCCAGTGAAATCTCAACATCAAATTTTTAGGTTGAACTTGCCCTACTTACTATATGTAGTAGGGAAAGTAAAAATGTTACGTTGTTAATATATAGATTTGTTTCTCCTTTTTACTTCTTTTTAATCCTTTGTGACATGGAATAAATTTTTATGATTACCAGACAGAGATCTGAAATATTTTATTACTTCATAATGAATCTTAGGGGTAACTATTTTGTTATTGCTGTAAAGTTACATGCATAACATTTATCAGTTCACTCCATCTGTTTGCTTGACTAATATTTGGTTCAATGAAGGCAGTATGTTTCTACGTAACAATGGGAATAGGAAAGGAGATAAATAACGCCCTTGTTAGTCCCACTCCGCCCGCCGCTGAATGACAATCAGTTTACTGCGAGAATATCCCAAAGAGTTAATTTACATGAGAATCGTTCGCAACTCTGACTCCGCTTGTTAGTTACCATTAATCCAATCTTTTTCATGTCTCTTAATTGCGGCTGAAGTGTAAGCTTTGGAGTTCCCCATGTTTAATAACCCCCTCCCTCTCTTCGCCCCATCTTGTTTTTATCTTCCTTTGATCGTGTGGGCAAAGTTGCGTTAATTGAGTCATCGTTGGGAGCCGTTGATTGGATTTTCGGAAGCTGTCACTACCAACGGAGCAAGCGAGACCGGCTCCATTGTTCTTTTTATCTCTGCTAGTATTCCTTGCTTGCACAATGGTCCTCACTAGAGGAAACGTTTGTCATAGCATGTTTTTATACGAAAATGAATTTCTGGAACGTCATTTACTGAATTTGTTTCATAGTTCTACTTAACACAGGTATCTCAGTTCATAAGGGACAAATACGGAATAAACAGTAATGTTCCTTCACCCACATCAGTATTTTATTTCTACTAACATTCACCAATGTTAGATTTTTCCCCTCAGTGGAAATCTGTAACCAAATTTAGACTGAGACTTTAAAATGGCACCTTTTTTAAAACTTGAATGTGATTACAATAAGATTATGATAATATTGGTAAGAGTAATATGTTTTCAGGTTGATTCAGGCGTGTCAACATGTTTATTTTTCTCGAAAGCTTGTAGGGGATGGCCTAACGCAGTGTCAAGGTAACGAATATTGTATCGAAACTGAGTCCAAATGCTTTCCGTAAGGGCAATGACCCCACACTGCCTAGGCCAGCAGGTAACGCCTTGTATTGTGAACACATGGCAGTAAAGCGGATGGTCTATCTATACTGATAGGGTTGTTTATTTTGCAGTACAGTTACAGTGTAAAAAAATTAGCAAGTAAATTATGCCATATGCTTGTGGGAAAACAGACGAAGTGAAAAACAACTAACACACCGAAGAGAATACATATTAAAGTATTCTTTATCAAAACAGCTGTATCTGTACCCCTAACACACTGGTTATTGTGACAGTCTACTTTTTAGTCACTTCATAAAGTACTCATTGTCAGTTCACTAATGTGATCTAGTTCAAATTTTCCAGTTACTTCACGTTTGTTTATAACGTAGTAGAGTAATGAAATACGGACGAAGCAGTCCCTTCTTCCTTTCACTTCACTTACCGGGGAGTGAACACAAGATCTCTCTAATCTTTCGCTGTAACAACACTCAATATACGTAACGAATATCGTCGTAACCTCACTCGGAAAAGGTGCTGAATAACCAGCCCTTTACGTCGCACCAAGAGGGACAACTCACTATATCACTTTCGAACTGACTCACTCGAGAGCACGCTCGATTATAAAGGGTGGAAGGGAAGTCATTACATTAATTTAAACCAGTGGTAGATCTCGGTATTTGGAACACATTTTGTATCTAACGTTTTTGTCTCTGACCATTTCCTACGGAGATATTTTAGTTTTGTCGAAAACAAACTGACAACACTGCAGATTGTGTGGGTGTCACCTTCCCTAGTTCAGTACATAAACGAACTTCCTAACAGTCCGTCTTGAGAACATAAACACATGCGGTGCCTTGTCCTTCTATGTTTTCTGTACGAGTGTAGGCCAATCATAAGCATTAGCTCCCAAATATTACACGAAAAGCGAAAGTGCCCTATCTGTTTACATGCACAGACCAGGTCAATTACCTGACCAACCTCAACGCAACGTTGTCGACATACTCCACGTCTCAAAGAGCTGCTCGGAGTGTTCCTTTAAGTCTTTTAAGACATAAATAGGGCTACATTCTCCCACATTTCAATACTCCCGCACAAATATTTTCGAAAGAATATACTACAGAGTACTTGAGATTTATAACATAAATTAAGAGATAAGGTTAAACGAAACATTGAGCATATTTGGCGCAAGCGAACTCCCCCATATCTATTCTTATTTCTTTCTACATGCATGAGAAGGTAAAGGTTGTATACACTGTGAGCTGTTGGTTACATTTCCTGCACTTTATGGCTATCAGGCTTTCAATGTAAATCCGACTTCCTCTTTTTGAATCAAGATGTTATCCGAGCACTTCAATAAGTCAGCTATGCTTTTCGTTTCACACGCAGCTGTAAAAAATAAAAACTCCCACCGATACAGTTTCTTGTCGACACCTTCAAGTCCTTTATTGGCTTTTGTTCGCTTTTACACCCCCATTGTTATTGTTGTCGGGCTATTCAACGTTCCTTGCGTGATATCCCCCTTGTGTTTTGTTATTCAGTTACATATTAAAGCTGTGCATTAAGTCCTGACTGAACGTAATTTGAGAAAACATTAATTTTGGTTTCATGTAATCACAACGTAAAGCACAAATTTAAACTAGCAAAGAGCCATTGTCACATTGATGTTCCAGAACGAGATGCGAGTTTTTGCAGTGAAAATACATCAAAAATTCAAAAATATTAATATCTCAACTTTTTCTCCCAGAGGCATCGTATTTGCCGGGAAAATGTGTATCGTTGTAAATTCTGACATAGGTCTGTGTTCCTTACAACGATCAGCTGCCTGAAGTGGAATAATAAACGCTGTCCCGCACAGAGGCTACAAGTATTACGTACAAGATCGCACTAGACATAACTCAACCAGGATTGCATGTAGAGAAGAGAAAATTGGGCAGAATTGCGTTTCATTTTTTCCCACTGCTGAATGCTTGCAAACAAGAAACTGAAGATATAAAATTGAAATTGTTTTGAAGTTCTTCGGTTTAATACTTTTTAAACACAGACACACGCAAGGAGTAAGATATCAAAGAAGTATTCTAATGTGTAAATAATTTTTTGTGTTCCATTTATACGTCGCCAATAACATCGAAGATCATCGGCGGATTTTAACCTCTTAGAACAATAGCTCAACAGTAATGGTGTTCACTCGCTTTGTGCTGGTTTTGAAGTTTGGGTTGTACTACTTTGGTATTTTTTTAATGTATAACATTAAATTCGGACACACATTCGCACTACCATTCATACCTCCAGGCTCTGGGTGGATGGGGAATAATTGTAGTGGAAGAAAATTCCCACCCTCCCAGCTGGGAGTCAAAGCCGAGACCGCTTGTACAGCAGGCAGGTGCTCTACCAATGAGGTACGGTTTCAGCCTGTGTAAGTAATTGTTTCTTGTCAAACTTGGATATATAGGAGCAAAAGCAGAGGCTTTTGCATTTGATAAGCTTAGTCAGTTATAAAATAAAATTCCTGATTACAAAACAGTCTGTAAAACCAGAAAAATGTTGTTATGGTGATGATGAAAGAGCTGTAACTGAAGAGAAATCCACTGAAGAGGAATTGTGGTATCTTTCACATTCACTTGTGACATCATGTGATGTAGAAAAAACGTTTTCATGATACAGAACCTTCACTGGCACATGCAGCGGCTTCACACTTGTCTTATCTACTGTGACAGCCACGAATAAGGTTACTTAATTATCCCCCTCCCCCAATATGGTTTCTTTGATTTTTGTTTACTTGTTTTTGCATATAGTGGTGCACATTTTAAAAATTATTTATGCTTCCTAGCATGCACCCTTTATTATTTGATTATGGATACACATACTTCTTCTTTACCTGACTGCCCTCTTATGTAGGACTTACACCCTCTAGGACTTACAAGCCAATGCCTAAGGTCAGTCGCTTTCTGGGAGCATAGGAATCCATGGAGTGAACAGAGTGAAGACCTAGAAGTGAGTGGTCAGTCCAGCACTAGGTATGAGAGTGATGTAGAGGATAACATAAAATGCAGGTAAAATGAATGAACGGAAAGGTGATGATGGAGCAATTGGTGGAATTAATGGCGGAGGAAACCAGAGAACCCTGCGAAAATCCACTCATACGCCTCTTCTACCACCACAAATACCACATGTGGGTCCCTGGGATCGAAACCTGGCCACTTTGGTGATAGGCAACGGTCTAACCGCTCGGCCACGGCGTGGTTACAAATACGAGGTCTAGTTATCAGTCACTTGTCACCATAGAGTTACTTGTCGCTATGTCATGAGCAGCGTATGGAATTTCAGCATCAGCATACAAGGACCTGACTTTCTCTTTGGCCTCTTGTATGTGCAAGCATTTCTGTAAACGTTTATCTGGATTAACAAACGTTAAGAATATTTTTTCTAAGAATATTTTGTAGAAGATGGGTTGAGAAGATTATTTAATTGTAATACGTGAGTTTCTTCGCGATCTGATATTCACAATCCATTCACCTCCTAGCAGACTGGACCATTTCTTCAGTTTTAATTTGTTCAGGCAAGGTTGGGAGGGGGGACTAGCACCTCGACTTTTAGAAGATCTTCTGTACCTATGTCCTCTCCCTTATGGGAGGGAGGAGTGAGGTGAGAGGATACGAAGGGTGGTCCAACCTGAAGAGAGGCTACAGTAGAAGGCAGGGTCCCTAACAACTACAGATTTGAATTCCCAGTGGCGGCTCGTACTAGATTTTTCTCTTACCTGCAGGATCTAGGTCCCCTGGAGGACCCAAAGTCGGAAACCTCCTCCGGATTTACAGAGAGCAAGAACCTGTCATTCACGTCAGAGCTCCCACCAGCACTTAGAACCCTGAGACAAACAAGCAGTGAAATGAAAACACAGGAAGTTCAGAGATGTATTTTTTCTTTCTCGCATTCGCCTGACCCGGGCAAACCTCGAGAAAACCCATGAGTCAGGAAGGTCGTCCACGGGAATCGACCCACGACCTCATGAATTCGAGCCTCAGAGGTTTCCGAGGGGGGAACCAATCTAGTCTTACTAGTTTTAAATTTTCTGACATTTTAAGTTATATCTCTTTATTGATTTTTTAATTATAAAATGCCCATTTTAACTTTTTGTTAAATAAGTGAAATTCAAGTAAACACTCGCATTTACTCGCAATCTTCTTTGTCAAAGAAAAATCTCTCAATCCCCATCGAGAATAGAACCCGCGACTATGTACCAACTGAGCCACGAGGCCAGTTGTGGGGTAATGTTGAGTAGCCTTTATGGTAAAGGCGGAAGTCTCAGTTTCGGGAATATTCCAAGTCAGAGCTATTCTTCTTTGTTTTTATTTCCCGTGAAACAAAACCCGAATGAGTCAAAAGGAGAGAATGAATTTCCACGTTTTGTGTAATTTCGTGGCTGTAAAAATGTTGCAGGAGCACATTAGGGCGAGAGTCTCGCATGAAAACCGACTTCCCCACGGTAATGCTACCTTTGCTCAAGCAAAATGCCCCGTCTTTTGTTGTAGAAGTTGCATAACTCGCAGGCGATTGGTTCAGTTCCGCCAGGACATGCCTAGACTTTTGATACTAGCTGGCTTAGTGGCGCTCCAAAGATTCAGTTTTTGCTTAATAGAATACATACACAAAAATCTGACGTGTTGCACTCACATGACTTTCACTACTCTTGTACTAACCTTTCTTACAAACGCTTATTCCTATATCTTCGTGTTACTTCAAATAAACATTTGTACAAATTATCTTATTGCTTATTTCCTTGTAGGTGCAAGGGGAATATTAAAATATAGCAGGCTGTGAACGATAGTCAAATCTTTTAAAGCTTTGAGAATCCGTTCTCTTTGTACACTTAACACATAAAAAAATGAACAACGATGTTCCATTTTAAGAAAGTTTTAAGTTTTCCGAAACTCACATACATAACAAGGAATATCTCCGAAATGTTTAACCCTACAAGAAAATTCATTGAGGCATAAGTTGTGTACTTTAGCAAGATCTACAGTTTTTGTAAAGCATGATTTGGTCTATCTCTAACGGTTTACCAGTTATGCAAAAGTCGTCCAGAGTAAATACGACTACAGGGGCTATAGCCAGAAATTCACGATATGCATTTCATTTTCCATAAAAATATCTCAAACATATGACATTTTAATCAAAATCGTTAGAGCCATTTTCAAGAAAATCAAAATTTTCGAAAAATTTTCCATATAAAGGGTAGTTTCGGGGACTCACATGACCTTCTCCACTCTTACAAACTCTTATTCCTATATCGTCTTCATGTTAGTCGAGATAAACATTTACAGAAGTTATCTTATTGCTTATTTCCTTGCAGGTATAAGGGGAATATGGGAATACATTAGGCTTTGAGCGATAGTGAAATCCTTTAAAGCTTTCAAAATGCGTTCTCTTTGGAGGGTTGACATTTAAAAATGAATAACGATAAAATTGTGTGAATAAACTATATCACTGTGAGATAAACAAAAATCAAAACATCTCTAATACCCCCCTGTGGGTTAGAAGTTGCCATTGCGCATTCTCTGTAGTGGGAAGATGACCATGTGTTTTGAGGTTGGATAGGTTGGTTCCAGGCTGTATCTACAATGGACAACATCACAACACCCCTAAGTAATTACTTTATTCTCTTTAATCTGAGCAATGTACTTTAGTTTATATTATAAATACTGAATCACAAGCATCTTAATAACGCACACTCGCCTCCCTCAAATGATTTCTTATGATCAGTAGGTACTAACTAAACCATTTGTTTATCTATGTTTGTCATCTATCTCCTTTGCTTTTATAATGGTTAATACCATTTATTCTATGATGTTCCAATGGCTGTTGGCTCTCTAGCACAATTTTCACAATGTATATTGTTTAATTACACTTTAAGAGCGTACTTCAATAAATACCTAATAATATATTATATTATAATATATTCAATGTTGTAGTACACTTTTAATTACTTTTGCTCAATAAGCGCGCACTTTTAATGTAGTACTAATGCTAAGCTGCGACAAATACGTCCTAGAATCCTAACGCGGAACAAAATACCGGAAAGTCTAAAACGCGATCGCAGCGCTGCCTGACGGATCTTATGAACCTAAACCGTCCAATGATCAATAACACATAAATTATATATGGGTATGTCTTCGGTGTAGCACTTGTGCGAAATGGTACCATTTGGGATGCCAAAAAATAAAGAGGGACCAGGACATTGAAGAAAATTGGGCATGCAAAGACTGCAGGGGTAATGACATCGTCACTACAAACCAGAAAAAACTGGAGCAGCTACAGGAGGAAGTGCGGGAATTAAGAGAGAAGCTGAAAGATGCAGAAGAAAAAATCCAGAGGCTTGAAGAAGAAAATCGCCAACTAAGAAAGCCACGAGAAGAGGAGGGTGGAAAAAAAAAAAAAAGATCAGAAATCATGTCTAATAATAGGAGACTCCATTATAAGACATGCAGGAAACCCAAATGCGGAGTTAGTTTGCTATCCTGGCATAAGGGCCGATGGTCTACAGAGGGAAATCGAGAGGAAGCAAAACGAGACGGAAAATGACTACCGGACGATTGTGTTGCACATTGGAAGTAATGATCTAAAGAGGAGCGTTAATTATGCAATGGGGGACATGTACGACCTCGTTAACACGACAAAACAACTGTTTCCTTCAGCAAAAGTCGTTGTTAGTGGAGTTTTGAGGCGAAGCGATGTCAACTGGAGGAAAGTGATGCAAGTGAATGATGCATTTTCATGGGTAGCGGAGCGACTTAACGTAAAGTTTTTGGACCCAAATTCGTGGATTAGTAACTGGGACTTTGGACGAGATGGTGTTCACCTTAATCGAAGAGGATCTTCAAATTTTGCAGCGTTGTTCGAGAGAGTAACCAAGTGGACCGATGGCATCGAGGTGCAGGAACGGCAGTGACATCAACTCCTAGAAAACGACAATTCAGAGGTAAGGACTGATTCTTTAAGGCTGTTACAGGTAAATTGTCGTAGTATTGTGAATAAGACTGTAGAATTTTGGAATTTAGTAGAAATATGTAATCCAAATGTAATTATAGATACGGAATCATGGCTAAGCATTGATATTAATGACGCGGAAGTATTTAGATCAGATTACAGGGTGTTCAGAAGGGACAGGGATGGCAGGGGAGGGGGGATTTTTATTTGTACTAAATCAGAATTAAGCAGCAAAGTATTGTGGGTGGAAGAGGATGTAGAAATCATGGCAATAGAAATTATCGATCAAAGAAATGAAGGGAACAATGTAACAATAATAGCTTGCTACAGACCACCTGGCGAATCCGACTATGTAGCTCTCCATAAACTAGTAGCAAAAATCGCTTCTGAAACACGACATAATATTATCTTAGCAGGAGATTTAAATCTGCCAAACGTGAACTGGGACGGACAGTTAATAGGAGGCGAAGCTCAAAATCTGGTTAACCTTCTCATCTGGGATCAGGGGCTACTGCAAGTTGTTAAAACAGGTACCCGGCAATCAGCTGTACTGGATGTATTTTTATGCAGGCCGGAATCATTGTTTTCCTCATACGCGGTTTTACCAGGTATAAGTGACCACAGCAGTGTACAACTAGAACTCAACTGGAAGGGGCGGAGAAACCGGTCTGAAGGGGAAGAAGTAATTAGTTGGAATTTTCGCAGTGCTGACGGGACCGCTATTCAAATATTCCTCCGTGAACAATATAGGCTATTTGTACAATCTGCTTCCGGGGTAAATGCAACATGGGTTAGTTTCAAAACACTGATTTCGGAAACAATTAAAAAGCACGTTCCATACAAAATTATTAAACAAAACGCTGATCCAGAATTTTATACAAAATCTATTAGGATACTTAAAAGAAAAGCCAGGCGAGCGTTTAATAAAAGGAAGAAATCCGAATGGCATTTTAATAGATTTAAGGAATTGTCTAAAAAATTACAAGACGAAAAGAAGCAAGCACAAGAACGGTTTTTTGAACAAAATTTTGGCGGGGCAAATAACTGTTGGAGATCCTTTTACAATTATGTAAATAGACGCAGGGGTAATAAGGAGAGTATACCAGATCTTAGCGTAAATGGGATTGCTATAGTAAGCGATAAGGACAAAGCGAACGCAGTAAATTCACATTTTGTATCTATTTTTCATAAATTGGATGATAATGCTGAACAGGTAATTGGAGATAGTGGGGAATCTACTTTTCAAATAATGGCTTGCAAATTACGCAAAAGGATCAAGATGTTGCAGAATCGAAAGTCGAGGGGGCCCGATAACATACCTACTGAAATATTGAAGATTGGGGGAGAAGCTGTGATTCCCTATCTAATGTTTTTGTTTAACATGTCAATCAATAACTGTGACTTACCAGAAGACTGGAAAACCGCTATTGTAGTTCCTATTTATAAAGGGGGTAATAAAACAGAAATAAATAATTATCGACCAGTTAGTTTAACGTCAATAGTGTGTAAGTTGATGGAGCATTTAATAGCAGAATATATAAGGGAGGAGTTAGAAAACAAAAAATGGTTCAAGGAAGCGCAACATGGGTTTCGACCTGGGTACTCGTGCGAAAGTCAATTAACTTCCTTATTTCAAGACTTAGCAGATGAAGTGGACGCAGGAGGAAGAACTGATGCAGTGGTAATAGACTTTTCTAAAGCATTTGATGTAGTGCCGCATAATTTACTTATTGGGAAACTAGCTGGCACAGGAATAGACAAACGAGTGGTTTTATGGGTCAAAGCGTTTCTGGATGGGAGAACACAGCAGGTAAAAGTAGGTAAAGAAATCTCCGAGAGAGGCACAGTTAGTTCGGGAGTACCCCAAGGCTCAGTACTGGGTCCGCTACTTTTTCTTATTTTTGTTAATGATATAAGTGTAAATATTAAATGTCAGATAAAACTGTTTGCAGACGATTGCATTATCTATAATAAAATTCGGAATGCCATAGATGAGTCTCTGCTTCAGGGTGATTTAAATGAAATTAGTAATTGGGCTGCTACAAATAAGATGACGATTAATGCTAAGAAAAGTAAGTCCATTGCATTTAGAAGATCTAAGAGGGAAATTGTTCATAACTATCACATGGGCGGAGAAAAAATTCTGCAGGTAGATAGCTGCAAGTATTTGGGAGTGTACCTGGCGAGTAACGTTGGGTGGGACGACCAGGTAAATTCTACATCCAGGAAAGCGTGGAAAGCGTTACATTTTTTAATGAGGGTACTGAAAAAGGGGAGCGGAAGGTCCAGGGAAATTGCCTACAAATCTTTGGTGCGGCCGATTATGGAATACGGAGCAGTATGTTGGGACCCATATAGACTTAGTCAAATTGATTCGCTAGAAAGAATACAGAGAAGGGCTATAAAATTTATAAAACGAGGTAAATCTTTTGGGCCTAAAAAGGGGGAGGAGACTGAATGGGAGCCTCTAAAAGTCCGGCGTAAGAGGCAGAGGTTATGCGCATTATTTCAAGCATATCGTGGTTCAAATGCATGGGTGGGTGTTAGTGAAAGATTGGACAACCCTACATATTATGGAAGAAAGGATCATTTGTATAAAATTAAAGGTAGAAGGCACAGAACCGACGTAGGAAAGTTCTCCTTTGTTAATAGAACCATTGAGGAATGGAATGAATTACCTGTAGCAGTCTTTCAGGGCTGTCCTTCATCTGTGAAGAAATTTTCGAAAAATATCGTAAATCAAGTAAATGCTGTGTAATTTACTATAAAGATTACGCAAGTGTATTTTTGACATTTATTGAACTGATGGTGAATACTAATGCTAAATTTAATTTGGTTATAATTAATTAATGAGTGTTAATTAGTATTTAGTGCATTTCATCTTATATTTTTATTATTGTTCTTTATTGTATTATGATTGTATTACTTTGTTTGTAACCTTAATTTGTACATTTAACTCTGCCACCGGGTAATACCCATTCGCAGAAAATATATACATACATACACATATGTGTGTGTATGTGTGCGTGCGTGTGTCTGTGTACAGGTGTCCCAAGAAGCATCGACAACGCTTAGTATGTTGTACGGGTCGGCACACTGATCGGTTTTCAAATAGGAACCGATCAGTTTGCTGTCCCGTACAGCATACTAAGCGTTGTCGTTGTTTTTTTGGGACATCCTTTATATATACACATATACATTTTTTTTTCAATTATTATATTGTTACAACATGAAAGGATTTCCATTTAAACCAAAGATTGTTTTACTATAAAAGTTACATTACATTCAATTGAAACAAATGTAAACAAAAGGTTATCTCTAGTAAGAAAACTTGCACATGATGTGAAACGATGACAACTATGAGCACATTTTAGGTGCCTCGTACATAACAAATGAATTTTAAGAATGAATGTTACCTTCTCTGGCTTCTATAACTACATTCTGACGACCTGGCTAGCAATGTCTGCTTGAAGAATATGCTCGCCTCAATCTCCCGTAAAGAAACAATGATAATGAAACACAGAATAATAAATCTTCTGTTACTGGGATGTTGTACACATAATTGTAATAATTACACATATTCTGGTACAATAGCTTGTTGTTAGAACGATTAATCTGATGTGTTGCACTCACATGACTTTCTCTACTGTTGTACTAACCACTCTTACAATCTCTTATTCCTGTATCTTCTTCGTGTTAGTTGAGATAAACATTTGTACAAATTATCTTATTGTTTATTTCTTTGTAGGTGCAAGGGGAATATGGGAATACAATAGGTTTTGAGCGATGTACAAATCAGCTTTGAGATTCCGTTCTCTTTACACGGCTCAGATATAACAAATGAATAAGGATGTTTCATTTGACCAAAGTTTAAGTACTCCAAAAGGTACACTAATAACAAGGAATATCTCCGAAATGGTTCACTCTACAAAAAGATTACTTGGAGCTAAATTGTGTGTTTTAGAAATATCTACATTTTTTTTTGTAAAGTAAAATGTGCTCTATCCCTTACGGTTTACCAGTTGTGCAAAAGTCATCAACAGTAGACAGGACTACATGCGCTGTAGTTGGAAATTTCAAAATATACATTTCATTTGTCATAAAAATATCTTAAACATATGGCATTTTAATCATAATCGTTAGAGCCATTTTCGAGAAAATCATAATTTTTGAAAACGTTTTCATGTTTATGGAAACATTGGTTGGAGGAACTTTCTTCAAAATCTTCGTGTCGCATCCTCAAAGATATTAAACTTAGGTTTTTAACCGACTTTTCGTTTTTGTGTTATGCTGTTCACAGACACACTGACACGTAGACAGACAGACATTCTGACAGACAGATAGACAGACACCCAGGACCTTTTCCTAAAAATGTTTTTTATAGATTGATGCGCCTCAAAACATATATTTCCGGTGAAATCTCGACATCGAACTTTTGGGTGGAATAAATACTTCGTCTACTGCCTATGGTAGTAGAGAAAGTAAAGATATGCAATATAGCCTGCACATTTGTAAGACAAGTGCCTACCACAATTTTTTATGACAATCTAATGTATTGCAACACACAAGTAAGTATGAATGTGTCTTTTTCCACTTTTTCGTGTCCTTGGATGCTTAATGAGCAACTTACTTTAAGTTGTATTCCATTCAAAAATTTGATGCCGAGTTTGCAGCAGAAATACGTGCTTTGAGGCACCCTGAACAATATATCTGGGAAACGAAAAATCGTTCAAATACCATACCTGAATTTGTGTGTCTCGTGACGCAGGTGATCAGGTTTCGAGTCTCGCCTCGAGATGGTGTTTGTGTGTTTGTCGTTCTGTATGAATGTATGTACATCTATGAGCAAAAATGTAAAAATAACCAGGATAAGATCAGGAAATAAAGAAGAAAGAAAGAATCGAAACATCAAGACCAATTCAGGAGCATCTATTTTTTTAAAAAAGAGCGTTATTTTAGCATGTGAAAGCCAAGATGAACTGTGAGTTTGCAATGTATCCACATTTTTGTGTTGAAAATCGAAAAACGTTTTCAGAAGGACGTTTAGTTCAAGAAATGATGTCGTACTAATCATGTATAAGTAGGGTTTACTTCATGATGATGACGTGATTGATGATTAAAATTGTCAGGAGAAACTTGTAAAATAGTCAGATATAGAGTTCCTGTTTTCATTAGTGATTTGTTAATGATATCGTTATGTAAGTTTTTACAGTTCCAGAATTGTTCCTAAACTTTCGTTCGTTGCATGGCTTGAATCAAACTGAGAGCTTGAGTTTGCTCTTGGTTTTCCCGTCATATCTATGTCGTTATTTTTTGTGTTGAACTAAGAAATTGTTGCTGATGTTAAGTTTCGACATTAGGCTTGGAAGTTATTGTCAACCCTGTCTTCTGGCGTACATTGACAAGTATACTAGAGATAGTAAGATTGAAATCTCTGTGCATTCTTATATAATAAATTGTAAATAAATTATTATATTTTAATCGGTATTAATAGCTGTACCTTAGTATCCTTGTGAGCTATGCCCCAGGTAATGCTTAAAGTTTAGTTATATTGGACTAGGTGGGTTTAATTATTTATTCTCTATATGTTTCTCTCAGCAATCCCTTTCTCTTCAAAGTTACATTATTCCATCAGTATCGATGGTGATAATAATGATGATGATGAGGAGGAGGAGGAGGAGGAGGAGAAGAGGGTGGTTGGAGGAGAGTTTAACTCTATGCACGTAGCCTAAAAGGCTTTTTATGCCCTTCCTTGGCCTGTTATAGGCTTAATGCAACCCGTTTAGTAAGCCGAGTTATTTGCCTTGCAAGTTGAGTCCCTTGTTTCTAGAGCTTCACTCTCTAAAGGATGAACTGCTCTTCATCAGACTGTTTACAGAGGCAACATATTGGCTCTTCGTGGAGCATCCCAATTCTCCGAAGATGTTTCCTGAGTAAACCATGCCTGATAAGCTAACGGCTTTTCTTAATGAGGCAATCACTTATGCCATTTTCCATGGTCCAACTTTTAGTCAAAAGTATTGCATACAAGAAAAGTACATTTGGCTGGCCCTGTGGCGCAGTTGGTAGAGTACCTGCCTGCTGTGCTAGGGGTCCCGGGTTCGATTCCCGACAGGGGGGTAGGAATTTTTCTCCAGCCAGGATTATTCCTCATCCTTCCCTGAGTCTGGAAGTGTGAATGTGTGTGTGAATTCAAAGAATGAAACCCCCAAAGATATAAAAAACTCAAAATGGAACAGTAAAAATAAAATAAAAAAAAAAATAAATAAATAAATAAATAAATAAAAAGTACATCGTGAGATATTGAAAGTAACAATTTTGTTTCATACAATTACTAACCTACTTTTTAAACCAATTAATTGCATCTAATTTTTCATCCGCGGCATGAAAACAGTCATCAGTGTTAAGAACGTAACAATATGGCGGGCTGCGCACATAACATGTGGTCTGCTGTTATATATGTATAAGTTTGTGCTGCAGTACATAGTTGTTCGTGGTTCTGCAATCTTTTGTACGTGATTATGCTCTCAACACGATGTAACAGGTTGAGAAACAAAACTTCGTCAATTCGTAGAAAATTGCCATAGGCTTTCGGGTTCCCTAAGCTCAATTTGTTTTATAGCTGATCCAATGGTTTACCTCGGCCCATTCCCTGTTCTCTTTGAAACCTTGACAACGTATTTTACTCCCATTGCATGTTTTCTTCCTTCGAAAGTCATGGAAATATATCCCGAACCTATCTTAATAAAGTAGTGCTATATTAATAGTTGCGTCCGCCATGTCTATTTATTTTGCTACGTGAAATATTATTTATTTTTGGAATAAATTACACCATAATTTGACAGACACCGTTACTCCTTTTTTTGCCCTTGCCTGATTATGTAGAACTTGCACCCCCTAGTACTTACAAGTCAGTGTCTAGAATCAGACGCCTGTCGGGGAGCACAAAAACCTAAGGACCGGACAGAGTGAAGATCGGAAGAGGGTGGTCAGCCCAGCACTGATAATGAGGAAGAGGATGATATGAAATGCAGGTGAAATCGATGATTAGAAAGGTGATAATGTAGCAATTGGTGGAATGGGTGGCAGGGGAAACCGGGGAACCCGGAGAGAACCCGCCCTGACGCCCCTTGGCCCACCACGAATACCACACGCGGGTCCATGGGATCGAACCCGGGCCTCCTAGGTGGCAGGCGAACGCTCTAACCGCTCGGCAACGGCACCGCCCATCATTTGTGTGTAATTTCATTGAATACGAAAGGTTTGGTTAGAAACGTTCGACCGTGGGACACCGGCTTTAGATTTTTGTTAGGTGCTTTGATTAAAATCCTATAAGTTTTATTCAGGGGAATACGGAACCACTGCTGACTGTGGTTTCAACTGACTTGAGATTTGTTCCTCAGAATGGTTCTGCCTATGAATTTAGCATAATCCCCTTTTTGGGCCTGAGAAGCAGCTTTCTCATTACCTTCAATACCTGTATGGCCAGGTATCCAACACACTTTAACTTTGTTGGTGGATGAGAAATTAAACAACTTTTGCTTTGTTTCCAAGAACATTTGAATTTGAACTGGTGTGAGTTGAGGACATGTAGTGTAGCTTGAATGTCAGAGTAAATAAGAATTTGTTAATTCCTATATCAGACAGTCCCATATCAATGCACTATGACGTGATACTCTTTAGCCCGATGCCCGGACAGGTGGAAACGGGCAGAATGGAAGGTCAACGCAGGTGGAAGAAAATACAGTGGCGGCACAGTTGCACGATTTGCAATATCGGGAGGTTTAAACTTTTATTGACAGTATTCACTGTGTATACAACGTGAAATAGAAATTCCATATTGCATTCTACTGAATGGTTAATAGAGCGATACATTCAATATTTACAATTGTATTTAATCATGACTCAGACGTCGAGCTGTTTGTACCCTTTTTCCTCTAATTATCGTTGCAATATTTGGAGTATTTGTCTTTGTTCTACGAAGTCAAAGCTACATTTTAATCTATCAGATAATTGACTTCTGTGACAGGTTTTACTAATAAAGAAACTACTCACACAGCTAAGTTGACCCAAAAATGCTTATATGTGTGCAAATTGAACTGAGAAAATTATAAGTAAAAACCAGTCAATCTTGTTTTTTGAAGAAAGGACTTCTTCATTTCCTAATCATCTTGTAGGCCAACAAAGTTCCAACTGAAACTCATTTTCAGTAGTTTGGTGTCTTTGAGTTTCTCTATCATATCACATACCGCTTCTTTATAGCATAGTACTCACCGCTATGCCGCTATGAATAGTCTAGTGTCGTAAGTTTTATTTTTACTTTGTCTACTACGCATAGTCCAGGTCGCGAAGGGATCGGGGCGCTGACCACGTCCCACCCTCCAGTACTGCACCCCACCAATGACGCCTGTAGTGGGCGGAGTAGGGGGACGCAGCGGCTGGGCGGTTGGTCGGCAAGCCTTGGCCCTTCATGGGCTGTTGCACTAGGTGTTTTACTACGGATAGTAGTAGATTTCCTACGGTGATTTTCTAAAAAATTATTCTAACCATTTTGATTAAAATGTCACATGTTTAAGATGTTGTTATTACAAATGAAATGTATATTTTGAATTTTTTGGCTACAGCCTATGTAGTCCTGTTTATTCTGGATAGCCCTTTGCGTAACTGGTAAGAGATAGACCAAATCATATTATATCAAAATATAGATTTTGTTAAAATACAGAAGTTATGTCTAAATATATTTTTTTCTGCAGTTAATCATTTCGGAGATATTGCTTGTTATTTTGTGGAGTTAAACTTTTCTCAAATGGAAGGTCGTTATTCAGTTTTTATCTCTTGACCGTGCAAAGAGAACGGAATAGATAGTCAATATTTTTAAGATTTGACTATCGCTCAAAGCTTACTGTATTCCCATATTCCTCTTGCACCTATAAGAAAATTAGCAGCAACATAATTTCTGCAAGTATTTATCTCGACTAACATGAAGATCTAGAAATAAGGTTTTGTAAAGAATTGTTAGTACAAGAGTAAAGAAAGTAATGTAAGTACAACACATAAGATTTTTCAATTCTTTGAACAACTTTGCGTCACCTTAAACATTTCACTGCACCACCTGTTCTATAATTAGAGAGTAAAGTATATGTGGATGAATGGGTGAGGGCTAGATGAAGTAGCAATTGTTTAAGAAGTTGTCATTCTTGTAACTTCCAAGCCAACATCGCACACTAGTTACACGTGTTCGCCACTGTTGCTCTGGAAGAAGCAACTGTCATGCACGTGTACTAGCACATAACATATTGACCGTGCCCGCTGCCCGTTTTACCTCGAGTTGAGGCTGCCTGCCCTATGTTCTCGTCCACAGCATAGGCGTGCACATTCAAGTATTGCAACAATTTTCTTTCCTGAAACACAGTAGTAATGCCTACCTAGACTCCAATACGTTACATCAGTGTTCCTAAGCAATTATTACGTCACAAAAGACCAGTTATACAGGAAAGTTGTCCATTATATCAGAAACCTACAACTTTGGATTTGCGTAACACATTTCAGCGTTGCAGTTTTTCAAAGCTTCTTACGTTTGGTAGCTCATGAAAAGTGAGGTAAAATAAAAACCCTTAAGCACTACTTAAGACAAGAGAAAAATTCCCATTGTCTTTAAAATGGGTTCTCAAAAATGTGATGATGCGTTAATTTCATTAAATGAATGCAAGTAATAATAGAGTAAACACTTTACTTTTCTCAGATACCCCACGACGGGATATTGATGATAGTTACATTAGAAAGGATGCAAACGAAAGATGGCAGCATCTGTTACGCTCCTTTTGTCACGTTATAAAGTAACGACATCCTTCTAATATCCTAAGGGTACTTGTTCAAGCATCCAGCAGACATATGATATGAACGCCATATAAAGTGCTGTATATCCTGCAGGACAATAGATGCTACAACTTAATGGCTAGAATGCCCTATCCCATTAACAGCCTTTTTCTTTCTTATGGCGTCATTATGAATTACCGCGATCCCCTCTTCCTTTGTTTGCAGGATAGACGCGCAAACAACCGAGTAACGAATTATTGTTAGGCTTGCGATATCCGAACCAATCCGAGCCATCCTTCGCACTTTTTCTTTTTTATCTTTTTCATCTTTACCCCTTCCCCAAGCTTCACTTATTTTTCGTCTTATTTTAGCCCATCTTCCATAAAGAAGCCGATCTTCTGTTTAATAATTCGTCACGGAGCGGTTCCTAGGTGACACAAACCCCTCCCCACCTCCCTTCGCAAGTGTGATTAATGAAACAGTGGAGCCATCTCTTGGGGGGATAATTAGTGTCCCTTTATTAAAGCTACCCGATGGAGAAAGAAGAAAAATAAAGGGAACAATAGCTGCGATTATAATTCAGCATCTAAAAGTTTTGAAACCTTAGACAGCTTATTAAGGAGCGTGCATTATATTAAAAGGGATGCAATAATGGCCGTCTACCTCAGTAGCTACTCTAAGTGACTGACGTGGTCCTGAGCTAGATTAAACCCTTGTCAGCCATCTTCTTCTTTTGCTGGGAGGAGAAGAAGGTGAACTCCCTACTTCATTTCAGATGTGAGAAAATTATTTTCTTCTGTAATATCAAGTAGGATTAAAACATGTTTTTACTTTCTCTACTACGAATAATAAATAGAGGAAGTATTGTATTCCACCCAAAAATTGGATGTCGAGATTTCACTGGAAATATATGCTTTTAGGACTCCTGAATGCAAGAAAAATAATAATAAAAAGCATCTTTTTAAAAAAAGGTCCTTGTGTATGAGTGTGTGTCTGTTAGTCTGAGGGTAGCATAACTCAAAAACAAAAAGTCAGTTAAAAGCCATAGTTGGTATTTAAGTTTATTTAAGTGGTTTTGAGGAAAACTGCTCCACCCTAAATCACCCTTTAAATGGAAAATTTTGATTTTCTCGATAATGGGTCTAACGATTTTGATAAGAATGGCACATGTTTAAGATATGTTTATTACAAATAAAATGTGTATTTTGTATTTTCTGGCTATAGTCCATGTAGTCCTGCTTACTCTGGATCACTTTTGCATAACTAGTAAACCTTAGGACAAAGACCATATCTTAGTGTACAAAAAAAGTAGATCTTGCTAAAACACACAATTTATGTTTAATTTTGTTGTAGAGTGAACCACTTCGGAGATATTTTTTGTTATTTGTGTGAGTTTTGAAGTACTTACACTTCTGTTATATGGAACATCGTTATTCATTTTTAGATGTTAACCGTGCAAAGAGGATTGAATTTGAAAGCTTTAAAAGATTTGACAATCGCTCAAAGTCTACTGTATTCCCACATTCTCCTTGCACCCACGAGGAAATGCGCAATAAGATAATTTCTGCAAATGTTCGTCTGGACTAGCACGAAGAAGAGTTTGTAAGAATGGTTAGTACAAGAGCAGAGAAAGTCATGTGAGTGCAACACATGAGATTTTTAAAAATCCGATCACTCACATGATCTCTACCTATTCTTGCACATGCTATTTTCCAAATGCTTATTCTTTCATCAGATTCACGTGAAATCAAGATTAATGTTTGTGGAATTGTTTTATTACAGATTTCCTCGCAAGTACAATAGAATTAGGGCTTAAGCGATAACCAGATTTGTTAGAGCTGGTCGTTATATGCTGGCTTTGAAATTTCGTTCTCTTTGCATGAGCAGGAGAAAAAGCGAATAACGTCCGATTTGAGAAAATTATAAGTATGGAAAATTAAAATAAGTAACAAGGAAATCTTGGAAGTGGTTCACTTCACAAAAAATTGTATTTGAGGTGAACTGTGTTCAAATAAGATCTACAAGATTTTGTCCATGTCTTACGGTTTACTAGTTTAGTAAAAGCCATCCAGAATGTTGAGGGCTACTGAGAATATTTCCAGAACATTCAAGATATACCGATATTAATTTTGGCATGAAAATATCTTAATCAAAATCGTGAGGGCTATTTCTGAGAAAATGAACGTTTTCTGGGGTGGGGAATTATACCGAAAATCTTGGTCTCGGATCCTTGAAACTTGCTTGATTGAAACATTGAGTTTGATTTTTAAACGCCTGTTTGTTTTTGGATTGTGCTGTTTGCAGACAGGTGCGCGCGCATACACGCACCCATACAAACACACATACAGACACGCACACACACACACACACACACACACACACACACACACACACACAGAGAGAGAGGCGAGTCTTTTTCTAAAAATGCTTTTTGGTGTAAGTACTCAACACAAGTAAAATGGCTCATATCTCGACAGGTACTTGTTACCGGACATATGTTTATGGGAACATGTAATCTAGTTCTGATCAGCCCCAATTAGTGTTGCAATATCGGAAAAC